>VWZV01015115.1:389396-778123 GCA_013397155.1 Irena cyanogastra
TCCTCTGAGTAGCACTAAATCTGTGACAAACCTAAGGGAGGTTCCAGAGAAAGGTGATAAAATACTGACTTGTCAACTATTTTGCTAGCTAAATGGGAAACGCAGCCGGCAGCTTTACCCTTTAAAGTGGAGAGAGATAAGGGCAGCTTCACTGTTTCAGTCAGCCACAATCATCCATAAAATGAAGAGTTACTTTGCTTTTTAAACTGATGTCTCAGTAGTGAATGACTCTATTTTTCACTAGTGTCCATGCTATTAAATAACTGAAGATATTCACTAATGAATTAAACAACTAAGATTTCACCTGTTAACCATCTGCCTTGAAATACAGTTTTTAAAAGTGTTTGTATTTGGAGCTGCTGAGGAGGTCAACACAAGTAAAACTGACACCCAAGAAAACGACAAATTGCTAGAGTTGAGAGATGTGGAGAGTGAAGTTTTGTAGCAGTTACCATGGTTCTTCATGATTCTTGTTTTTCAATAAAATAATGACATTGATGAACCTTGTGATGTTGCTGATGGAAAAAGGGAAGAGAAGTGAATTTGGCTTTCTCCCTGGGGCCTTGGTTGTGCTGTAATCTGAGTCATTGAGAACCATCTCTGACACTGCAGGGGAGATGAGGGATTCTGACCTCCTCTTCTTTGATGTTGGAACACTTCATGGCATTCACTTTGTTCTTTTTTTCTCCCTTTTTGGTATCTGATGTGATTTACTTGTTAGCGCTGATGAATGCGTGCTGCTACCCCAGTGAAACCCAGCAGTGAGTCACAGCCTGCTGCCTGCCAGGTCAGTGCTTGGCCATGGGTGACAAAGGGTGGCAGTG
The DNA here is from genome assembly GCA_013397155.1 of Irena cyanogastra. Taxonomy (NCBI): domain Eukaryota; kingdom Metazoa; phylum Chordata; class Aves; order Passeriformes; family Irenidae; genus Irena; species Irena cyanogastra. The sequence continues at coordinate 390,221 of VWZV01015115.1, forward strand.
AGCACCCCCAGGTCACTGCAGCCCTCATGCCCCAGTCAAAACTCTGTGTCTGTAATAGAGTGTCAGCTGAGCAGGGCCTGAACATCACAGCTTTCCTCCCGACCTGAAAGACAACGGTGAAGTGCAAACATCTGTACCATTGCAGTTTGATTCGGAGCTGCAGAGAAGCTTCTTGGCACACCAAAAAGGTAAAAAAAGTTTTGTCTTTGCAATTCCTGAACAGGTTGAGAACTCCCCTCCACCCTCAACCATTCTGTGATTCTGTGACTGCAGAATTTGGCTGGGGTTTTTTAGGGCAGCTTGAGCTGTGCTGTGTTACTCTGCGACACATGTTCTTAGCTGCATTATTCTGTCTTTTTGTGAATGCCAGCAAACTGAGTAAATCTGCTTGGAATATAGGCTCAGATTTATGGTGCTCTGCATACGTGATTGCTCACCATGCACCTCAGCAGAGTAAAGCAGTGCCTCTCATTAGGGAGCTGACAGATTTTTGACAAGATTTTCAAATCCCAAGTCATGCATGAGTTCCCTAACTGCTTTTGGGCACGGCCTGGGTGTCTGCTTGTTACACAGGACTAGTATTTGGCTCACTCAACAGACAGCAGGTCATCCCATTGACACCTGCCCGCTCTGTTAACAGATCAGCGAACCTACCGCTGTCTAATGTTTCTATGATAATGCAACACAGTTGAGAATTGATTTATAAAATGCAGGTCACTCAGTAGATGCAGCAGTCAGTGAGGGAGCACAAGGTGACAATGAAACAATTCAGATTAGCAAGTGGGGGCATTGCAGCTGCTTGTGTTCTAATTGCATCTCTCCAGATGTTTCTGTGATGTGCAGGAGATGCCAAGCAGTCTCTAGGCATAACCATATTTCACTGCTCAGCTTTCCAAACACTCTTCTGTGGTCTGTAGAGAAGAGAGAATTTAAGGACCCAAGCCTTTTCATCTTCTGTGCTGTCAAATAAACTCTGTCATCTGAAGTAATATTTCCCGGGCATATTTTTTTTCGTAGATTTCTTTTCACATTAAGATCAGCAAAAGCTCTTTCTGGGAAGCCTGATTAAAAATGCAGTTCCTCCCAGGAAAGAAAAGAAAATAACATTTTTGGCATCAGAAGAGATCACAAAATCATAATGAAAAAATGAAAATAATTTTGAAGATTATGTATTGCAGGAAAGTAGGTAGCAGTGACCTCAGGGCTTTCTGCTGTTTGTAAAATAGTTTGTGGGGTTTTTGAATAGACATCTGCTAAGAGTATAGGTGACAAAGACTGTCAGAGACAAGAAATGTCCTGCTTGGATTAGCTTCAAGAAATTGAAGAAGACAGCTAATTTCTTTGCAAAATTTACTCTTGTCTGTATACTAAAAATGAACCAGCAAACAAAAAATCCCCACAAAAAACCCAAACAAAACCCTCCAAAAAATACCTTAAGAAACTGCTCTTTCTCTTCAGCTGCACAGTGTTAGCATTGCTGTGAATGCAAACTCAGATGGCTTCCAGCTCTGTTGCAGACCTTTGCCTCTTTGGATCAGAGTGGGGCATTAGCAAGTCAGGGTATGGAAGTACAAGCACTGCTGTTCTTCTTTTGAGCTGGGTTATTTTCTTCTGGCAGGTATGATTAACCATGTAACTGCCTTCATTCTACTTGGGCCTTCACTCTATTAAGAAAAGAGAGAAAATGTTAGGAAAAGTAGTAATGTCTGATTTGGCCTTTTTCTTATTGTACAGAGGGTTTGGAAGACAGAATTCCAGTGGCTTCAGATGTTACCTTCTATATTGCATATGACCAAAATCTGTTCAAACAGTGTCCTTTTAATAAATATGTTTCCAGTCCAGAACAAGAAAGATGGAGAGGAATTATTTACAAGAGCATGTACAAGACAAGGAGGAATGGCTTCAAGCTGAAAAAGAGGAAGTTTAGGTTAGGTATTAGGAAGGAGTGGTGAGGCACTGGAACAGGTTTCCCAGAGAAGCTGTGGATGCCCCATCCCTAGAAGCATTCAAGGCCAGGTTGGATGAAGCCCTGAGCAACCTGATCTAGTGAAATACATCCCCGCCCATGACAGTGAGGTTGGAACTAGATGATCTTCCAGGCAAACCAGGAAGATTATTTTCTGATCTTTAGAGAAAAAATAATCCAGTAAGATGTATATCATTGTGTTTTGACAGCCTGAATTCCTTGTAACACCATTGTAACACCAGCACATTGAGTGCTGCTCCAACTTGTGTACCCTCCATCCGTAACCAACTCCTCTCATGTTTCCTCCTCAAACATCCTTTCAGATACACACATACACATTTCACAGGAATAGAATATGTGAATTGTTATTAGCAAAAAGTAATGGTGCTTCCCTGAGGCCTGTGCTTTATCAATAACTTTTCTAAGGTGTGTTTTCCATTCTGAGATGTCTCTAGCATTCCAGCATTGCATACCTGGAAGGCAACAGTGACTGTCTTTCCAGTGTCTTTAATCAATTATTTAAGATGAGCTGTGTAAAATCCAACTGACCCTTCTATAATAACTAGGGGAAAATAGCTTTGAATTGTCATTTTGATAAATTTTGGAGTATTGGCAGTGTTCTGGGCTATGGAGCCAGGCATGCAAGCCTTTCATCTGTCAGTGTCATTATGAAATATCTTAAAAGAACAGGGGGAAGAGTGATTCGATAAATCTTATCTCCATGAATGAATGGATTTTGCGTGGTTTCATAATCTACTAAACTCTAATAGCCTATATCCTTTGCTTCAAAAATAGCTGTTAGAGCAAGGTGTTTGATGAGTCTGTGTACTGTTTTCCTGCAACCCCTTAGATTTGTTTATGTCAATGAATGACTTTCAGTGGTGAATACCATAGGAATTATTTCCCTAAGTGGTGCATGCATGGTTTTAACTGTTTATTGTGTGATAAAACCAAATCTTTTGCTATTCCCCATGTTTTTCTGAAGGGTAGAATACCAAAGGCAGGTGGAACATCTTTCACAGCAGCATGCCAAGAAAAAATTCAAAACTAGGTGAAATCAATTTCGTTACATGTGGTACCAAATAAAATGCTGGTTTTAGTATCCTGTCTAATGTCTACTACATGGTTGGGGCCTATACTAATAATTTAGTGCAATCTGAAGACCTATTGTGTTTTATTGCATTGTCTTGACTATGTGTCAGTTTCAGTACAAATTAGAAGTCGAGTTCATAGCTTCACACACACCATAGTTTAAATGCAAATAACAATAGTATTTGAAATTAAAATAAGCTTCCATGATAAGAAGGGCCAAAACTCGCATTATACCATTTGTGTTACGTTTTCTTTTTTGGGGAGAAGGCAGAAGAGGAGACGAAGAGTGGAAAGAAGAGGAGAGAAGGTAGCAGTGCTGCCTTGATATTAGTAAGAATCAGACTGTCATGCAAGGACATTGCTATTCTGGCAAAATAGCTTGGGCAGTGCTGCAAATGCCAAAACCCCAAGTCCATACATAGAAATCCCACATGAAAAGACCCTGGTTTCTGGCTACTTGTCTAATAGGGTTTCCCATTAAGAAACAGACCATTATTTGAACTATGTTAGGCATATCTAACTCTTCTAGACTATTAAGCATTCTCCACAGTTTCATATTGAGTTATTGAGACCACTCTTCATACTGAGGCCAGGAGAGCAGTGTCTCTATGAGATATTTTGTCCCAAAGAAGCTGCAGGTGGTGGGCAGGACTTAGTCAATAATGCAAGTATGTATGTAAAGACACTGGGAACATGTGTGGTAGAGCAAAGGTGACTTGGTGGGCTGTCAGGTCGGAATAAGAGTGTCTATCTGAGTTTTTGTTTCTTTCCTGTTTGGTGGAGATGATAGAGCCAGGGCTTATTAGAACAGATTTACCATGCTTATATTTTATGGCTGTTGTATGTCCTTGTGCTGTGGTTGGCAGAATTTTCTAGGTGGTGTCTTTGAGGAATGATCCTGATTTTCCTGAGCATCTCCATATAGCACTGGCAAAACAGGATTTTTATTTTCTACCAATGGTAAGGTTCCCCCACGCTCTGAAGGTCTGGATAAACACAGCACTTCCTCAATATGTGTATGGACAAAGCATTAGTACAAAAATTAGAGTCTTTGCCAGGAAGTAAAAAAAAAGTGCAGCAGTGTCATTTGAGAGGAAATTCAAGCGGAGTTTTAGTATATAGTTATTTAATTTCATTAATATAAACATAACTGTGATTATTTTTTTCACAAATTCAGCTTTGTTTTTAACTGCCAACTTACATTTATGTGACTGCATTCTCAAAAATGGCAGCTTAGCTTGCTGGTGAATTAGAAGTTCATAGAGTAACTGAGTAGAAAAGAGCAAATCGACCTGGTGTTTTGAACACAGTGCAAAGAAAGTCTCGACATGAGAGAAATGTGAAGAGGCAGCAGCCATGTCCTGACAGCCCTGATGAATGGCAGGTGGCCACAAGCCTGACTGCTTCTCTTTGGCTGCTGCTGGTGATTCGCAAGCAGGTGGGTGCGAATGTTAAAGGCCTGACACATGGAGTGACAGATACCCTCAGTGCTCCTGTGCACAGCACACTGGCATGGCTTAAAATAGAGCCAGCTGCATGCATAATTAAGGAGAAATAATTGCAATGCACTTATGTAAATTACCTTGTGGTTCATCTCCCCCACCCTCCCACCCTGTTCAGTGTTTCCNCCTGCTCAGTGTTTCCATCAGGAAGGTCCCGTAGTCAAAGGTTCACCTAATCAGTGCGAAACGCTAAAATATTATATTTGGAGCAACAAAAAATTAGTTGTTTCCTGTAAGAGAATAAGAACAACATCATATGACAGAAGTATGTGGCTCCAAAGTATGTAAGAGTCAATGTGGGTAATCTGGCAGTTTGTTCTACAAACAAAAATTAATTTTAGAAACCTGCATGTGAATTTAGTAGTTCTGTCATTCTTGCTGTCTTGTAACTCAGATAAATATCTTATATTTTCTGCTAGCTGAAATTCTGCCTACATAAGCTTTTCCATTCAGTCTGTTAGAATCATTCTGGCAATATATGAGTGTGAATTTAACCTCGTTTTTGTTTGTACTAATTATAAGTTATATTGTATTTTTACTTTCTCTGGGAGAAACAAAAAACTCTATTCCATATGTAATGGTTTTATATATCTCCCAGATGACTGTTCTGGATGCATCTGGAGCATTGTTTTCAATAAAATATTCTTTCACTCCCCTTTGCTCATATTCCCCTTTCTTTCTAAATTGAATAAAACTCTGCATATAGTTCTAACAAATTACTGTATTTCCAGATCGCTGGTGACTGCATGCATCAGATTCAAAAACAGTAGTCCAGAAAGTAGGGGATATATTTCATTGCTTGGGAAGTTTGTAAAATGCTCATATTGACCATTCAGTTTTCTCAGTACGTGATTGATCATATAGCACAGAAGACAACTTTCAAAAGCTCTGATGCACTCTAAGTTCCTAAATCCTGGACTCGATTTGCAGAGCTGTAACACAAGTGGTGGTGTGACCAGCTCCTGTGTCTGAGACCTCATTCTTGCTTTTATAGGATTATTTTTAGGAGCAGCAAGGAATTGAGTCACCCTTAGCTCACAGAATTGCTGAACTGTGCTGAGACTGCTCTGGAGAGTGCAAACTGTGGTGGGATGGTTTTGGGGGAACAATTTCTGTTACACTTTTCACTCAACCTGTGTTAAATATTGAGTATGCCGCTTGGCCACTATCAGAGGTCGATTGTTTGTAATTATCCTGGATCTAGTCTGGACTTAAGCTCATACCATGGAGGTTTTTTCCTGACTTTAATTATTCTTCTGGAACACAAGAAGCATGCAGTGAAAAAGAAACAGAGTGACTGCACCACCTCCCCACAGAAATTAATCTGCCTTCCCCTAGGATGTAAAGCAGGAGGTCAAGAAACAGGGAAGGCAGCAAAGCAGAAGAAGTAGCATAAAGCAGGAGATGCACATCTGCTCATTCATTCTGTGCTACATTCTATAATCAAAGCCCTGGAAAAAGTAAAGCATCAAGTAGTATATGAAGCATGACCATTGATTTCTATTTCATAGTCTCTACCTTTTTCGCACTTAGGGACAGCTGAATTTAAAATATTTATGGTTGGCTGTACAGCAAATGCTGGAATAAGCCTTTCCCTGCTCTTTTGGTGTTGCAGTGTCCCGACATGCAGAGCTTGTGAAATTTCAGAATGTATTTGAAAAAGGTATAAGATGTGGTGCAATCATGTGAAACTCTGAGGTGGGAAGAGCTCCTCTCATGCAGCAATCATCAGTAAATCTATTCAGAGGTTCATCGACCTCACTTTAAAGTTGATTAGCTCCCCTTGGAGCTGGTGGTAGTGATCTGCACAACAGTTTTTGAGTAGTGGGTCCAAGGGAAGACATTTTCCCCTGAAAGCTGGCAATATGTTGAAATAATTGAGGCTCTGTGTAAGTGCCCAATGCCATATCCATATTGTGGATATGCAGTAGTAAGTCCTGAATTTATACCAAGCACGGATCTGCTGATACCACATTTCAGTGCATGGGATGGTGTAAAATGCATCACATACCAAAAAGGCATGGTGTAAAAGCTACTGAAAGGATTAATTTAGATGCAGTGTTTTGAAGAGGCATCTTGCAGCACTCTAATATTATTGGAGCCCAGATCACAGTGCCAACAGAAACTGTTGCCCAAAACTTTCCATTTTTAATATCCTTTGATTGCTTATAATTTTCAGCCTTTAAAGCATAAGAAAAGAGATTTCTCCATGCTGATCATCTGCCAAAAATTCTTTTCAAGTAGTGTTTCAGCTAGGACATCTTATCCTCTCTCTCTCCCTCAAAAAAAGGCATATTAAGGTATTTTATTATGGGAAACCTTAAATTCTAAAGAAATAGATAACCAAGTCTCTGTATCCTCTTTGAGTTGGGAAAGATGGAGCTACTTTTGCAAGAGCAAAGTCAGCAATAGCAATATCTCACTACCTGCAAGATATACGTGAAACACTAGGAACAGTTTTGCTACCCTTGGTCTTCCAGAAGGTTGGCAGCAATTTTAAAACAATGTATTGATTAAAAGGAATTGCTTGTTCAACAATAAATAAAATCTGACAAACTCATTTAAACTATATGTCAAATTTCCCCATCACACGTCAAGTGTTAGATCTTCAAAAGTAGTTGATCTGTATCTATTTTAGGAAAATATGGTTGGGATGGAGCCAACTAATTTGACAGCATCAATTTAATCAATCCCTAATATTTGCTTTGTTTTGTATGTGTGTTTTAAATGAATGAAGTGAAAGTGCAAAAAACCATTTCTTTTAAGGACATCTGCAAATTATGAGATTAAAATCAATCAAAATCTGGTTTAGAAAAAGTAGCTGGGCTTCCATCTAATAGAGTTTTCTGAGAATTGCAGCTTTGAACTGCAGTGACATAACCAGTTTCCTCAGAAGTGATTTTTATGTGCATGCCCACATGCCAGGGTGAACCACATGTAACTCTTAACACAAAATGCTGCTTTTTCCCCTCCATTTTTTTGAGTTAGATCTGACACTGCATTTGCCACGAGACTATGGACAGCTTGTGTTGTGTCTAAGAGCAGAGACCTGAAAGGTCATTTCAGCCATGGATGTTGCTTCTTTCTATTTCACATAACATTAATCCATTTGGGAAATTGCTTATCAGAAGCTTTTAGTTTGCAGTTCTCAGCTTACCATTTGAAGTCTGATTTATGCCGTAATCTCCATTTTGTATAGATAATCTATTAAACAGCCCTAATAACTGGAACATCTGAAAGTTTCTGTCCTCACAGTGCTACTGCCTGTTCATGTGCTGAATTTGTCTTTAAGAAAATTGAAGCCCTAAGCTAGATACTAGTAAATTAACCCAGTTTCTAATCTTCCTACATGGTTTTAAATAATATATTAGTCCAGAAATTATTTGGGCATAAGTATTAGACGTTAATGTATAAATTCAGTGTATAATTCATTAATCAGATGAATAATTTCCAACGTATCAACAGAAGTAAAGAAATTCTTAAGGGTATGTATTTATATGTGTATGGACATTATAATGTATAAAATTATCATCCTAATATCCTATTGTGGCTTGTGTTTGATACAAATACTGCACAAAATGCAAGCAAACATTTGCCTCTGCTCTCTGTTGGCTTTATTTTTTTTAATTGAAGCACATATACATGGCCTAAAATAGTTTGAAGCTCTAGAGGCTGGAATAAACAGCCATTTAAGATAAACTTTTACAGATCTTCTTGAAGTCAAGGCTGTCTGTCTCCCAATAGGAGACTCTTCCTTTTGGGTGCCCTTGCTTTAGTTTGTTTATTTATTTAGCCTGGTTGCATAACTATGGCCATGTTTTGGGGTTTTTTTCTGAACTCTCTGAAATGTTCTTTATTCATGAAAAAGGAATACATCTTTCTCATTTGATATATATTTGGACATCCTGATAGTTCAGTGGCATTCCACATGATGATGAATGTGTCCGTATAATTTATTTTTCTCCTTCTTTGGTGAAATAGCTTTTTTCAAATACCACCTCTACCTCTGGAAAAAGATGAACAAATGCAGCCCCTGGAATGGGTACACTGCCTTCTTTATTACTCAAACAGCTTCTGAATGAGGCCCCTCATTCTACATGTGGAAGAGACCTAATCATGCTGGTAGGTAGCTGCATTCTTTAATCATCTACTGAGGTCTTCTTGATCTTGTGACAATTTGGTGATCATTTTTGAAGGTCAAGACAAGGAAAAAAAAATCTGATCAGGTCTTTTGTAATTTTCTTAAAGAAAGGCCTGCAAGTCTGCAACTGCCCTGTGCTATGCTCATAAGTAAGCCATCAAAAGGCCCTATGTCCAGCTGTTCTGGTGGCTATAAAATGGCAGCTTTTTGAAGTGTTATGAGGTTTTTGTCAAGGTAAACAGAATTATGGAAAAATTTGACTCTGTGCAGTGCAGATATGTATGGCTAGCCAGAGGATGGCTGAGAAAATTCCCCCAGATGAAGGAAAAGTCTGTGGAGATATCTAAGTAACATTTCAACATGAAGAAAAGATCCCCTAAGTAGCTGAAGTGAAAACTGGCTTCTCCCACTCTGCTCTATAGATCATATATCCTTTCTGCTTGCACTTCTACACCATGATCCCAGCCTAAACTGGGATTAAGGAGACATGAAGAATTTGGTTCAATATGATTTATTACAAAAATGACAAGTGAAGTTGTGTCAACAAAAGACAAAAAGGCAGGGGCCCAGGCTCCCCGTGCATGCAAAGATAAGGAGCACATGCAGGTGCTTGAATGTGTGCTCCTGTGTGAGTGTTTCAGCTCTGCTTTCTGCAAGATCTTACAAAGGCATTATTTTCTTCCCATTGTCCTGGTTACAGAGAGGGGTGGAGTTCAGTACTGTGTGGGTGTGACCAGGTTGTTCTATGCCACCCACATCATTGCTGGGCACATGGTTTCAGCAGGAAAAGCTAGGGCACCCTTTTGGAATTGGGCCATTTTGCCTTGTTGTGGGAAGGTGGCAGCGTCAACCACTGCAGACTCGGTGTCTCCGCTGCCCCAGCGATCATCCCTTCTCCCATTCTCTCCAGAGCACCACCATGGACCTTTGCTGCTAAAGGGGACAGCAGTGACGACACAATCAACCGTAGTGCTGCAACAACAGTGCCAGCGGGATGCTGCTGCCAGGGCATGGGCTGGTGGAGGGGGCGAGCCCAGCTGAGCCGAGCTGAAAAGAATGCAGTGGAGCAGCAGGAAAAGTGGCAGAAGGTGGCAGAGAGTTCAAAGCAGCAGCACAAGCACGTGGGCAGCTCGGAAGGGCTGCAGCACTGCAGGCACAGAGTTTGTGGTAATTGGGAGTGGGGCTGTGGCCGAGCCTCATCCCTGATGGGCTACAGCTGTGCAGGACAGGTCAGCAGCATTGAAGGTAATGAGATGTGGAGTGCCCAGGTGTGCTGAGCAATCACCAAAGGGAACAGAGGGCACACAGGTGCAATGCATGAACATGAGGGGATAAAAGGTTGGGCTAAGGAACAAGAAGGGCAGACATTTGCAGTCTCTTGATGGAGTGTGGTGTTACTCTGTGTGGCCTGATGCTTGAAGCCTTCTGATGGGGTAAGGTGTTACTCTGTATGGGGATGCTTAAAGCTTTCTGCTGTTGTATGGTGATACTCTGGGTATTGTGGCTGTCTGGACTATGGCATATACTGTGACACAGCATGACCCTTGTTCAGACAATCTAAATTCCAGGAGGGTTTTTTTTTTTCTCCCTGTTCTTTATTATTTTGAGCTGGGGGAGGAAATAATTATCTGTGTGAGTTTCCCTGCTGTGTTGCCTTTGTTCCCAATATCCTGCTGCATGCAGGAATGGTGTCTATATTGTTTTTGTCTGGGAAAACCCCACGGATGTGTCCTGCAGGGAACGTTCACCACCTTGTTGTTGTTCCTGGTGGTGAACACCTCTTTGTGGTAAAGCACCTTCTTTTTTTATTGCATACTTCCGCTATTAATATCACTCTTGTGCACATCTTATTCCATTGCTCTGGGTTTTTAGTAAATTGTTATCTCAACCCATAATCTGCCTTTTAGTCCCTTCCTTAGCAGATGGGGAGGGTGGGGCAGGGAGAAGGGGGTGGCTTCTTTGGAGTTTAATTTGAAACTGGTGTGTAACTAGCGCAGTAGTCTAATCTTTTGGGAAGCTTAGCTGTCATCTGAGGCACTTAGGCCTTTTTCTCAACAGATAAGTTTCTTTTTGTTTGCATATGATTAAAAATTTAGATTAGGACCTCACCAGAAAAATGGATGTACTGAAATTCTGTTAGATATTTAGGGTAAATTAAACAAATAATTTTCTTAAGTACTTTGACAATTTTACATTAAAAGCTACTTCTGGAAAACAATACATAAATCCAAAATTTGAGGAAGAGGTCATTTTCCATGCCCAGAAAATTTTAGTGGAAGCAAATTACTAGGGCTAACAAAAACCATGCAGGGAAAGAATTAAAAGTCAGGTCTGTGTCACAAAAACATGCCAGATAATAAACTGTGTAGAAATTTTCATCAATCAAATTTGAGTTCAAAGAGATTTGCTGTTTTCTGTTGAACTAGTGCCAGGCCATGGATAGCAAACGGGATTTTAATATGTCATAATCTGGCAGCTCAGTGCCATTATACATTTCAGATAGCAGTGAGATTTTGGTCTTCACCTTCCTTTCCATTCTGGGCGTGAAATACTGTTCTGATGAGTGCTTGGCTTAAATACATCCAAGTGGTAACCCTGGAGAATAGTATGGGCTTGCAGAAAATAGCCTTAAATGGCTTCTTCTAGTCTGAAGTATTTAGCATCAGTAGATGTTATAAAATTTCACTAGAAGTGGCCTAGAATGGGGATGGAACCTGTCATTTTTCTCACTCATTTCAGATTGTATAAAATACGGCTGAAATCCAGCTCACCCCAGGTTGAATTGATTCATTTTTCTTCTGAGACTTGAATACTTTTTGGACTTTTTGATTTGTTTATGTCCTGTGATTGGTCACTTTTGAGCCAGTCTGGAATTAGCAGGGTTAAAGTACTGCAAGAAAAAGCTACTGCCTTGATTCAGGGATCTCAAAACACTTGAAAAATTAATTATTCCTCATTACAGTTCTATTAGGTAGGTGGATTACATAAGTGTGTAGACTATGGCTAGGTGATTTACCTCATGTTACTTAGTCAGGCTTTGTAAAGATGATTTTCCTGTTGCTACTCATAATTGCACCAGCACATTGTCATCTGATCTCATGGGTTCTGTGGTTCTGCCAGAATTTGGTGGGAGAAGTGGGATGCTGAAATTCACCAGCGAGGGGACTGTGGGCAAATCTGGGTGAGAGTCTCTTGGAGCTGGCCTGAACTGCCAAGTCCAGTGCAGTTCAGAAAATAGTGTTTTGATTATTTAGCAAAAAATTCAAAAGGCACAGAATACCTTGGATGTTAAGAAGGAAATGTTAATGAAGTTATAATGAGTACATTTACAACTGATTTTCTTTGTTTTATTTTTTTTAAATAGAATAGGGATTAAGTCTTGTTATCTCTTTGGAAAAATCTTTTTTTCTCTGTTCATGCACTCTTGTCTTGTCTGATTCTGAAATGCACTAACTAATTGCTTGGATCTCTTACGCTAATTCTCCTGAAAGTTCAAGGATGTTGTGCTTGGATGTCTGCTAATTAATTAAAGGTTATGAGTTGGCTTTTAATCAATGATTTGCTCTGAATTTCTGAGCCCCAATAAGTGTATAATGTTCCTGGTTGAAATGGGCAGGTAATGAGACTATTAGCACATTAAAATGGATCTCCATGGTTGGATCTCTGTGACCCAATGGATGAAATCTAGTACAAATGTGTATAAAATTGCTGATCAATGTGTAAAGCAAAGCTTTGTCATGAGGCCACACCTGGATGTTGTTTGGCTATGAGTGAGTGTTCACACAGTCAAACAGCATGGCTTCGGGGCCCTGCTGGGGGTAACAAACAACAACAACTTTTAGTCCTGTGACTGATCAAGGCCTGGACTCACCTGCATGAAATACTTTGGACATAAGATGTGCATTTATTTTCCTTGTCTGTATATTTCCCTCCCCGCCCCCTTCCTTTAGGTATAGGTACTGAGTTTAAATAACAGCATAGCTGAATTACTTGTTACCTCAGTCACAGTTATTTTTTAATAAAAACAATTATTTCAGGTATTATTTATTGCTTTCTCCTCTGAGGACTGTGGTTTTCCCAGCAGTATGATACTCATTTTTTCCCCCTTTCTTTCCTCTGATTTTTTTTCTGGCATAGGAAATTAATGGGTAGAAATTTGCAAAGGAGCACAGAAGGAATGGAAGGGGCAAATCATCCCCTCTTCTCTCCCATGAGCTGCCCCTCACCTTGAACGTAAGGTTTTCTTCAGCACTGTCTCGTGATTCCCCTGATGTCTCACTTGACAGTTGAGCTGTTCAGTCTGAGTGATTGGAAACCAGCTCAGAAGATGCTTTTCTATTTATGTGTCTATTTTTGTCTAGGTAGGGATTATTAATGGGCTCTTCTCAGTTATACACACTAGCATGTAAATTATTTAAATTTAAAACAAAATAGAGGAGGTATCTAATATTATTTTTAAGCAGCAGTTCAGCCCTGAAGATTGCTATCACTAAATCAGTCCCATTTTCTGCTGGCCAGAAATGCCCACCGGGTACGGGTTCAGACCATATAATACAAGTTAGTACATTAATGTGGCAGATTTCCTCCAAGGAATCAAAACCAAGATCAGGCTAGAGATCTGTTTCCATAGGGTTGCATTTGTCATCCAAAGGTAATCAGAACCAGGTTAGAGGAGCTCTCCAGTGTATTGAAAGCCTTTATAGGAGTGAAGTGAGCATTTGTTTATACAGGTATCAGACAGCTACACAGATTTATTTGGCAATTAGGTATTAATCAGTCATGATCACTACTTTCATCCCTACTTCATTATTCCTCAGAAAGGTGAAGTACTTGTTCTTTCCCCCCTTGAGGAATACGAAAGGTGTTAGACCAACCTTTAAAATTGCTTGGTCAGTGGTTCTCAGTATCTCATATTTCATCCAACTGCTGAGACTCTATAATTAGGATATTAAGACGTGCTCTTGATTAGATAGATACATCTCATTGTAATTCAGATCCTGCTTTCTAGGAATCTGAATGTGCTGTAGTACCTTCTCTTCTTGTGTGCTCAAAGAGAATCAAAGTTCCCTGTATTTAAGCCATAAAATCTTAGGTGTCAACCTACCATACATCTAAATGTGTGGCTAAACCATAGTACAGTCTCTCCAAAGGTAATACTGGCTAAAACAGATGTCAACTTTGAACTGTAGCTGTCTTTATTTTATCTCATAGGAAGGCAGCTTAGTAATGGTATTACTGCCTTTATTTCATAAGAAAGCATTGCACTCTTGAAAACTTGTGTGGATGGTATGTAAAAAAATAAAAAAACCTAGAAGGATCTTACAGTGTCAAATCACAAATATAATTTATGTGAATGCTAGATTTTACAGCTAAAACCTGCCGTGTTCTGGGCTGTTGCAGCACCAGTGTTCATGAGCAAAGCTGAACCATCACCATGTCAGTGCTGGAGATGGTGCCTTGGGATGAGGTCTGCAAATTGTCAGGCACTGGTGCTGCTGCTGCCTTTTGAGCACTAAAATCAAGAGCCAGACAAGGTTAGGTGACAAAATGTGGTTACTTAATGAAGGGTCCCTCCAGGTGCACAATATGCTGAAACACATGTCAAAGATGCTCATGTGATAAAAGACAAGGACAGTTTTTTAGGTTTAGCAAATTAGCATAATTGACAAGAGTGCCCAGTTAGAAACACAAGTAATAATTCACACTCTTGGTTCAACCCTTTCTGAAGCCACCTCCTTGCTAGTTTATGTCAAGTACATGGCAAAGTGTCTTGGGAAGGTGTCTTGCCCTTAATTCCCAAAAGAAGCAAGATTAGAACAGGGCTGCAGGAATTTGTCTTAATAGGAAAAGTACTGAAGTTAGAAAACTATGTAACTATAGAATAATGGCCTATGGAGCTATGAATAGATATGAAGAATATGTAAGACCAAAAATCATTTTGACATTGGTGCCAGCAAGGCTGGTGGGCTGCCTGCACTGCCTGGCCCTGCTCTGGCCTATGGATAGGTGCTGGAGTGACTGCTCTGTTGGCTTCTAGCTGATGGATGCCACCCATACATAAATATTCTGCAACTTCACACAGAAGAAAATAACAGCCCTTTATAATTACAGCTGTGCTTTTGCAAACTCCTGCAATTTTACAGCAAGCCTGACAGTGTTTGCTATCTTTTCTTGAAAAAAGTAGAACCAAACCCTCAGAACAACCCTCCACTTGTGGAGTCAACAGGACTGTTCAGTTTTTCTTCATGTAGTGAGGTGGGAGGAAAGGAGGGAGTAAAGCAGAGCAAACCCAGCCTCCAATACTCGGGTTTAAAATCACAAGCTTTCAAAAACATACTAACTTGACTACTTGCCTGTGAATATTTGGAGAAGTGAGCTCCCCTGTGGGGTTGCCATCAGCTCAGCTACAGTGTCCATGGTGCTTCTCAGTCAGGGATATCAACAAAACGTGTGTTTGCCTGACCCAGAGGGTTTAGTGCACTGCAGGGGCTGGGCTGCAGCAATGAGCAGCAGATTGACTTGCTTCAGCTCTTGTGGCCGTGAGCTGCTGTAGCAACGTTTTCAGGTTGGAGTCACACCTGGTTTGGCCAGATCTTTCAAATAGAGTTTTGATTTACAATTTTATCTGAGGTAGTGAGAAATGTTCTTAACTCTTCCTGCTTTTTTTCTTCCCAGCCTGTTCCTACCTGTAAATGGGCAGGGAAAAATTAAGGGAAGGAGTTGGCCCCTACTCAAAAAATTTTCTTAAGCATTCAAAGAAGTGAATAGCATTTTAAAGAAGAGGCTTTAGCTGTGTACACACGTGTATATTGTGGTCCCATGGTGCTTGAAAATGTTGCAGTTTATCCTCTGTAAATTCCTAATGTGCCATTAACAGGTTTCAGCATCCACAACGAGCTGCCTATAGTTTTATCTTGCAGTTGCTCTATTTTTGTGTCAGTTGTGCTAGCAGCTTAGAGCTCAGCTAATGTACCATTGACAAATGGCCCCCTTTGAAAGGAGGCTGTATATATTATATAAATTCATTTACATTGTATATATTCATTTGGAAATGAAACGCACAAGAGGAAAATCAGTGCTTTTCAAATCAAACATGACAAATTCACCCGTGGAAGATATTTGATTTTCTAGCTTTTAAAAAGCAGACAAGATATTTACCATTCTGATGTGTTTTGTTTTAAATGTTAAAAGACTAAAATAGAGATGAATTTGCTTGATTGAGAAAACTGTTCTTGGGGGCCTTATTTTTCTTTCTCTCTGATTTTCAAGATGAGTTTGAATTCAGAAGGCTGTATTTTGAACACCTTGGCTGAAGTGTCATAACTTTAATATCCTTTGGGCAAATCTAATGAGACAGGAAGAAAGGAAGGAGGTACCTGAATGGGCAAATGCCTTCCACCTAGAAATATAAATTCTCATACATTATTATTAATTTATGCTAATACAATTTAGAATTTTCTGGGCTTGAATCCACAAAGGTTCCTGGGCACCTATGTTCCACATAAATCCTCTGAGCCAATTCATTTGAAGACTGAGAACCCCAAAACTGCTGTTTGGCAGGCTGAGGATCATATGTGCAGCACTGTGCCACATTCTCTCAAGCTATTTGAGGCATCTCCAAGTGAGGTGCTGACAGAAGTCCCAGCCACTGGGGCAGTTGCCACATGTGAGCTGTGGTCACAGCACTTTGCATGGACTGGGAGGATGTCACCATACCAGCTCCTGTTAAAAACCCTTCTAGTGCCTTGTGCATTGATTGGGAGTTTTATCTGATAATGTTCCAGTTGTTTGAGTGTAAACTGGTGAAATAACTATTGATAATTCTAAAGCATTTTGCCTGAGGACTGTACAAGGTCCCAGCTCCACTGTTGTTCAGCATTGGGTAAAGAGAATAGTTCATTCATCCTTGCCCTGGAGAAGTGACTATTAAATGATACCTCACTGTTCTTGGTTGCACATCTGCAGAATAATTTCTTTGATTAAGAAAGAAATCTACTTACACATTCTGGATATATTAACTTATTAGTTGCAGTAGTAAAAATGCATCAGGAGGTAGGTTTATTCAAATGGCCAGTGGCTTCCTCTTGTGGATTTAAAAATTGTTAGAAGGGTCACCCAGGGTGTAGAAATTTGGGGGTTAATTTCTTTCTCTGCCTGAAGGAGTTTGGATATGCAACTCCCTCACCACAGAAGAGAGCTAAGCCATCAAGTAGTGCTGCATTCAATGGGGAACTGTCTGCATGTCTGTCAGATCCTGCTCCTGTGCAGGACCTGTGCAGAGGTCTTGAATATTGAGTTCAGCAAGAGCTGACACTCAAGTGCCAGGTGAGATGTGTCTCCAGGAGGTCACTGCATCATCATCTCTCTGTTGAACGAGCCACAGACCTTCAGACCTTTTGTACAAAAAGGGACAACTCCAGCAGGAGAAACACAAGGCAGTCCCCTGATAAGCCCCTCTAGTTCCATGGTTATAGGACACTTTTCTAGGAAGCAGGTCTCAGATGAGCTGTAGTCTGGAACAGATCAAGGGATATCAGATGCAAACACATTGTACCCTCCTTCCCTCAGTGACTTCCCCTCCCTGCCCTACACATGCTCTCCCAGTTCTGCAGCAGAACTAAGAATTCAATTCCTCACATAACATTAATCTGAAGAGTGAAGAGATGAGCCAGTTAGGGCAAGGAAAAGCAGAAAAACAGAATGAGAAAACAGCAAATATATCTGGAGAGAGCAGTTCAGTGGTTTTTGTTGGGGGTTTAGAGCAAGCAGGTAATAGAAGAGTGTATTTAGACTGATTTCTAGCTGTTTTTGATATTGAGTCAATACTCTGCCTAGAAACAAGGGGGAAACACTGCTAGATATTTATAGGTGTTAGTTTTCTGCAGCTCTTTTGTTGCACTGAATGAATGCTGCATAGAATCTTGTCAAGCCTTTCATTTTCTCCCTTTTTGTGAAACTTAGTGCCTTCGAACTCTTTCAAAAAAGAATCACTTTTGAGAATCTCTGAAAGTAAACAAGCTAAAAAGGATCAACAGTCTTGGCTGGTTGATACATGAAATTCATCACTGGATCAAACAACCAATGCATGTTGGGCTGTGTATTGCTGGGAAGTGTCTGAGTGGGTTAGAATGAGAAAGCAGAGGCTGTGCTTAGCTGTGCAGTGTGCAAACCTCAGGCTGTTCTTGAGGTTATGGGCTGGCTCAGAGTAGGCAGCATGGTACTGGGTACAAGGCTGCTCAGGTGGCACTGGGTGATCTTCAGAAACAGTGTTTGAATGTGTTATTTGTAACAGGAACATCAGTTAGGGAGTTTGGAAACACAAGCTTTCCACACGGTTAGTGGAGGATGCAAACCCTGCTGTTCTAAATAATAAAACCTTTTTAAGGTAATTTAAAAAAATAGTAAAAAAAAAAAAAGCAATTGAAGTCTTCTTGTGGTTATCTCTGAAGGTGGTAGCAGGGGATTAAATGATCTTCTAGTGCCTTGTTAAAGTGCCATTTTGACAATTGCTGTTCAGCCCAGGGGTCCCTGCAGGGCCTTTGCTAGTGCATTACAGCTCACTGTGCTCACTGGGGCTCCCAGTCAAGCATGACAGCAGCTGTGTGAGGGATGGTCAAACAGAGGGCAGATCATGAAATTTTCAGCTTGGCTTTATCTGAGTTCTAAATCTTTAACAGCATATAGTAAGTTGTTTAACTTTACAGTTAATGAGGAAACATCATAAAAAGAGCTGATAGAAATGAAGGTACAGAATTTCTTGGTTGTCATCCAGACTGGTATCAGGATCCACCTTCACCATGTAAATAAATTATGCTGCTCAGTGGCATCAGTGGTGAGCAGATGGGGTCATGCAGTCCCTTGTGCACATAACCTAAACCTATGACCAAGCTTGACTTTTTTACTCTGGCCAAAACTGCACCTAACTGTGAGAGCCAGAAGTGGGCTGGGAACCAAGGCTTGAGTTCTGCACACAGAGTAAAAGGAGCATTTCTGCAGTAGAGAGGACCAGACAAGTAATGTGCTGGTGAAAATTGCATGTGATGGAGGTGTGCTGCTTCCATCTGAATTGTGGTTCAAGACTCCAAGGGGGTATGTGAGGAGTACAGACATTGGCGTGAAACCTCCAGAGGGTACAAGGGTAGAGCTCTGCTTATCCTATGTTCTCCTTTTCAGCCCTGTGTGAGTCTGAAACAGTCCCATTCCAGCTGTGCATCTAAGCAAACTATTCCTCAACTATGGAGTCCCTTCACACAAAGCAGGACCCTTCCCTGCCTTTTTCCTTGTTTTTTATTTCCCTTTTTTAGTCTGCTCATGATAGTTTGCCATGAAGGAATTCATACTGCTAAGCCAAGGTACAAAGAAGGGGAGATCTTCCCCACATCCTCTAAAGCTTGCTGCTTACAGCACTTACATCTTATTAAGCAGCAAGTGGTTCTCTAAATTGCCATGTAGATCAAAGTGTCATGCTTTTTTAAGGTATCTTAATCTTTGTTTCATGATATACAACTTGACTGCTTTACTTGTAGAAACTAAATTATTTTGAAAAGACAGCTTTTTGAAATAACAGCATGGTCTTTAGCTTATTGATGCATCTGATCCCACAAAGAAATTTCAAAACATATATCAATAGAGGAAGTGGTGGAATGCAAATGGTGCTAATTGAGGTAAAAATTACAATTCTGGTTTATCATAGTGTGGCTCTGAGATCATTGTTTGATTGGAGTAGGGTTTTCTTCTGAGATGTGGAACCTATTTTTTTCTTGTTCTCTGCACACTCAGAACTTGCTGTTGCTGCTTAAAGCACAGAGAGGGGTTGCATAAACATTTTAATATTGCATGAGGCTTCTGTAAGCCTGAATGATCTTATGAATGCTAAAACCATGACATACAAGCACAAATGAAAGCAAGCAGCAAAGATGGTGTAGTCTTATCATCTGGATGAACTGATAGATAAACCAACCCACTTTGGTGTCTTGTCATGTTTTGTTTTCCCTCCTGGGATAATTCAGCCACAAGCCTTAAAAATACCCTGTCTCTCATTACTCTTATTTTCAGCATTCTCTTAATATTTAAATTCACCTGGCAGAATATCAGTTGCACAGCTGCATACTGTGACTTAAAAGAGAGGCTCATATGTGAACAGGGTCTTTCATTTGGATAAATGTCATTGCACTTTCTGATCTTATTAATTGCACAAGTAATGCTGGAGATTTCTTCAGTTGTTCTTGCTGATACAAGTTGTATGGCTGGAGTAAAACAGCTGAATATCTGAGTAGTACCAATTCAGAAATGAGATAAAGACTATGAATGGTAACCAGCTATGGCAGCAATCCACAAAGTAGTTGGTGACTCGTATCATTTGCAGCCTTGTAACAACATCCTCCATGTAGTAGCTGTACTATAAATCTGACACTGAGGCAGAGGTTTGATGGTGTAGCTCTGTAACATTCATTAGTTTTGTGAAATAAGTGATCATCCCTGCTAGCTTCCAAAAATATATGGCACCAGCCAAATGCTGAATGTTTATACTGGATCAGACCAGAAACCTGTGACTCTGCCAATGATTAGAACTTAAAAATATATATGTATGTATATGTAAATATGTGTTATGTATATATGTGTGTGTATATGTGCATGTATATATAAATAGATATTTTAAAAGCATGTAAGAACAGAGCATATTTAAAGTGGTATATTCCTTGATATTATTGTGCCCAAATTTCCAGCAATTTGTAGCACAGGAGCTTCTTGATGTGGAAGTCCCACCAGCACCATCTTGTTGAATAGCTTTTAATGGCCTTTTCTTCTAAGGTTTTTTTTTTCTAATATTTATTTTGGAATTTTTCTTTGTACTTCCATGGAATTTTTGGACCAGAGTGTCACTATTTAATAACTGCATCTTTTGAGAAACATTTGTGGTTTAAAAGTTTTTGGATGACGTTACTATAGACTTCTAGGTTTTGACTTATAAAGAATAATTATTATATATTCTCTGCAAGTCATAATTTCATATCCCTTTATTATAAACCCCTTCAGTCATTTCTTTCCCAGGATAATGATTTCTAGCTTGTTGAAGTTCTCCAGGTATGCCATTTGGCTGATCACTTTCCTTGGCTATTGTTGCCTGAAACTTTCCTAGTTTCACTGGAACAGGCTCCCTAGGACAGCTCCAAGCCTGAGTTCAAGAAGCATTTGGACAACACTCTCAGGTACATGCTGTGACTCCTGGGGTGTTGTGTGCAGGGACAGGAATTTGGTCCTTGTGGGTCCCTTCCAGCTCAAAACATTGTGATTCTAGTTTGTTCGTGTTTGCATTGAGAATGAGGGGAAGAGGAAGGCATCTCAGAGGAGAAAATGGGACCAGAAATGTAAAATCATGACATCTCCTGCATTTTTACAGAAAATATTTTTTGAAATTGGCTTTTTGATGTCTGTTGAGTGCTGAGATGGTATTTTCAGGGAACTATGAACAAGAAGTTCAAAATCTTTCTTTAGAGAAGTACTGGCTAATTTAGTCATTGTGGAATAAATACATTAGGGCTGTTGATCACAATCTAATTAAGTTTTTCAGGAAGGAGTACTAATTCTTAAGCTGTCCTACTCAGCCTAATAAAACCTAGTGTTCCATGTTCTTTGTTGAAGAGGTTAATGGACACTGTCTGCTTCATCTCAATATTTCTCCTCATTCCTCAGCCTGCATTTCATTGCAGCTGTGAGGGAATACAAGTAGGCACTGTATGGTTGAGATCTTGTTTATTTCCTGCAATGATAACTGCCTGAGCAAGCAGGAGTTAGTTGTGGGAGGATAGAAGGTACTGAAGAGAAATATGGATAATTAGGGTGGTTTAGTGTGCTTCAATTATCTCAAAGATCTGCCTTTTTCACCTTGCTTTTCTCAGAAATGAAGTGGGCCTCAGGTAGATCCTTGCATTATCTAGCAATTATCAAGCAAACGTTCAAAAGGAAGGCCAGCTTCTGTCACTCTAAGTTATTAATATCATGACATCTGGGTACTTCAGTCTTTTCAGACACTTACCTTTGCAGTAACCATGTGGAGCTAATGGTTGGTATTCCCATCTTCAGAACCTTAAATAAAGATTAGAAGACTCCAACCTGTACCTCGTGGCTGTCTGGACTCACAGAGTCCAGGGACACATCAGATCCCTAACAAGTCCTATGGCAGAGAACTGAACCTTGGTCTGCAAGGATAAAATGGTATTTTCCTTTTTTCAGCAAACAGCACGTGCTTTCTCTGGCTAATTTTTAAACTACAGCACAAACCCCATGTTTTTCTGGCACTCCAGGGCTACTGCTTTCTACAGAGCTGTGCACCAGCTTTGTCAGAGAGCCTCACATGGGCTTCTGGTGACAGCAGGAACGGTGGCAGTGCTGGAATCTCCCTTGTGCCATCCTGTCCATTGAACTGTGGCTCAGGCAGACACAAGTATTGTCTCCTCCCACTGCTTGATATTTTGTAATACACAGCCTGAATGTGCCTCTTTGCAGCAACTGGTCCAGGACACTCCTTCCTTCAGAGTGCCTGAACAGATCCTGAGTGGCAGCAGTTCTCAGCTGCTGCTGTGACCCTCGATGCAGGCAAGACTGACCCTTACAGCAGCAGAAGCACCCAGTTTCTGGTTTGCACTTCTCTTACCAAGGAACTACTGAGCCGCAAAGAGCCAGGGGCTCTCTGGCCGTGCAGACAATTTTCTGTAGCCTTTGCTTGCTGAGACAGCCATCTCTATGCCATCTTAGAGTAGTTTCTCCCCATTTATGCCAGGCTAAGAACCCAATAATTGACTGTTGATGCTTTATGACATTTTCAATACAGGTGGTGCTAGGTTTGGCTGGGGTAAAGTTAATTTTCTTCACAGTGGCTGGTATGGGGCTGTGTTTTGGATTTGTGCTGAACACAGTGATGATGATAGAGATGTTTTTGTTATTGCTGAGCAGGACTTACACAGATCCAAGGCCTTTTCTCCTGTTTGTATTGTCACACTGGTGAGGAGACTGGGGCTCACAGGAGGAGAGAGATCTGGAACAGGTGTCCCTAACTGACCATGATGCCATATGGCTTGGAATAGCCTCATGTCAATATGTAAAACTGGGAGAAGAAGGAAGGAGAGGACATTTTGAGTGATGGCATTTGTCTTCCCAAGTCATTACATGTGAAGGGGCCCTGCTCTCCTGGACATGGCTGAACACCTGCCTGCCCAGGGGAAGCAGTGAACTAATCCTTTGTTTTGCTTCACTTGTGTGTGTAACTTTTGTTTTCTGTATTGAACTGTCTTTATCTCAACCCATCAATATTCCAGCCTTTACCCTTCCAGGTGTCTCCCCAGTCCTGCTGGTGGGGGAGTGAGTGAGTGACTGTGTGAGGCTTGGCTGCTTCCCGGGCTTAAGTCACAACACATGCCCAGGGTTAACCTCATGTAATATTGGCATTAACATGTTTGACTGCATTTTCCCCAGATTTTCCTTCTTCCTTTTCACAACCTGGCAGAAAACTCAAAATACACTGCCACCTGGTTCCCAATGGATGGGAATGACAGCTCTTGAATTCTGCCTTCCTTTTGCTTGATTTGCTATTTGGTGGCTTGCGTGTGCTGTTCTGTGCAGGCCCAAGTACATTTAAAGCAATATTAGATGCATTGTAAAAGACCAAAAACGAGGAAAAGATATTCAGTGTCCGTTAGAGAGTTCAGTATTTTTCAGGTGTGTGCTAAGTATGTGGTGTTTATCTGGGAGATGGAGTAAACAGAAGCCTCTTAGTAGAAGAACCTTGTACCAATTACTCTGGGTGCTATTGGCCTTCATGTGGACTGAAGGGCTTCAGAATCTTCCAAGAACAGATTGGAAATTATAGGATTACAATTTATTATTTCACTGGCCAAAGGGAACACTGCTAACACAGGACTCTAACCATCCTCTTGTCTTTCATGACAAAGAAGAGATGCTCTGTAAAAAGACAAGGAAGGATCTTTAGTTTCCAGTATTATGGCAAAACTAATGTAGGAGGAATGGTATATACTGGGTCATTGTGTTTGCTCCCCCACAGTTTCAGTCGTTAAGAGTTAAAATTTAAAAAACACTTTTAAAAGTAGCCAAGATTCCCCTCCTGCTTCCAATTACTATTGCAAGAAGGTTACTGCTGGACCTTGTTCCTCTGCTGTTCAGAAGTTCTGTTTTTGTTTCCAGGTGTACTTTCTGAGCATCAATCTGTTTTTGTTTGCTCATATGCCAATAACACTGCTTGGCTTTAATGACTGTTTCCCCTGCTTTTTATCTCCAGACATATTAAAGACAGCACTCTTCTACCTTGTCACCCTGTATTTCTATTTGATATTTGATCCTCTTCCATTTTTATGTCCACACTAATAGCCATGTGTGTGATCCAAGCCAAACTCATCCTGCTGGAATGCACTGGAGCAGACCTGTATTCAGACTGACAGCTCAGATGTGTCTTATGTTTCATTTTGGCTGATCATTACTGGCTCATAATTACTGTCAGTCACTAAATGTATGTCAATATGGGCACTCTCTCCATAGTCTGGTACATCTATCCAGTTTTTCATTTGAGGCTCTGTGTTCCTCCTCCTCTTCCCAGAAGGGTGAGCTGCTGTCATTGTGAACAACAGAAATAGTCCCTTTCTGTGTGCAGGTAGCTTTCCCGACACTCCTTACAGCTCTCTATTATATTGTTGTTTCAGTGTAGTCTAGAAGGCAGCTACAGAATTTGTATCCAGCAATATTTGCAGGAATGGTCTGAAGACCTCTTGTGGTGAGTTCCCCTTTCAGACAGCTGGTTATCATTGCTTTGCTTTTACCTACTCTCTTGTTTTTCTGTCAGCTTCCTCACTGACCTTCAGCTTTTCCAGTCTCATAGATTGCCTCCATGGTGCTGCCTCAAATATTTTGTCTGTGCAGGGGGCATAAAATGCACTGCTCTTGTTTAGAAAACCAATTACCTTAGCAAATACCTGTGTAGGATCCACCAGCTTTTGCTAAACCCAAGATACCTTTCAAGCCTTTTTCTGTTCCTCCCCTCTACCCCATCCAAAATGTTTTACACTGCAATACACGTTCAGCCTTGAATTCTGGCAGGGTAAGGCTAACGGGTCTGTGTGTCTGGATCACCCAACTCTTTACTAAGAGTTGCTATAAGAGTGCAATATCTCTGGTCATATGGTCCCATCACTGACTTAATAGATTTATTTTAAAAATAATCTTTGCTGCTGTCTTGCAGTTACTTGTGCCTTGTGGCAGAGAGCAGGCAAGGAAAAGGCTGTAGTGAATATAGAGCAGACTGAACAGAGACTGCTGGACAGAAACAAAATTCTGTGTTTTGTTTCACTTCAAGACTGAAACAGCTTCTGTAATATCTAATGGCACAATTAAGAGGTATCAGGAAATAGTTTTCTGTTTTTCACACAAAATCTCAGTGAAAAAAAGCAATTCACTTTCATTAGGAAAATAGTACTGAGGATTTTCACTCTGTGCAAACCTTGCTTTTTCAGAAGAAAAACAATGCTTTCATTGTTCTAACCAGAAGCTTGCAATAAATGATGGTGTAGACTTAGAGAGGGATGGTGAAAAGACTTAGGAAGGAATGGTGGAAAGACTGGACCACAATTCTACACCTTGATGCTTCTAATTTTCATTTTAAAAGCTTTGTGGCTTTTCTTTGTTCTGTCTAATCTATGAAGCAGGCAACACCAGTAATCTTGGGTTTTGGGGGAAGCTAGATTATACTGAAGAAACAAGGCAAATTAGGAGAGAAAAATGTCATTCAAGATGATCCTAAATGGCATGAGAGCTATGTATTCTTACCAAATCTGCAGTTTGCAGGCTGGTAGACATGGACCAGTTTGCCTAACCCCTCTGCCTGTTACCCATATCTGGTAGTAAAAGCTGCCTTTTAAACTAAAGTGATTTGAAATCCTTTGATGAAAAGTAGTCACTATTAAAAACACTTATGCCTTCAATTCAAGTTTGGTGACTGTTCTCACTCTATGGATTATGTATTTCCTGTGCCTGGCTCTGAAGGTGCAGTGGGAAGTGCAGGAAGTTTCATGAGCTCAGGGCTGGAGAGGGGCAGTAGTGTGTTCCTGGCTATTTCTGGGCTATTTTCTTGTTGTGGCCTTCATCCTGCAGCACTGGCTCTGCACTTCTGTATGTGAGATGCTATGGTGCCTTCAAATCCTGAGTGTGGAAGCTCTCTTGGACCTCAGAAGATGTGTAAAAATAGGGCTTTCAGCATAGCATGCTGCATATAATGTTTTGTGTTCCATCTATTGCTGCTGAGTATAAATTCCAAGAGGTTTCTCTCGCTAAGAAGAAAATATTTTCTTTCTTTCTGGAAGCTGTGAGGGAGATTCAGTGTTTGGGCCACCAGCAAATTCTCACATTCTGAGGTTGGGAGTGTCAGAAACTATTTTGACTGTTTCCCCAGGTACAGTGCTCCTCTTAGCAGCTCTCTAGCTCACTCAGCACACCAGTTTTGTTGCATGTGGGCAGGAGACAGAGACAATAAGGTGACAAGTAGTTGATCACTTCAGTGACTCCTGGTTGAAGGGCGTTGACATTTGGAATAGCATGGCTGTTTAGGCAGTATTCCCTTATTAATGTCCAGCTCTCCACAGATATAACTTCTGTCTCTAAAGGCAAAACATAGTTCTGCTTTCGCTTTCCAAATTCTGCCTGGGGGCATCTTGTGTGTTGAGCAGATGAAGGACAACTGCTAACATGTTATTTGCTTTCATGAGTAGTACATGGATTGCTAGGGCAATAGGATAAAGAAATGTCTCAGGCAAGACTGAGATGGTATTTTTATTGACATTCAGGCATACCTAAGTACCAAGGCAGCTGTGCATGTCAGAGTCTTGTTTCTTTAAGAACATTGCCAGAGAGCTACCTTCTGAATGATGACATTTATATATTTTAATATAATTTGTTGTGGTCAGAGAAATGTCCAACATAGTAATTTGGTACTCTATATCAGTTCTCAGTGAGTGACTAATCTATCAAATTTGTTCAGCACTATAAGTCAGAACACAATTTTTTTTCTAGATGCCGATGTGGCTAGCTCACACAGCTTTTAGAAAAATCAAGTTGTGGGGTTTTTTCCATCCTATATATCATCATCTCTGTCCACAGTAAAGAATTTAGAATCAGGGCCTGACTGACTGGCTATTTTTCTCAGAGTCGCATGAGGCAAAGCAGTGTACAGCTTACTCATCCAAACCTATTCAGAGTTTGAAGGTACCCTGTGATACAAATTTACTGAGCAGATAAGAAAACTTGGAAGGCACAAATGGGGCAGATAAGGACGACTGCAAAATCCCATGGATCTTTTCAGAATTGGTTTGAGAGTTTTTGGTGTTTTGCTTTGTTGTCTTTTTCTGGCATTGGTGCAGTGTATTTTTGACAAGCCTCAGCAGTTTTAGAAAAGCATTCAGAAGTTTTTGATGCTCATCTGAACCAATTCCATCTAATCAGAACAAGAGCTGAATGTTACTATTCTCAGGAAGCAATTGTATTCACAGAATTTCATCTTTTCTGATGTCCTCAATTTGTCCTCTGACAGAAGCAACTTTTATTAATCTGTCCTTTCACTGTTATTGATTGGCTGCTTATTATGCCAATGCATCCAGCTTATGTTTGCACATAAGCTGTGCAGTGAATCCAGTTGACAGCCATAATTTGAAACTCATGTAGATTGAATGAAAGCAACTGTCATATTCTTGTCACTTGCCCTATTCCATCTTCCAGGGGTGATGGGACATTTGTGATTTCAAATGGTAGAGTTCTTTGAGTTGTCAGTGTTCCTGTCATGTTGCTGCTTTGGGAAGTCCCATGTCATGCCTTGTACCTCGCCCTTCAGGTGGGCTTTGCAGCATGTGGTGGGTGGTTGGATACTGAGAGCTGCTTTGAAGCTAGCACAGTTTGTGTGTGCCTTAGCCTGTAGCTGTTGTGGTACCTGCAGATTCCACACACTGTGACTGGGAGTTCACTAATGAATGCTGAAGTGCTGAAATATTTACCCAGAGCTCATTAAGGTTGATTGTTAATGCCAGTTTGGGCTAAAATTGCCAAAGTAGTTGGCTTCTTCCTTTCTACTTGAAGCTGAGCCAGGTGTAAGAGCAGGTCTCACTGTGTTTCATGTATACAGTGTGTGAATGGCAAAAGGCAGTACATAACCAGACCTTCCTTCAGCTCACTGTTTTTATTTTGGATTAGCAGCATGATGAAGCATGGAATTCAAAGGCATTTTGCTCTGAACAGGCACTGCAGGTGGTCTTTCCTGCCGATCCTCTTTTCCTTCATGAGAAATGGGATTGTTTGCTCTCAGCACATCAGAACAGTGGCTGCCAAACTAATACCCACAGCAGTAGTCCCTCACATAACCAGGTTTTAAGGAAATGCACTGCAAACTTATTGGCTTTGCACCACATGACATGGCTTATCCAAAATCACTGAGAACACAGCTCTCAGTGACTGTAGTAGTGCTGCAGTTTGCCCTGCACCTTGCATTTCACCGATCTTTGTCATAACTCCTCTCCTCATTGCTAAGCTGTTGGCCAGATCTGCCATTTCTCAAGTTGGTTGCAGCTGGTTTGCTTTTCTCTGCAAGGCTTGGTACCAGTGCTGGAGGTGCCTGCGATTCTCTCCAAGAGCTTGTTTATACCCATTGCCCTCATGTGGAGGAGTAGGGAGGGCAAGGACAGGCACTTGTTCATAGATGCTGTGCAGAACTTGTCATCTGGAGGAGGTTGCATTGGGCCTGCTGCCAGGAAGCTCTGTTTGTCCCATGGGGAGCTCTCTGAGTTCTTTGCCCCGTGAAGATAGCTCAAGCTATTGAGTGCTGCTGCTGACATAAGATTGGAAAGAGCCTGGGACTTGTCCACGGATTAGAGAGGGGAAAATGGCAGCTTATCCAGAATCAAACAGATGTAGATTTGAAATTGGTCAAGTGTGAAGACTGGGGAATGTGGTGATGCCATTTCTCCAAGCACAGTTTTGTTAGGTTAAAAATCACAATTTACGTGGCTTGAGCAAGTGGGTCTGCAGTTTTCAAAAAATTACTTTTATTCTTTCTGAATGAACATTTTCCCCTCTGGTTGTATATTCATTTCACTGCCTCAGTGTAAAGGTAAAACTGTTTGATTTCACAGTAGAAATATCATTTTCCTGTTGATCTCTAGTTTCCTGAGTACCTCATCATAATATCAAATCCAGCTTTGTCTCTGGGTGGTTCCATCTATAACCAATTTCTTAGCTATTCTGAGGTGGGCTGGCAGAGGGACACAGTGGTGTGCAGATGATACAAGCCCTCATTGCACAACCTTAATAGCTGAGACAAGGTAAAAGATCAGCTCATACCCCGATGTGTTGGTTGTTTTTGGCTGACATAATTTTTCTTCTTGGGGAGTTTGTGCTTATGAGGTTGTTTCTTGAGAGGTTACCTGCAGGGCCTGATGGCAGCTCTTGCAAGGGTGATAAATTAATACTTTGCACACTGATCTCAGAACAGCTACTTGCAAAGTAAAGCACTCATCAGCACAGGAAAAGTTGGCTGCACTGTATGGCTTCTTTGAGGAAGAAAATAAGACTTGCAATATATTGTCTCCTGTAGGCTCAGGACTAAATATCTATGTTTCTGTGGACCTGCTTTATTAACTGGGGCTGGTTCTGCAAGGAAGTGCTAAATAAGTCTTGAAGGTGAGTTATTAATGCCACTCTGGAGACTGCAGTTGAGGAGAGGCAGGACATAGTGCTTCTCTTGATGAAGGTCCTGAGGTGAGGCATGAGCTCTGGAGCACAAAGATAAGGAGATTGCTTGGGCCAAACCTTCTTTACTCTCATAATATTATCTTTATTCTCATTTAGTTGGTTTTTGTTGTTTTTTTTTTTCCTAATGAAATCAAATTTTGGGAAAGCTGAAGAGAGGACAGAAGGTGTGGAGGACAGAAGGCATGAGAGGAGGTTAGAGCTGTTACATGGAGCAGATCTGGAAAATTTGGAAAGCCATGAGACTGCATCATATTTGGGCATTTCTAGGATGTGACAATGCTTGTAAATAGCCTTACTGTGGCATCATCTGTTGGCTTTTATGATTGTTCTTTGATGACATTCCTGTTAGTCCTTGAAACATGCTGGGCATTTCTCCATTTCCTTTTGGTTAGCTCCCCAGCATGCTTTGTCTAAACCCTGGTATTACAGCCAGAGTTACTATTCTGCTTCAAAATACATTTTGAATAATGATGCATATATTTTACAGATTTTATATCCATTCTGTAATATTCTAACTGCCTCCTTTGCTGATATACAGCCTCTAGATTCAGTCCTACAGTGATGGGAAAAAATACTATATTACTTCTTGGCTCTTCTCTCCTCATTCTCCAATTCTCTCCTTCCTTGAAATATGATCTATTTTGTTCTTTCTATTTCTGTTCCAAACATGCATTAATACATCCAGGTCCCCATATGCACTTTCTATTACTGCTTAGTACTTAATTCAGGGTTATTTTACTGAAGCTAGCTGGCTGGCTTAGCCCTCCTTGTGTCCTCCTCCATTCCTCCTCTTTCACCCCATCCACATCTCTCCTTCTCTCTCCCTCCCTCATTTTCTCACAGGATGTTCTGAGTTGGAAGGGATCCATAAGGACCATTGAGCCCAGCTCTTAAGTGAATGGTTCATATTTTCACCTTCTATTCATAGTAGAATCACAGAATCATAAAATGGTCTGTGTTGGAAGGGACCCTAAAGACCCATTCCAGAAACCCCCAACAGGCAGGGACACCTTCCACTAGACCAGGATGCTCAGGGTCCCATTCCATGCATCTGCTTGTCTTTGCCTGTTTGCTTCATTTACATGGAATTCTCTCAAGATAAAAATAAGATATTTATGAGAAAAGCCTTCTTTCATACTCACTAGAATGACATTGCTAAATATCAGCTGGACAAGTGTTTAGAAAAACTAGTTTCTGGTTTTTTAGAGGGGAAGAATGGCTGTCTTTAAGCACTGTGCTATGTAAGTATAATTACTTTTAACCATCTATTTTGTGTATTACTTCATCATTTATTTCCCCAGTGAAATAAGACAAGTGAATTTTGCTCTTTTTTTCTGTCAGTCCTGGTTTGCATGCTGGTATCTTGGTTAGATGCTGAGTTTACAAGAAATGCAGAGAGTATTTGATTGCTTTGTTCCTTTTCTTTGAAAGGAATAAAAGATAAAATGCTAAGAAAGTGAAATTTCAATATCTCTTCTTCTGTGTAGCTCCTCATCTGTCCCTGGAAAAGAAGGATTTTTTTAAACAAATATTTGATTGCTTATGTTTCTATTTCAAAGCAAGATTTGGAAATATCAATGCTAGAAAGCATTTCTGGAGAGAGAGATCTGTATCGTTTCTCCACACTGAGAATAGGAATGGATAGGATATTTCCCATGCTTTTTTTTTTTTTTTAAATTTCTTAGAAAGTGGGAAGCAGCAAAGGCATCCAGCCCCTTTGCCTGGTAAGAAACAAGGGCTGATCTGAGCATGGTGCTGATCACCTAACAGGAATTCAGCTGGCAAACCTATGCCTGGAGGTTGGCCTTGGAGAGGGATGAATTCAACATGGAAATGGCTTCTTTGGGTTTTGGTTTTTTTGGGAGGGTTTTTTTGTTTTTGTTTGTTTGTTTTTACCTGTTTCACTGCCTTTGGAGATGATACTCCTCAGCTACTGGTTCTGCAGATCTTGACTTTTGTGTAGGTGTCAGTGGGCACTTTCCCAAACAGCTGTTTTCAATCAGTGGGCAATTTGTCCCACCAGCATTGCTTCTAACAAGCCAGAAAACCAGCAGGGAGGCTGTGAGATTTGGTTCTCCTGTGAAATATCAGCCTATCTCTCTCATGTCCCTTTTCCAGAAAGCCACTCCTGCCCTCCTTAACTCTGGAATTCTTTCCCTGAGTGTGGCTGCAAAACCTGTGGGCATCTTTTACAGGGGGTCTGGGTGCCTGCAGACAGACATCTTGCACCAGACAAATACTGCCTGCCTGCAAGTGGTCTTTGATATGCTTCTAAAAAGCAATATCCATTTCCTTCAAAAAGGCTGACCTGTCCCATTTGTGATGTACTTTCACTTGCATGTAACTTGCTGAAGCAATAATCAGCTTCTTTAAAATTCTGCTCTCTGCTCGCTTCTAAACTGCTTGAATATTTTACTCTATCCAGGATTTGAGTAGCTTGCTCCTGTGCCTGCTTTCATTTTTTTAAAGTAGCTGTGAAGTTTTCATGAACAATGAGCTCATTGAAGCAAAGACAATTATTTGGCCGAAAATTCCATCTTTCTATGCACTGACAATATTACAGATTATCTGCTGAACTGTCTGACTGTAATTCAGGGAAATGCCTGACTTCTCTGGCACGATTGCTGCACTTGTGTGGGCAAGCTGATCCTACTTTCCTGCATTTTACAGGTCTTGCTGCTCTCCTCATGATGACTAACATTTTGTACTGCTAAACAGTGCTTTGGCGTCCCTTGTTGGGTGTATTTGATGGCCTCACTGTCTTAAATAATGGCTGTCTTAAATAATTGCAACTTTCTGGTTTAGAGCTTCTCGAAGAACCCCTTTGTTTCCCATTTGAGAAGCACTTGTGAACATCTCTGACCTGTGGTTACAGGCAAGTGGAGAATATAGGCCCATTCTGGTGACTTGTTCTCCGAGAGATTTTCTTTAATAGCCAGCCTGAGATGGCCAAGGCTATCATGCTTTCAGGATGTAATTCCATTAATTCTAAGGAGAAAGTGTTACTCTGGCAAGGGCTTTCCATTTAGTCTCTTGCGTGCTACTGCTCTGAGCCTCCTTATCAGTTGGACCTTGGCTTTTCCTTCCATGTGCAATGGTGACAATGACTTGCTGCTAATCTCAGGTTGAGATTTACTAGTTCATGGTGATGTAGGAGCTAAATAGGAAAATGGAGAGGATTTATGCAGGAGAAAAGCTTTGTATTGCTATTTCTTGCAAGTTCCCTTCAGTTCCAGAGGTTTATGTTTCTAGAGAGATCACTATTGCTTTTTTAATCTGAGACAGAAATTAAAATGTGATTTGTCAAACCTATCAAGAGCCCTGCATAATGCCAACAAAACATCAGATTTACTTAAGGACATGCAGTGGGCCTGGGATTCCATGTGCAGTGTGCACCTGCACAGCACTGTGCACGCCTAAGCATGGCACAAGGGTGACTTTAACTTTGAGTAGCATCTCATGCAACTTCTCTCTGGCTCTGATCAGCAGATGGAGATGCTTGAAAAGGTTGTGAGCAGTGTTGTGGGTTATATGCCTCCAAATCCAACTGGCTCATCTTGGAAACATTTTATTAGTGTTCAGATTCTGCCTTGTCTTTCAATCTGATCCAACAGAGCTTTCTCTGAATTGTGATGTCTGGTGGCTCATGCAGGCTGTGATCCAATATCCTGGCTTTATTTTCAATTTGATAGCAGCACAGTAAGTTCCTCCAAGTAACTGCATAGGATGGATGAAAATAAAGCAATTCCAAAATGCTGAATAAATATGAATGGTAGAATCTAGAAAAGGAAAGTGCATATGGGGAGATGAAGGAAGATGGATGGCTCACGCTTTGAGTGGCTGCTGTGGCAGGGTTCCACCATGGTTCAGTCTTGCATGCAGTCATCAGCACTGCTTTCAGCAGCCTGTGTGTGGCTGCTACTCCACAGGCACCAGACACTGCCTTCTTGATCAAGATAGAAAAATCCTCATGTGACTGAGCTGCCCAGGACAGTGATTCCAGTAAAACAGAACCCAATCAAGTATCTCCACAGGCCTAAATACACCTACCAGGTATCATTTCATAAAAGGAGTCACATTCCAGAATCTAAGCAAAAATCAGTCTGTTCCTTCTTTAACACTAGAGCTATTTCTCTCCTACACTGCATTGTAATATTACTGTTAACAATAGATGGTCTTTCTTCTTGGTACATCCTGACCACACAGTAGAAAAACTGAACATGGCTACAGAGACTGAAAACAAGGATTTATTGCATGGTCTTTAGAGTTGTATCTATGCACAAGCAAAATGTATTTCCTAATCCTTCATTCTTATGGCAAAGAAATATTATTCTATATTTAAAATGAAAATGACATTGAATTAAAATATTATTTTGTTGAAGGCCATTGTAAAGCCCAGGGCTTGCAGAGGGGAGACAGAACCAATTCATCCTTATGATAATTGTAAGGCTCTGATCTTGTTTGCTTAGATGCTATGGTGATATACTCAAAATTGGCTCTTGGGAAATACAACATAATTTTTGCATAATATTGGTTAAGCTGTTCCAGGAATTTTTCACCTCTGGGTGAAATTGCCTCTTAAAGCAGTGTTGAAATTGGCCTTGGTTATGTGGAAGCTTTCCCTGATGATTTTGTAATAGATCATGGTAAATTTGTTTCATGGTCCTATTAAGAAAGAAGTGAGGAGACTGAACGTTCATCATTATAGAAATTGCTGTTTGACTGAAGTTCTTTCACAAGTGCAAATCTGCCTTGTTAATCTTCTGTTTCCTTCACCCTCATTGGTACCATTCCTCAAATTTTGTGCTAAGTGCAGATATACAATTTAGCAAGTATAGAAAGCAATCAGTTGTCACTAAAAAGCCCCTTCTGATCTCCTGACAACTCTGCCAGGCAGGAAGGTTTCACTCTGTGGTGTCTCTGGTGGCAAAGGCAGTTTGATTTTCACCATATCCACTCACTCTTGCCTTTGTCCTTCTGGCTCTCACCATAGCTGTATCAGCACACTTACTTGAGGGATTTACTTGGAATACCAAACAGTGAAGTGAGCAGGGCTTAAAAAAAAGTCCATTGCTTCAGGAGTGTGTGTGTGCTCTGCTTCATTTTGATTGGAGAGAACAGTTGCTTAGCCAAAAAATGGGTTTTCAACTACTGCAGTAGTTGATAGAGAGGAGGAGGGATGTTGGTAAACAGTTTAATAACATGAAAAATGAAATAAAAATGAAAAATGGTGGCCCATTGCATCTTGCTGTTGAGGTTCACGAGATGTAGAAACCAGGAAGCTTTGCTTCTCCCTGGTATCAGCAGAGACATTCATCTGGCAGACCGATATTCTGATCTCTGCTCCATCTGGGACACTTTTGTCAGTGGCACACTCTTTCTGCCAGACTGCTGGGTGTGTTTCAGCACCCCCTCCCCTCAAAGCAGTTGAATTAATGATAAAATAATTGTATATTGATTGAGATGGAGAGCAAATGTTAAAGCTGCCCCAGTGGCTGGGCTGTGACATTCCCTGGGCCTTCTCATTTTTGAGCTGGGCAGACTGAAGGTCACAGACTCTCTTCACACCATGTCTGAGAGCCCTCACCAGCAGCCTATAAATTACCAGGCACTTTTTCTCATGGTATATCCATTATCTGACCCCAAACAGACATTTATTTTCCCTTTGCCCACCTATCTTCAGTATTTTTCTTTTCCTTGCCAAACTGTGAAAATACAGATTGAACAGACTCAAATGACTTTGCACTTGACTCAATGTAAGTCTGAGTCGTAGATTCTATAATGTTACAAAATTAATGTATGATCCAGCATGGCTTAAGAAATGTTTGAGGTATTTTATAATATCAAATATGTATGACAAGGCACTACATAATATTGGCCATATTGAGTAAATTTAGCAGTTTGAGGTAAAAATATATTGCATGAAGGGAATGTTATTATACAGGATTTTCCAGAAATT
This sequence comes from Irena cyanogastra, assembly GCA_013397155.1. NCBI lineage: Eukaryota > Metazoa > Chordata > Aves > Passeriformes > Irenidae > Irena > Irena cyanogastra. The sequence goes on from VWZV01015115.1 coordinate 425,674, forward strand.
TCTTACTACCTAAGCTTGTGTTGGAGACCTGGAGAAATTGTAAAATAATTGCAAATTTTGCAAATGAGAGAGGGAGCAAGTTAAGGTGAACAGCAAGGTTAGTGCTCCTATGCATGAAGTAGATTCAAGTAGTAGCAAGGTGATCTCTGTTAAGGAGTGTGCATTGAAGCACTGCCAGGTGTAAACTCTGCTAAAGAAATGGGGTTCTGTGTTATCTCATGTGGGATGAGGATGCAGCATTTTGCAAAGCCATGGCATTGAAAAGGAAATTTCACCTCGGGGGTGAAACTCCCCTATTCTTTATAGTGTTCTTGCTTTTTTGTTATTGATGGGTGCTCAGCACAGCCAAGCCTCAGAGCATTTGTAAAGAGCTCAGCGTGAACTGAGTCATCTGACTTTCCAGCCCTTGACTTTGAGGCTGTGTTTGACTTTTACTCCAGAGAGGTTGCTGTGATGAGCCAAATGCAAGCAGGGCGTATTGCTGACACTGCTCCTGTGAGCAGTAGGAGTTGAGCAAAACATAACATGCATATTTACTTTGCTCATTTAACCTGCAACAAAAAATTTAAATAAATTAAAATGCTAACACCTTGGTGGGAAATCAATGGATCACTTAATGACAATAGATTGTCTTGTATCTTTTGTGTCTGCATTAATGCTGCATTCAATCAAATTACTTTCATTATGATGGATGTGAACTGAACTAATTTAGCAACAAGACCAGCACTTTCTTACTGTTAGAATCTCTGTGTTTCCCTCAGACCCCTTGGTTCAGGAAAACATGACAGTTCAAGCTAGGTGTGAGTTTCTGTACTTCGAGCTTCTGCAGAAATACCTTTTACAAGGAGAGCTGAGGTTGAATGTGTGCCCATTGTGCAGTGGACTACACAAAACCAATAAAAATGAATTGCTGAAATCCCACAGAAGTTCTTCCTTCCTGACTATTTTTGCTATCTGGAAAAAAGGCATGGATGGTTTTTGGGTTGGTCCTGTCATCTCTCTGTCCCTCCCTGCCCTTATCACAAAATCAACTATTCACTAATCACAATATTAGCAACTTCAGAATAAAAAAATCTTGGACAGCTGATTTTACTTGCAAATTTGTCCTCTTCACAGGAAAATGAAATTTTTTATGTGCAAAATTGACCTGATCTTACAGTTAACCAGAGATATTTAATTCCTGTTTTAAGACTCTGGGTCAGCCCTAAGGGGTTGATACCCACCTAAAGAAATCAAGGTTCCTCCAGATTTTGTTGTTTACAATAATCTTGAACAGAATTCCCAGGAAACTCTATGATCATAAAAGACAGTTCAGCTTAGCTAAATGTTTCCCAGCCCATCTGCTTTTTCTGTTACAGAGATTATGTTGTCATATATTTTATTAGGAGTGATTTTTGTTTCTAGTGTACCATGTGCCATTAGCGTGAGGTACAGTGTTCAATCAAGAGACTTGAACAAGAGACAGCAGGATGGGTGAACCAGACCTTTCTATTAGCTCCAGAAACCATTCTTGCATGGAGTAACAGCTTCTTCAAGTTCCTCTGACCAGCTTCTAGAGATGCACAACAATGTGCCCTGGGTTCTATATCCTGTGTCTGAAACGGATGTTTAGGACATACCCATGTGGATGTGTTTAGGTGTTGTTGTGGTTCAGGAATGGTACTCCCCAGTTTAGTGCTCCCAAATTTAGGCTCTCCAAACCACACTGCTGGTTGCATGCTCCCCCTTCCCATCTCCCTGCCCCTCTGTACTGAGCTGGAGAGGAGAGTTGAAGGCACAAAAGGCAAAGATCACAGGGCTGAGGTAAGAACAATTTACTGGAAACAGCAGTGAGATAAGAAAACCAACAGCAACAATATTAATAATAAAGGTGTGCAAAAGAGGGAGTGATTCACATGCTAAAATATTCACCTGGAGCTCGACCTGAGCTCCACAGCCACACCACCCTGACTGGCCTCAAAGGCTTGGAACCTACATCTCCCAATCACTCCCTCTGGCTCAGGACAGCACCACTCTTACTCAGCCTGAAGGAACTCCTTCTCCCTGGAAGAAAGTCCCTTTCCCCACCCCTGGCAAGGAGGTGAGGTGGTATAGAATAACTTCTATGTCCTGGCCATGCCCCCTCCTGACTACTGCAAAAAAATAACCCTATCATGGCCAGAACCAGGACAGATGTCCTGGAACTAACTCTGCCTCTATTTGACATCAACTTATTGCAGCAGTGTGAGAAATCCAATGTATCACACTGGCAAGGCATGCTCAGGAAGAGTAGACTGTTACCTATTGTACTGCTGGGGATAAGATGTGCACAGGAATTCTGGAGTGGCTATTGCATTGTAAATCCACATGCTAGTTTATCCTCCCATACTACATCTATCTAGTCAGACCCTTAAATTTATTAAATGAATTCTGGGTGAGAGCTGCTGTAGTATGCATAAGGACATTTAACTGTGTTAAAAAGTCCTACATGGAATTCAGAGCACAGTACCTAACCTAAATTTACATGAGTGAGACTTGGATGTAACTTTTTATTTGCTTCTGGGTCCTTACAGAGAGGTGAACTTCTGCTGTGAGATAGGCTGGTATTTACTGAACTTGCTTTTCACTTGTCTCTGTCACATTGAAAGCCATTTAAAAGACATCATTTTTGCATTTCTGAGCACAGGAGCAAGTGCTGCAGCTTCATGCATTATTGAAAAGTGTGGCCTCGGCTCATACAATATAGCAGGGATCCAAATGATCTCCAGACTCAAGCTTTTTATATACACACAGGCGGGTCAAAAATGAGGTTCCAGAGAGGTATAAGAGTGAAAGGACTGAAAGCAAATGCAGAGCATAAATAAAAAGTTGGGCTTATGCAAAAATGAACACATTTTTACTGGAGAGACAGCAGATGAAAATACCAGTGTTAGGCGTTAAAAGTTCAAGTGACCTCTAAATCCATTTTTGTGATAATCTCAGCTGGCCAGGCACTCTCCCCCTCTCTCTTTCTCTCTCTCAACTTCTTCTCTGGAAGCTATTTTGCTCTGTGTATAACTATTGAATATTCTTTGAAGCAGAACCTCAGTAACCCATTTCCTGGTTGAATGTTCTCACCTGAAGGTCATATTTAGTCATCCATTCCCTTCACCTGGCCTGTACTATAATGAAGAAAAGCCTGAAAAGTTATTTAATAGCTGGTGGAAATGCTTTAGTGTGAGAGAATTGAAGCGCTTGGCCCCTTTTGGAAAAGATCAAGGTGTTACTTTGGGAGACTTTATGTCCTGTTTTTCTCCTTCTGGCACCAGTTATGGATGTTAATCCAAAAAAGTGAGGTAGGAAAAGAACCTGTGTGTGCGAAGGGACGAATCCCAGCATGAAACACAGATTTCTGTCAAGGGGAAGGGGCAATGAAGCGTTGAAACAAAGCATAACATCAAATCCTTCCCCTTCAGGTCACAACTGGATGCCTCCTCTTCAAGTTCTGTTTTAAACAGAAGAGATGGTGCTTAAAAAAGGGACAACTGGGTGAAATGTAGGGGCCAGTACTATGGAAAACTCAGATTAGATCTAAAGCTGTGTCACTGAATTCATAAAGTAGTTTGCTTCCAGGTGTTACTTCATGTCAGATGCGTGTGTGCAACTGAGATTTTGGAAGTCTTTTGTTTTCCTGAGCAAGAAAGGGTTTTTGAAAATTTATTTTTACTTTTCCCATTAAGAGCAAACAAACACAGGCAGCCACACCCAGAACTAATTCTCGTCTACCCCAGCAGCTAGATCAAGTTATTTCCCTCTCCAAGATTTTCCAAATGCATGTTCCCTCATGAGCTTCCCCTTTCCTGTGCATCAGCTTGAGCACTGATACAGCCACATACTGTGCTGTTAACTCATTTGTTGGCATTTAATGTTCCCTGGGTTTGTGGTAACTCAGGGTTCACTAAAAACTCTATTCACAACTCTGTCTATTTGTCTTTCCATGTGTTTTTGCTAATTGGGCCTGGAAAAATACTATCTACAGGCATGCTGCTGTATACCTATAAAATATTCATACTAAGATTGGCAAGTCAGTGTAGCTGGGACCTAAGTTAAGGCAGTAATACCTTTTTAAGATTCTGGTAAATGTACCAAGGGCTTTTGCTATCTGCTTTGTTTTTTTTCAAGTGTTAGATCTACACACATATGAGATGGGTAAGCCAGACTTTTTGTTTAAGATGTGCTAAATTATTTCCATAAATCTTACGTTGTTGGCTGTTTAAATTATTATGAGCCAAGGTCTCTGGCACTAGAGGCTACACACTACAATGAAACATGTTCATATTTTCTGTGTTTATGAATCTAAATTATGACAGGGTACTTTTTTTCTCTTCTGTCTCATGCTTTTTCTCCTCAGAGCACTCCACTGTGGGTATTTGCAGATGGGCTAATAACAATCGCAATGGTTGCCCATTTGTCACCCTGTCCTAGGTTGCCAGAGATTCTTTATTTGTGCTATTAAAAACATACAAATAAAAAACACCTTTTAGTTGTCTGATAGTCCTCCTTGAAGGCCTATTTAGTTTCCAGAGAGGCATTGAAAAATCAAGTTTTTAATACTTATAAAGAATAAAGAAAGAGAGAGAAACTTCTTTCCTGCTTAGTTGTAACTCATCCAGGTCTGCTTTCTGGAGACCTGCCACACATAGCACTTAAGCAGTGTGTTTTCTTGCTTTATCCAAAGGTAGAATAAGAGGGAGGTTCAGATCACAACCAAGCAATGAAGAACAAGTGACACAATGTGCTCACAATAGCTTGGCAATAGCTTTATCTACATCTCCTGTGTGTTACACGATTTTTTCTTTTTGAGCTTTTTTTAGACCAAAAGTTTTTCCTCCTTTTGTCAAGCAGGTGGCTTTGCCTTTTTTTCTTGCACATTTCCAGCAATTCATCTCCCATTTTTACCACTGAAACAATGACTTGCGGGTCCTAAAATAGAAACTAGTTCCTAGTAGAAGGGAACGTGTACCCAGCCATTGCAAGACAAGGTGTAATGTTGCATGTGAAACCACAGGTAAAACCTGAGTATGAAGCCCCAGGCAATTCTCCCAAGCAGGACTTACTTGACAGCCAGTGCTTCACATCCTACTTTCCTCAAAAACGTTCCAAGAGGCTTTTGCAGGTTAGAAGTCATGCAAACCTTGCTCTCATACCCCTGGTGCTGATACATGTAGTGCCACACCCATACCTGTATGCTGGGCCTGGCTATTTGCTTGGCCAGTGTCTTCAAAATACCTGTGCCACAGGATCCAGCCCTCTTCCTGCCAACACACATCTCCCGTGCCTTTGTTCAGAGCACAAAGTTTTCAGGGCAGGGAATATATTTCTCTCTGTTTTCAGACCACGCATAGAAAAATGGAGCTGATCTTGGCTGGAGGTGATAGGCCGGGTCATGACACAAACAGGGAATGCTTGTAGTGGCAACCAATGTAATTCTTCTTCCCTGTGGCTGGACTTTACAGAAAGCTTCAAAGTTTTTGCACAGCTCTGTCTTCTAGGATCCTAATAAATTATGCACACTTGCTGGAGTTGGGTATCTGATGCTCTCTTACAAAATTACTTCCTCTGGGAACTTTTAGTGATGGGAGACGTGGCCAAGATGAAGAGAAAGCTTGCTAATTGGTAGTGATAGTCTGCTGAAACATTAAGTACAGTAATCTTACTTTATACTGTTTTTCTCAGATCTTGTTTTTATCTAAACTTGCTGCTATGTCTCCAGCTGGAACTGGAGCTTGTCTCAAAGAAGATGCACTTTTCCCATGTTCTACAACTGATCATTCGTTGTAATAAATATGTGCAGCACACTCGGAGTTCTGTCCCTGTTACAGTCCACTGTCCACACTCACACTAATGTGGCCATTTTGCTAAGGATTTGCTGTGTGCAAGTGATAAAAGACATTAATGTTTCCCTGGAGTAGCTAATGAGCTCTTTCATAATTTGCCTGTTCCCCTGGTGGCATTGGCTGCCTTGTGGTCCAGGATGGGCACTTCTTCAGCTTCACAAGAGGCATAATATTATTTTGCTAAATATAATGACACTACGGGGACTGAGTTTCTTGGAGTTGAGAGTCCACAGAATTATAAGATCTAATCACCAGTTAGAGATGTCACTCCTGACATGTAAAAAAAGGCAAAAGGCAGGTTATCACCCTCAATCTTGCATATGAGAGAGCAAGCAGGTAAATGTGGAGCATAGTCCTATGGACTCAATCCTAACCTGTGTCACACTGCTGAACCAGCCTAGCTAATGAGCAGCTGTCCCAGCCCAGCTGCCCCCAGACCAAGGACACCCAGGAGGCCTCAACTTTCACTGAAGTGCTTCAGGCCCCTGTGTAGACCAGACAGAGCTGAAAAATGATGTGGCCAGTCCTTTGAGGGTGGTTTCTTTTATAGACATTAGTCATAGTTTTTCTGTTACACATGGTTAGTAAGTTCAATAATAGTAGACTCAAATGGCTGATGTGTCCTGTGGTGGTTGTCCTCGGTATATATTTACTTTTGACATTCAGGATAATCTTAAGCATGTTTTAAATGCCAGAAGAAGAGGTACCATGAAACGTTAAGGCAGTTCATCTGTAGCTTAACTCTTTTATTAATTTCAAATGCTTTCATTCTACTATAATAATCTTTCATTCACTTCATCTTACTTTTCTGTCTGTCAGAAATTACCTTTGCTTAGCAATGATTATTTTTATAGGCTTGAAATTTCAGGTCTCGGCATCATTTGTGAGCTGCTCTGTGTGGGCACAGCACTGAGTGTGTGTGCACATGGGAGCTGCTGTAGCTCAGGAACACCCTCATAAGGGAATAACTCCAAGTTAGTTGTGTAGTAAAGGTCAGGGTAGTTTCTGTTGGCTCATACAGGGCTACTTGTGAGGCTTCCCTACACCTCAGTGGGGCTAAGGAAATGCTGAGGAATTATGAGTTGCAGTGCAGGATTTACCACCCAGTGTAATGTGCTTTCCTGCTTCTTGGCCTGCTGTTCTTCTTCATCTTCCTTCCCCATGCTTTCTTGTCTGTCTACAATCAATCTGGGTTTTTATTCTTCCTTGCTGCTCTCCAGTTCCTAAGATACTGTCTGTATTCTCCTCCACAAGAAGCTTGGACAAAGGCTATGCTGGGGTTTATATTTCTAGAGAGGCTAGTTTGTGAAAGCCTGTGCTGTAAAGATGTATCGTCTCTACTGAAGCAGTGTGTGTGCCAGGGATAGGAGTAGCTTCTCTTGGGTGAGCAATACTGGATGCAGCTGAGTTTTATTTTGTTAGCAATGAACAAGTATTTCTGTTGTTTGACATTGTATGGTCTGTGATATTAGGAATTATGCAGCCCTTTAAACCTTAAGTTCAGAGGTTCAATTGCAGGGTTTTTTTTGTTTGCAGAAAAGAAACACCTCACTGTTCTGGATGTAATGGTAAATAGCTTTTTAAACTTGGAATTGACACTGGGAAAAGGTGATGTATTAAAGTCATCATAGTGTGGTGATTGTAAATAACCAGGGCAGCAAACAGTGGCAGGATCTCAGGCACCAAAGATATTCCAGTATCCATAATATTCATCCAGCCACGTGCATGTCTCCCCGTGGTAAAGTGGTGGTGCTGTCCTGAGGGCTCTCCTTGGCTTGCCCAGGCAGAGTGAAGGGGGAGAGTTCATGTCCTTAAGGGCTGAATGGGGAACATGGGATTCACAGTGGGATCCACAGTGCCCTTCCCTTCACAGGAAGGGCAGATTGTGCTATGGAAGCAGGGGACAGGGAGGGGGAACATCAAACATGTTGCAAGCTCCTACCAGCAGCAGGTCCCAGGGCCCCAGGAGGATCAGATTGACTGGAAGGAAGAGTGAGAGAGAAAGAGAATTGCATCTTCCTGCAGCACACCAAAACCCATGTCCTACAGAATAAATAGAGTTTGATATTTGGTGGAGGCACAGTCCAGTACCAGTCTGACGGTTTCACCAAGCAGTGGACCAGGTTGTGTTTGACCCACTACTTTTCATCATGGCCCACACTGTGTATTCAGAGACATTCACTAGGGGGAACAGCTTCTTGATGCATCATTGCTTTTTAGGGATGCTTCAGTGGGACTGAGAATTCTTGACTTATTCTACAGCAGTGTGATTGTGTCATAAGTAGGGAAGAAATGCCTGTGAGGCACTATTATACTCACCTTCCAGGTGATGGATTGGTTATTCCAGCCACAAGGCCCATTGAAGGGAGATCAGAAGATAATTGACTGTCAAGCTTTTGAGCAATGTTAAAGTCAATTGCTGCAGAGGTCAGTTTATTTGAACAATGGACCTGTTTACAAAGGGTTACAGAATGCTAATAATCATTTTTGTTTTAATGGAAGTTCTAATCATTGTCAAGGGAGAACTAACTTTTAAATGTTAAACTTGAATATTCTCTAGAAGTCTGAAGGCTCTTGGTCTGAGAATCAGGTTTTTTTTCTATTGCAATGAATGTGGAAGATTTGAAAAAAAATATGGAAAATGCCAAAAGTCAATGCTTTGATTGCACAGCAAAAATAATTGATTTTTACCTACAGTCGGTCAGCTGAATTGTGTGTGCATATGTATTACATATCTGTATTTTTTTTTTCCAAATTTCTCAAGGATTGAGAAAATAACTTGTTGGCAGTATATAGAAACATGACTGAAGGAAGTAGCATGACTGGGTTAATAGTGAAGAAAAAAAAAATCTTAATTGTTAGTAAGTAGAGAACAAGTTCAACTATTCAAATTCCTGAGACTTCTGTCATGAATAGCCATCAGGTCAGAGGCTCAGGACACTGCTGATCAGGCTCTGGAACAGACTGGAGCAACTGTGCTCAGAATAAAACCTTAATTTTTTTCCTCCCTTGTACCTTAAAAGGAAAAAAAAAAAGGAAAAATAAAAAGAGATAATTCCTTAAGTTATTTTTGCCCACTTCATGTATATGTAATTGACAGGAAAGCTGTAAGTCTACCAAGAACCAAAGTGCTGTCTACTGCATATATAAGATGTTCATACTGGCTTTCTGTTTTCAAATCAAGCTTAGCATCAGTAAGATTTCTGGTAAAAATCATCAAGATTTCAAGGTTGATCCATTTGTTATGTTTGCAGAAATTATTCTTTCTACCACTCAAAGTCACTACAAAAATATCAATCAGTCCTGCTTCCAGTAAAATGTCAGAAAGCACTAATTTTGACACACAGACTTGATGAGCCTCCCTACTTCTCCTGCTAGTGGGAGCCTCTGGAAGCAGAGGAAACCTCTTAAACACACACTGAAACTAGTCTTCATTTTTAGTTTCTCTTTATTTTTGTGTGTATGGAGTCACACAGTGAAGCAGCACTGATGGGAACTCGCATGTGTCTCAGCCTGCCTGTTCTGCAAGAACTCTTTCTTCTTTGTCTGTTATTAATACATTTTGTTGAGGGCACCAGGATGCCCCTTGGCTGCACACCAGCTCAATTCTGAGGCCACCAGTTCCTTTTGTTACTGTGGCAATAGCTTTGAGTCTTCTGGGGCACGGGGAGCATTGAGCCTGCATGTTACTGTTACCTGCTGTCACCAAAACTGCATCTGTAGAAGGAAGAGAAATGCTCAAGAAACGTGAGGAAAATTGCAGGTTTATTAGGGGGAAAACAAATCAGGTCTTGTTCCTTTGGTGGACAGAGCTGGTGTCCATCAGAGCTTTGAACAGCTTACAGGGAGGGTAACCATGAGACTGTGGCTGGTGGTAGGAAGTACAAGGTTCCTTCAAGCAAGTCCGCATGATGTTTTGCAGGCACAGGAGAGGGGTGCTCTTAACGTGCTGCTGGTTTCAGGACCATGGACAGCCGTACCATGCAGAGCTGCTACGCCCTGCTGAAAGTGGGACTATTCACTGGCACCGGCAGCTCAGCCCCTGTGTCAGCCCCTTCCTGTCTGGTGTGGGGCATGCAAGGCAGGGTGGGCTTGCAGGGCAATTTAACACCTCCTGCAGAACACCAGAAAACCAGATTCTTGAATGGATCTTGTCAGTTTAAGAGATATGAAAATCTCCCAGGTTTCTACCCCTCTTCTAGCACCTAAGTGGCTTAAAGAAGTGGTAAAACACGTGAAAATCTTTTTTTCCCCCCCAACTAATCACTACACTTGGAAACTAGAAGATTGAATTAGTTCCCTAATATCCCTGAACAAAGGGAACAATCTATAAACCTTTGATTTTTGTGTAAGTCTTCATTCTTTTCCTATCCAACACTTCAGTTGGAGCATTCTGACCTACACACTTCAGTTCTAGTGGTTTCTTTTCTTTATGATATTTCTTCAAGCTAAAACAACTTTGGGAAGGTAAACAGTACCTCTAGATAACAGGTTTTTTTCTGTCTCTCATGTGCTAACATGCCCCAGAATGTTTGTGCTGCATTTTCCTTAAAGGAAATCTTTACTGCTCAGCTTCCAGTCCAAACAAGTGGGATCCTAAGAAACCTGGAGTTTTCCAGAACAGCTTAGCTGCATAAGTGTAATTACAAGACTGGAGAAAATGTTCAAGTGCTACCCCTATGCCATATTTGTATGAGGAATCCCATATGACTGCTTCTGGAAATCTGGTGAGGAGCTGGCTGTGATATCTTTCTATGTGAGTGCCACTCGAATAATAGAAATGAAAAGGGGAATGTGCCCAGTGGGTATAAAGTATGTGAGGTCTAAGTCTGTGTTAGTCACATGCTGAAACAAAAACACTGTACTATGCACTGCTTCAGGGGATTCTCTGTGTCACGTACAGAGCCAAATCTGTTTGGATTCCTCTGAAAATCCACACTTCAGCTGGAAAAAAAAAAGCATGGCCCCCATATGAATCCAGGTTCCTGGTAATTTGGAGCCCAGGTTTTTATGTGCAGTGAGAGGTGGTCAAGGAAAGGCCAAGAATATGCTGTAAATCAAATAATACTGTGAATTTGTTTAAAGCAGTAGCAGCATGTTGCTAAGTGTTGCTGCATCTGCTCCAGTTCATCCATCTCTACTTAACAGCCTTTTGACATTTGTCTGTTACTACACTTATAAAATATTACTTATTGGATGATAGTAACTATCTGATTATTCTCTGTATGTTCAGGTATTTTTAAATGCTTTGCTATATTCTAGTTTCTAAATTAAGACATTATGGGCATAAGTATATCAAGTAGTGCAAGAAAAAAGTAGTGTCCTCTTTAGTTTTCACAAGTTTAAATGATGACACAAAATACCAAAGGAGAAACAAGGTTTAGATGGTTACATGATCTATAGAAGGTCACCACAGGCAGAAAGAGAAGAAAAAGACAGAATTTGGGATACATAAGCACAGGAGTCTTGTTCCCAAGTCCTTAATCAAGTTTGTCTAGGAAGAGATGAGTTTACCCTGCCTAAGTTGACCTTGGAAGATATAGTAAGATTCTCTCACATTTGTTATATTTGGGGTTGGATTTTTTTTTTATTACCTTTTAAAAAAATCAGGTTGTTAACTGTTGCTTTACTGTGTCTCTTGGTTTGGTGAACTATTTTTCACACCATTGGGAGCAGTGGATATCTTGTATATGGGGATGAGCAAAAGACTGTAGCAGTGGCTCCTTACTTGCAGGCAGTAAAACATGATGATGCTCATTTGCAGTACAAATACACAAGCCTGTTCATCACATTGCCCAACACTAATGCATTTATATGGCTACAAATTCCATTACTTTGTGCAACTGAAAGGACAGAGGACTTTGCCAGATAGGGAGAAATCCCAGGGCACTCTTATTAAGAACCTGATGTCAGTCCAGAAAGGGATGGTAGATCTTGTTTTAAACATTCAACAAACCAAAGCTGAAAAAGAATCAAACTCAAGATGGTTTAAGTTCTGCTTCTGGGCACAGGCAGACTTCCACAGAACAGTAGAGGAGTAATTGTCTGCTAAGCAGACCTCATCTCTGGAACAGGCATAGCTTCTTCAAAAAATGATACGAAACTCAGACTGTTCTTCCACTCACTGAACAATGAGAGGTCTGCAGGAGGTTGTTCTAAAGGTAGTTTTATTGAAGATAAGCTTTCAAAATAGTCCTATAATTTTTTTTTATTTCAGTCAATCGGAGCCTGAAATTTTTCTGTGGTAGTATTCATTTTAAAATATCACTAAAATCAGAGGGCATAGATTTGCCAGTCTCAGTGTTCTGGTGGCAGAGACTCGACTGTGTTCAATGTTTAGAGGAAAGGCTTTCCTAGAAGCCTTCTGTTCTAGGGCTGAGCCAATCCTGGCTGTGACCAAGGGTGACTCCTGTGGACTGTGGATGTGAAGGAGGCAGCTCTTTCACCTACCTGGAAGATCTCAGGTAGGGAAGTACTGAGTCTAAAGGCAGCTGCATCTGAGCAGATTCAGTCAGCAACATAGAGTCAGGAGGGCTGGAGCAGAGCACAGGAGCTCTGGAAAGGTAGTTTTAGGGATCTTTGTACAGACAGTTTGCTGTAAGCAAAAGCTGGTACCCCTCAACATTATCAAAGGGGTGCAGCCCTCATTATGCAGCTGAAGGTCTGAGTTCTTCAGCCTGCCTTTTTCCAAGCTCTGCTGGGCACAAGCAGGTCCAGCAGAAAATGCATGCAGGTGTAGTGTTCTGCAGCTCCTCCAAATGACTCATGAGCCAGAGATGGTGCAGTGTGGGGGGAAAGGAGAAAGGGGGAAGCAAGTTAAAAGGGTAGCTTAGAATTGAGAGAGAGTGGTGTAACCAAAAATAGGAGTCTTCTACTACTTTTCCTATTTCTCAACTGGAACACAGTCACAACCCAGCAGAGCCAAAGCCGTCAAAGCCCCTCTGAGAATGCTTCTGAATACCCACTGCATCACTAGGTAATTAGTGACACCCAGGGACACTTTGGCACCTTTGCCTTGCTGCAGATGACACGGAGTCACTTTTGAAAAATCCCTTCTTTGTGCATGAAAACAAAGACTAGGAGAGTGGCTTAATTTGTGTCTTTATTTTCCTGGTTGGTAAAGAGAAGCCTTGAAAGAGACTCAAGAGTGAAGCAGAATAATCAAGCAACTCATTGATCTAAAGTTAATCTGCTGCAACTGCCTCAGCAAATGCTAAAAATGGCCTTCTTTGCTCCTTTCTATAACTGAGGAAACTGCTTCTGCCAATATCCCTCTAACACCAGCAGCCCTTGGCACTTTTGTCAAACACCCTCTGTGTTTGAACAGATCCAATGAAAGTCATTTGTTATTGTTTGAGATTAAGCTGTACTTATGGAATTACCGTGGCATTATTAGGCCAGTTTCCTAGAACACAAAGAGAATGAAAAACAAAAATTGAAAGAAGAGGAAATTCTGTTTATTTTTTGTTTTAGTACTCAGTACTGAGCTTTGAGTTTCTGCTGTTCTCAGTAGTGAATTATACAACATTGTTTTCTTCAAAGAAACACCAAGAAGTTGTCTTTGAAACATTATAGTTGTTATACGAAGGTACTAGGTACTACACAAAGCATTCAGAATGTTTCCAAAATGCTTAGAAGGTGAGTTTCTGGTGAAAAATAAGAGCAAATCATGCCTTTTAGCTCTGGACTCTGATATGGGATCTGTACAAGCATGAGCAGGTCACTTAAATGGACTATCTACTGCTCCATCTGCAAAATGAACCTATTAAGTGCATCAAACTACCCAGGGAAGACAGAAAAATATATCTGTAGGCAAAATGTTTGGTGCTGACCTGCTGGGATTTATGCAAGCTGAATTTTCTTTTGTGCTTTTGCTGATGGAAAGCATTTCTGCCAAGCCATCAGAAGCCATGATTTTCTTAAATGAAAATTCATCAGTCCTCTAGGTCATCTTGAAAATGTGCTGTGGCTCACAACTAATATTTTCATAGAATCTTAGAGCAATTCAGGTTGGAAGGGAACATGGAAGGTCTCTAGTCCAACTTCCTGCTTAAAGCAGGGCCAGCAGTGAATTTTGACAGCGCTGCTGCCCAGCCAGGCAGTGACCAGCCTGTGTTGTTCTAGTGTGGGGCTTCACATTTCTCCCAGCTGGATACCACAAAATTCCCACTGTCCCACTTCCTTGGCCTGGCCTTGTCCCTCTGGATGGCAGCCCTGCCCTCTGGCACACCAGCTGCACCCCTCGGTTCACTGTCATCCACATTCTTGATTTTAAAACTAAACTTATTTTAAATCTAAAAGTAAATCTAAGCACCAAGGACTTCTAGTCATCCTTCTGTGCAATTCCACTAATTTTGGTGAATTTAACAGGACTTCAGAAATGTTTTGCAAGGAGAGTTTTCCTTGTTTAAGGAAATTGACTGGTCTGCAAACTTCTCCTATCTTTGTGTTCAGCAGCAAGTAAACGTCTCTAGCTCCATTCGATCATGTATTCCTGGAGTTCAAAACTTTCTTCAAATACAACCAGAAAAGTAGAAAAATTGCACATTCCTCCCTACCCACTGTAATTTCAGTTTGAAGTAAAGTTCCAAAGAATATTTGTTGTTAAAAAAAAAAAAGAGACGAGTCTGGAAAAATCAATACATTGACAGAGGAAACTTTGTTTCTCTGACTCTGCCAGAGGATGCTATTAGGTTGTATCCCACTTGGGTTTGGGGTTTTTGCTAGTTCTGTATTGCCTGGAGCTTAGCCACTAGTAAGATACTGGTAGATATAATTCTTTAACCACACAGAGGATTTTCTTGTATTTCTTCAGTAAAGGAGATCCCTGATGCTTAGCCAGTGCAGGGGAGCTTTACATATTAGCACAATCTTCAGCTGTTGAGCCCACAATAGCTGTGGATTGTGCTGACTTTTGCTTCCACCTCCAGCCAACCATGCAGGCAGGTGTTGTAGGATATTTAGCTCTTACTGCAGGACTGGAGCAGGCTAAAGTTGTGAATGCCAAAGCATTCCCAATGAATGTGAACTCCCCAAATGAATGTAATTCACTACCAATCTTAAATGCTATTCTACTCTAGAGAATGACTACTCAAAAAAGATCCTAATTTAATCAATAGAGTAACTCCCCGTGTACATTCAGACGCATATAAAATCTGTTAGTGACAACATGATGGCTTTTATTGCTTTTTACTTCTATTAGCATTGCAGAACCAATTCTGCTTTGATCAAGCTGGAATCTCCACTTTCCTGTGTTATATCCCCTGAAAATAACAGCTGGCACAGCACAGAGGCTCTCAGCACCTGAGTGCTGTCAGCAGTGGTGCTGCTAACCCAGCTTCTGGTGGGTGACCTACCCTGACCACTGAGCACTGGGACTGCACCAGTTTTACTGAGACCTTTATTTTAGTTTACAGAGGGATTGCTACTGGGTACATTATACAAGGGCAGAATGTCTCAATTCTGACCCCAGGATGTCTTTGATTGTGTTTTTCATTGTCCATCTGAGTACTGTTCCTGCATTAATATGAATCTCCATCATAATATTTTTACACAGCTGACTCCTGTGCGATAGAATTATATTAAAAGCTGAGGGGGTCTCATTCAATTTAGGTGAGGAAGCAATCATTTGAATACTTATCTCCAACACCTGCAAAACTGGGTGGGGAAAAAAGGGAGAATCTGTGTGCTTGCAGCATTCTGATCTGTTTCTGTGGCTGGTAAGAATACAGCTTGAGTCTATATTACTGGGAAGTAACATTACCAAGAAAAGGGGGAAAAAAAAGCCATATTATCTTAAAAAGTTAAGAAAAAATTCTGAACAATCTCACCTGTTTCATCCTATATCAGTTCTGATTGTGCTATGTCAAGTTTTCAAAAAAACCCAGACTTAAAAGAAGCAGTTAGAATTTGATTACACCACTGTGATTGACCTGTCAGTGGTGATAGGTCTGTGATGAATCCTTTTTAGATTACAACAGGATTGGCATCACACACTGCAGTTACTGAATGTGAGGTGGTACAGGTCCCTCTCAGCCAGGATTCCAGGCTGGATTTTGATTCTGTATATCCAAACATCCAGGAGAGTTTGACTTAGATTCACTGAGTGGATGCAGTGTAGGAAGCTTCCTGCTCTGGCTGGTGACAACAGAAATGCAGGTTGGGTGCTGCTGCAGACACAGAGGCCAGTGCCCTGGTACAGCAGGGCAGGCTGCATTTCAGAACAGGGAACAGAGGAGGGAAAGCTCTTGATGATCCCACAGGCAGCCCAGGATGTGATGGTCAGAAAGAAGAACTGCTGGCAGATTAAAACCTAGAGCCACAAAGTGAATTTGCAGCTCAGGCAGTCTGTACAAGGAGATAATGATGCTAATTCCTGTGAGTAGTGAGCTGGATTCTGATCAACCCTGTGTAAGCAGGTGTGTTCCAGTGATAGCAAGGAGCAGAAAAACAGATTAATTACTATTTTTAGCAATGTAATAAGGACAGACTGGGCAAGTTAGCACTAAATCCCTGATAAATATTAGATTGTGGGTTCTCAGGGAGCACAAGCATCTGAGATGGTGATTACTAATAGAAAACCCTGCAGGAGCAGAACAGAGGCAGGCTTCACCCACAGAAGAACATATTCAGCTCCTCACTGTAAGAATCAGGCTGTTCCTCTACCCTGCCATCTGCTGAGTGGCCTTCAGGTGCTCCAGAGCAATACTTGCCCTGGTGAGAGGCTCCTGCTGTAAAACACCAGGGAAGAGCTCCCTCAGCTCCAGTGCTACCTCTGGTACTCAATCCCTGAGCCAAGAAAGTAGATCTCTCTCAAAGGCACAAGAAACCCTATGCCTTCTCAGCTCAGTCATGGGTCAGGAGCAGGGATATAGAAAAAAAAAAGGGCAGAGAAAGAGCCTGTTCCTCCTACTTTCCTCACATAGAGGAGGGGAAGGAAAGAAGTAAGGCAAAACTGACACAGGAGGTGACAGATATGCACTGAGGAGAACCTGGATAAGGGACCTCAGTACTAAAATATGTGGGGTAAATGTCCTCAAGACAATACCCTGACCACCAACTGAATTAGAGCTGTGGCCAGGCAGTGAGGTTGGTGAGCCAATGGTAAAAATCCCCTTACCGTGCTCTGTTCTTTTGCATCTTCTGGTCATGTCTGTATAATTCAGAAGCTATTAAGAATTATCCATATTCTCACTCTGCACACTGCAATGCATCTGGAGGATGGTGATGTTTTCCTCTGTTACCTATTTGTCTTCACAGACTTAAGACACCCTGCCAAAATAGGGTCTTTCCTAAGATCAAGTTAACTTGGGAGAAGAGCATGCTCCCTGGTTTTCTTTTTGCCTGGATTTCTTTTAGTAAATGAGAAAGAAAGAAGGCTGCTTATCTTCACAAAGTACTTCTTTGCTTAGAGAGAAATAAACATAGCTTTGTGACTCTAACACATCATCTGAGTGGGCTGAGCCTGAGGTGCCTTTTGCCATGTGCAGTGCAGGGCAGTCTCTGTGCGTGTCTAGAGCCCACACAGTCACCTCCACAGCTCACAGATTACTGGGAGGAGGATGCTCTCAGACAGTGTTGTGGCACACAGAAAATCTTTTAAGGCAGGATAACTCTCTACAACAGAATTCAATAACAAATTACTTAGTACAAGTGTTTTACTCTTCTTGTAATTTTATAGTTTCCCAGAATGTGTCAAGCTGTAGTCCTGGCTAATGCATAATCAGTTCAGTAGCAAGCTCTAGAGGGCTGACTGCTAAGGTGATACTGGCTCCTGGTTATTTCTACTTGCTAAGCCTTATGATAAGAACCTTTAAGATACCCCAAATCCTCACCTGATGGTTTCTGTCCTTGCTCATACTGCTATTGACAGAGGGATGTTAGGCAGGCCTTGAAAGAAGTTTGGAAAACAGATTGTTTCAAAAGACATTGAATTTGAAATCAGTAATTATAAAAGTCTGAATGTTCTTACCTCCCTGATGGGATTGAAACTTGCAGAGAGGCTCTTTGCAGCTCCACAGTGCCAGTCTAGCTTAATGTCCTCAGTGATGGATCAGCTGCTTGCACTGCAGGACAGCCAAAGGTGTGACTGTGGCTGCAGGCGTGGGCAGCTTGGAAACAGAAAGGCTGGTATTTTTTTGCAAAGGAAAGGAGAAATGTGTGTTTTCCATCCTGAAACTGCCTGACAGTGTTATTAGAGCAAGGTATGGATATAAGGAGCAGTGCATCATTCTGCTGGGGATTCAGCCTGTTGTTTTAATTCCCACAGTGTGTTGTGCTGCCTCTGACATGCAGTTCCTTCTCTGTCAATAAAAATAAATATCTGCCTGATGTTTGTTGCCAATAGAGATTTTTTTAAAATTTGAATTTCTTAAGTGTTTGCCATAGCTGTGCTTGTTCTGTTTTGCTCTTTACTAAGTTTTCTAAAAGACCTCGTTGACTCTCCATGAGTGTTTTTCTGAGTGGCTTTTCCAGTTCAAGGTACCTATCAGGGGACTCTCAGAGAGATGCTCTGGCAGCAGAATAGCAAACTCTTATCATGTCAGATGCATAAGAATTGGAATTACTTAAGTTGTTTTCTAATGGCAGAATTTCCATCAAGAAATATCATTTTGAGAACTAGACTTCCTATGGGAATATGTCAATTTACAGAAAATGCCAAGGTCTTTTTCAGTCTGAGAGAAAATCAAAATGAAGTATTTTGGCCTTACTATGATGAAGCAGTGCTATAATTTACTTCATTTGCAACTATACTATGGTATATTTTACTGTAAAATTGACATGAAACACTTTAATTTAAATTCCTTTACACAGAAGCATTTGCTCCCCAGCTGTTTTCCTATATAAGATTTTATTTTGAGGAAATTTCAGTTTTATTCTTGTTAATTCCAACACATGGACTGGAAACAAAAAGAAATCGTGGAGTTCCCTTCAGAGCAGAAATTTGTAATGTTGTTCAGATCCAGCACCTATTGTGTACCACAGGCATTTGAAAGAACAACTGGTGCATGACTGGAGCACCACACAAAGCAAACAAACAGAAAACCCCAAGGGCTGAAATCTGTTCCCAGTAAATATTTGAGTAATTTCAAAGTATTCATCAACTGCATTCTGCCCATGAACTATTTGCAAACAGCCCACAAGTGCCAGATTTCACAAGCAAACTGTTCACTGCAGAGAGTTTGCCACTTCACTGTGACAGAGATGTGTGTTCCTAAGAAGCCAACTGTGCTTCTTACACAAGCTTTTAACCATAGCCATAGTAAAAGCTGTGTGTGTGAGGAACAGGACAATAGAGTTTTAGGGAAATTATATTTTGAAAACCTTGCTTAAATATTTCTTCATAAAAATATTTACTGCCTTTTATTGAAAGATTTCCAAACCCAGTGAGCATCATTACTTCTGTCTCAGTAGCAGAATTAAAAGACAAAAGGAGAAACTACAAAATTTATCTTAGATCCCATTGTAGATAAGATGAGGTGGGAATAGAATTAGCTCATGAGATCCAGTTCCCAAAACA
Source organism: Irena cyanogastra (assembly GCA_013397155.1). Taxonomy (NCBI): domain Eukaryota; kingdom Metazoa; phylum Chordata; class Aves; order Passeriformes; family Irenidae; genus Irena; species Irena cyanogastra. The sequence continues at coordinate 445,048 of VWZV01015115.1, forward strand.
GTATATATGAGATAAATTGGCCTTTATTTGTAATGGGTGTTAGTGTGGTGTTCATCACAGAAGGTGTTCGTCACTGTATAACTCAAATAAATTCAGCTTAGCAGTTTCCATAGCAGATGTACAACAGAGCACATACTCTTTGTTTCCTAGATGTGGAAAATGAGGCATAGATTACAAATTGCTTTGCAGCTTTTGGGGCTGGCAGTGGAAAAGTAGCGAGAGGCTCACAGTGCTGCCTCAGCCTTTTCAGGCCTCCTGTCTCCTAATTTGTCTCTCTTATCATCATCTCTAAATTCACCTTTAGAGCAACTGCCAAAACTACTTTGATTTCAAGACATGCAAGCAGATAAAACATTCCACACTCAGAGGCTAAAAAAACCCCAAAAACCAACAAACCTTGTCATGGAAGCAGCTCATCAGGGGCAGCTGGTGATGATTCCTCCTTGATTATTGCTTAAGGACCACTCTTTGCAGGCACCTCATCCCAAGAAATTTTTTTGGGGAAAAGTCATGGGAAGAAGTTTTCCTGAAGAGGTGTCACCTGTCATGACAAGTTGCCTGTTCTGATGACCCTGATGCTGAGATCACATTAAGATGACTGATGAGGCTGTCTGTAGCAGTTAACTCAGCCATTTGTAATCATTTCTCTTGCAGCCTTTTGGTAATCACTTTGGGAAATTCTTATTTGAACAGTGCAGGTTCTGGGGAGAAGAAAAGAAAAGATATTTCTCCTGTTGCAGGGAAGGATTTAGACAGACGTAAACTTGGGGAGAAATGAAAAACAAGAAACCCACATAAATTATCTGTTTGTCCTTCTAGATATTTCTGTACAGCTATTTTGTTTTATTTTTATGTAGATCACAGCCCCATCCACACACAGGCTCTGTTCTAAATGCTCAAAATTCCACTTTCACAGGGCAGGGTGAAGTCATTTGACAGAGACAGGGCTGGACCACCAGAAGTGGGGACTTCTGGGAAGAAGGAAACAGTAAAAATTGTTTTCTTTTCTAAACTCTACTGCTTTGCAGCGTGAATTTGAGCAGGTCATTTAATCCCATGGTTTCTTAGTATCTTTACACATAAGAGGTGTGTAATTTATATGTCTATCTTCTTTTCTGGGTAGTTAATGTCTTCTAATTTTTTTGCAGCTCCTTATGGGCCAGCTTTTCAGCCCAGCCCACCTCACCAGTTTTCCCCAAGAGGGGCGGTGTAGCAGCATGTAGGAATATGTAAGAGAGACACCAGAAAGCTCCTCCTCTGTGTGACAGGCAGATGATGGTAACCTGCCTCTTCCTACTCACCTTGGACTGCATCTTGTTGTGTATTTGAGCAGTTGTCTTTATACCAGAGGCCAAATACAAGCCTGAGTAGAACTTCACAACAGCAGAATTTGCATCAGCAGAGAGAATCTTGGCCATCCTGCCCCATACACAGGGCTGGGGTGGAGCCTTGAGCTGGAGCTCCTTGTTTTATGCCACCTAACTGCTCTGCTCTGGTGCCATCCAGCAGGGGATAGCAGTGGCTGGTGGCATCAGCTGCTTCCCATCACTTGCCTCTCCTTGGGGAATTCTGAGGATCAGTTAACAGTTAAAACCTTTGGAAAGCAGCTACACAGAATCCAAAACATCCTACAGAACTCAGGCTATCTTCAGAGATACTGCTTCTTATTTTAATTCAGCACCTGAAAAACAGAGTGACAAGCAATTTCCCTTTTACAATCTTGACTCATAGTCAATTTAGAGATGTCTGTGTAAGTGAAGACAGGAGTTTCTGATGCCTTGCTCAGATGCTTTATGGCCTTCATTTTGGCAGCACTTACAGAACTTCCTTGAGCAGTACTTTCACATCTAAATACCCCACAGTTGTAGTCAGAGATGCTGTCCTTTACCTTAAGCAAAATTAAATGCTGCAGTGAAAATAGACAATATAAGCACATTGGCATCCTTCCCAGTAAAGGGAATATGAAGTAGTTTTTATTGTTCCTGCCAAGACAGCTGTGCTTTAGATTGAAATAGTCATCACACCCTTTTTCTATTTCTAGAAATAATGCAGCTTGCCTACCAATAACAAATGTCTTGTATTTTCTCTGGTACCAAAACACCCTGCACTTTTGTTGCAACTCTGCAACACTATAGATTAACAGAAGTGCCTAATGCAGCAAATAAATGGGTTTGGCCATGCAAATGGCAGGAAATTCATAACTGTCACTTCTTCATAGCTTGTGTCTGTTGTACACATATAGGGCTTCATCTGATTCCACTCAGCATTAATTTTCTGTTTGATATGGTAGACATAATTTAAAAGTTTCTGCTTTTAAGATGCCATCTTGGGATTCAAAGATTTCAGAACTATTCCATGTATCACAAGTGGACAAGGCCCCTGCAGCTGTAGTGACCTTTCTACAGGTGTTCCCTCTGTCTTTTATGATACAGCTGAGGTATCATGAAAGTGAAGTTTCTATGGGAAACATCACTTCATGATTTCTGCCTCTATCGTGCAGGATATCTTCAGTTTTTAACTGAAGTTGCTGTATTTTATTTCCTTTGTTTGTGGCCTATTTTATATGTGAAGGGATGAGGACATCTGATTTAAAAAAAAAAGCCCCTAGATTGGTATTTCTATATGAAGAGCCATTATTAAGCCTTTTGCCAACATTAACTTGCACATGTACTTGTGCAGTAAGCATAGAATTCCCCTCCTTTCACAGCAGCAATAATAGTAATAATGGTAATAACGAGGAAAAGCAAGGCTGACTTATGCCACTGCTGTTGCTTTCTTCCAAATAACCTGTATTTACTGGCTGCTGTTTGCATCTGGCTTTATTGAATGGTTCCAGGCAGCAAAACAGGGCCAGCTTGCCCCTAAGGTAGGTTTATACCAGAGACTGTTCTGGACATAGTCTCACACTCTTTGAGGAAGAAGGATGGTGCACACCTTCAAAATGCTTTTTTTTCCCCCAAAGGAGGAGGTATATGTAGCAGAATAATGGGCTACAGGGAGTGAGGGTTCCCAGGCAAATCCAGACAAATCAGGTGGAGCAAAGTTAAGACACTTCCCAGATTAACTCAGGCTGAACTTGGACCTTTAAACTGCAATGAATAAAAGTTTCGTTTCCCTTGGTATGTAATAGGTGGGTGAAAATGGGCTGTGTTTCCTCTCTCCTCACTATCCAACCTCAGTGCTGCAGTGCAGTCAAAGAGAGGGTTGTAAATGCTCAGGTCCTGTGTGACTGTGGGTGCCTTTGACAGAGAATGGAGGCATTTAGGTGCTGTGTATGAAAGGAAAAATAAATGTTCCCTAAACTTTGTTTCCAGTGTCTCCAGAGCCAGAGGTACTGACATGGGGTGAAAGTGTGGGAGGAGAAGTGAATTACTACCTTTTTCATCCTGATCAAAGAAGTCTTTAAAAGGTGATGCAGGCTGCCTGCTCTGAGGGTGAAAGCCTTCTTGCAGACCAAAGATTCAGATCTGCAAAACCTTCAGATACTCACTTCCCCAGATTTTAAATGTTTGAGGAGTTTTTGCCGGTATTTTTGTCCGCTGACAAGAAATATAGAGATGAAAATAAGTGAGCACTGAATGCCAGATCTTAAAGCATGAGACACAGATTTAAAATGCAGATGTTGAGAAATATGAGCTTGTATTAAAATTTTCAGGGGCTGTGAGGTGCTGAATATCTAAATATCTGCAGTTGTGTTAAACTGATAACTGTTTAGTGGTCTAAGTTTGTGTGTGTATTCTGATTTAGAATGCAGTCAATAAAGCCTTCTTTTTTGTGCTACATGTGTATAAAGAGCAGGGGGTTGTTTCTGGGTTTGTTTCTATTTCTTTAATCCCACTATTTAAAATTACATAGGATCTGATGAGACTCCAACTGGGTGCCTGTGTACCTATGCAGAAACCCGAGGTGAAGGCACTAAATGGTTTGAAGTCAGGGTGTGTAATGAATTATTAAAACACTGTCAAAACAACTATTTCTTTTGCTTGAAAGTCTGGTCACTGTGGTTCTAGAGGTTACATTAGCTAGGTACAGAGCAGGGAAAGTACAGAGTGCAGAGGGGTGACACGAGACATGCAAAGAGATGAACACTGGCAATTTGTAGGGTCAGGTACCCAGGTGTGAAAGATGAGAACCATGCTGGTATAGCAGATATACCAGCACAGTGATGATTTTGGTATGGTGTGGGGGGTGTGTGTGATATATATATATAATAGTCATACTGATGAGTAACTGCTCGTTTTTGCTTTATCCGCTTGATCCTGCTTCATCTTTGGATGAAGAGCACTTAAAGGAGGGGGGGCAGTGCAGCAGGCTCCAAATGACCATGAATAGAGGAGCTCTCTAATATTGACACGCGTACCAGACATTAATTCTGTCTCTCAGTTGTTTCTTTGGAAGTTTTTCTAAGCTACAGCACACAAATACCCCAGATGACAGTGGAAGGGTCACTTTATTTCCACACGTACAGAAAAAGTTCAGATATCTGCAACCTGAAGTACTTTAGTGTGTCTGAGTAGAAAACTTAGCAATTCTACAGATTTCTACCTGGCATTTTTCTATTGTTTGCAGTGTCTGGAGGTCTGTTTGTGCTGCAGGAAACAGCTAAACATGCTAGCTTTTGGTTTTCACTGCATCTCTGGTCAGTAATTCATTTGTTATCTGTTCAAAGACAAGGCAGATACTGCCCTGTGTTGAAACACCACAGCCCTATAAAATCACACCACTAGTGCTTCTTTTCCAGTTGTGGCCCTAAAATACCTAAAAGCTGATACAAAGAGCAAGCATCCAAAATTCAGAAGAAATGTTTTGCACATGGGGCTTTGCTGCTGCAGGTTTTTCCCCCCTGTTTAGCTAAGCTGCAGGCCAGACAAGCCAGAGAAGCCCATCCATTGGCACTGTCCTGCCAGCAGCCTCAGATTTTAAACTAGAATTAAGAGCAGGTCATTTACTAACACTCAGTCCTTTGTTTTCTCTGCAGTGCCCACAGAGGTGCCTAATTGTGCTGTAAAAGATTATTACAGCAAAACTCAGCCTGCAGTTGGATTTTTTTCAAGGTTTCTTGTGCACACACAGATGAGTAAGAACGTTAAGCCATTCCTAGCCTGGTCTGTAATTGAGGCCCTGAGCTCTTTATCAGTGAATCATGGCTGTTTTGTGCTGTCTTACTGGGCAGGACTTCAGCAGCTGCAGAGCACCTAAGATGCACTAGTATGCTCTAGATGGCAGTACATTTTTAAACTGTATTAGTTATTATAAGCTTGGTCATCTTAATTGGTTTATTTGAATGATCTTTGCATGGAAATTGTGGATTATTTCTTTTCCTGTGATGAGCAGCAGCACATTCTACCTAGTTAATATTTCCCTATTGCAATGTGTTGATCAAATTGCAATTTGGGTTTTTCCTGTTCCTCTTCCTCCAGATCCAAGGGTTCCACTGATCAGGCCACATCTCCCAGACTTAGCACATTGTCTCCTTGCATCAATAAATGTTTATGGGTCATGTTTGGCAGAGGAACTGCTTTGTTGGTAGAAAAAGAATGGAGCTGTGAAGTACTCAATTGCTGATTAATCAGTTATGATGCATTTGAGGTTTTTTCAATAGAAGGTGAATACTCCAGTTGAAAAAGAGGTGGGGAAAAAGTACATGGCTAATAGAAAGGGTTGAAAAGAAAATTTTAAACAAGGCTTACAAAAGAAAAAAAAATAGTCCGTGTCAGAAGGATAACCCAGTAGTTGAGTTAATACAGTTTTGTTAGAGACATGTGCTTTATGTACAGGAAGTGTGTGCTATTCCCAAATTTACTCATCAAGCACCTGGCAGTCAGCATTGTTGATCATTCCTGTGCCTCATGCAGACTGAATTCACTATTCACAGGTCTGCTACAGCCCACTAAATGCAAATTCCCTTTCTGTAGCAATCCAGCACACTTTTTGTGACACACATGCTATAGTTTATTTGCACTCATCAGGCTTTCAATATGACATAAAATCATTGTAACATAATGCATTATTAAATATATTTTCCAGCTGAAAAAGATAAACTTGACAGACTGTCAGTGAACATTTTCATACTGTAGAAAAGGTTAGTGAAAAAAGCCCCTGGAGTACATCCACCTAATAATGTAAAAAAAGCTCAGCAACTACTCAGAGCAAGAAACTGCCTGCAAAGAGCTTGCCCTCTGCCTTGTTGTCCATCAGGACCATAAACAGAATCTGGATTTTACTGCTAAATTTCATTTAGACAACAATTTGTATGAGCATGGTTGAGTGTATGGATTATTCACAAAGTATTTACTCAGGCTGTTTGTTGAGTTTGGTGTTGCTTGATCACCTCAATATGATGTGGTTTTTCCACTTTCATGAGTGACTGAGTGTGTTTGTAAATGGGAGGAGGGGAAAAATGAAAGCTTCTAAGTGGTGTGAGTACTGTGTGTGCGACTGTAAGGATCAGTTGTGAATTTGAGAGGGAATTCTCAGGAGATCTTTTGTAGTCAGGAGTGGAAGGATACCCTGCAAAAAGCAGAAGCCAAGAACTTTTGTGGAGCTAGGAGCTCAGCAGTCATTTATCAAGGGCCTCTGGAGTTTGCACTTCCAGCTGAACAGAGGCAAGCCCAAACATCCTGCTGGTCACAGCCAGCCAGGGCTTCCTAAAGACAGGGTCCTGAGAGCTCTTTGGCAAGATCAAGGTGTTTGGCTTCAGCATCCTGCAGTGCTGGATCTGCCTCTGGTTCATAGGAGAAGTCTGCAGAGGTTTCCTTACCTGGGGCAGTCAGTTCTCTGTAAGATTTTTTTTGTTTTAATCACATGAAGTTGCTTTGGTTCTGAGTAGTTTAGTCCTTCTTTTTCTTAATAGTGGGAAAGATAACTGCATATTATCCTTTCTGTGCAAAATTGCTACCTTTTACTTAGAACTAGAATAACCTTTTCTGAAATGTCAGGCTTTCCCAGAGCCTGGAAAATCCAGATTTTAATGTCGTAATATCCTTTCTGTGGAAAATCACTACCTTTTTCTTAGAACTGGAATAACCTTTTCTGAAATGTCAGGCTTTCCCAGAGATTGGAAAGTCCAGATCATAATGGTGGCTGTTTCTAAACACTTTATTGTAATAATTATTAGGAAGTACTCTGCTGATGGCTGTTATAAATTAAAAGCCACAAATACTACTAATGTTGACTTTTGATTTTCACGCAAACAAACATGAGGGATTTTGAGATATGTTTTAAATGTAACTGAAAGTACATGTTGATCTCAGTTGTTATCTTACACATCTGTTGCAACTCTGAAATCTAGAGGACAGGTACATGCTGGTCTGTCACCTCAGATTTACCACTGAGAAACTGCAAATAATACAGCTCAGCACAGCAAGAGAGCTGAGTAATCATGCAATATCCAAAGGGAGCAATAAGCAGTATTTGATTATGTGGTGGAGCATTTTTTGGTTAAAGAAAGCTTGAGTGTTTTGGTAAAAATTCATTTACGTTTCTGCACTACATGAACCTCTAGAAAATTACATGTTAATTGCTGGGGATATTCCTTCTTCCAGAGAAGACAGAAAAGGGAGGAAATCCTGTTTATTTTAAAATGACCCACATAGAAAGCTTTTTTTGTTGTTCCATTTCTGTGTGAACATAAAGGGTTGCTCTATTAAAGAGGTATTTTTCATTAAAATAATACATAAATATTTTATTTAATGAATTTATTGCTTTAAGGCTTGACTTCAGCACACATGAACCATTTTCTATTTTTTTTTTTCTAAAACTCCTAGTAAATTGACTGAATTTTACATCCCCTGAGGAGATACCTTTGCACAAGTTGAAAAAACAGAAATGTCAAATGTTCTCTTCAGGTGCATGTTTCTTGCTGCGATGGAGCACCTAGGGCCAGGATTTGGTCCTGGATATGTCTTCAGGCAGGAATATAAAAGAAACCTCTCTTGTACCTCGCCATACATCTGGCTACTAAAAATGGAGCTGTCAGCTTCCAGGTGCCAATCCATTAATTTATTTTTAAAGGTTAGGGTTACTTTTGACAAGTGACAGAGTACTCTGATACAAACAACTGGAATTGGAGGTTAGCATATCTAAAAACAAGAAGACAGATTTTCTCAGTGCCTTTTGGCTTAAATTGAATTATTTTGGAGAGAGAAAAAGCCCTTTATTTTGTAAAAGGGCTAGAGTGTGGTTCCACGTTTGCATCACCCTTGCTGCACGAGAAGCATTTATTTAGTTGGAATGGTCTCCTATCATTATCTTTCTTGATGTAAAACACCCTGAAGGTGGAAGAGGAAAGGTCTCTCCTTTTCTTAGCCTAAAGCTGATGCTTAAATCAAATCATTGCTCACTATGAAGAGTGGCCTCTTGGCTATACAAAAACCTTTTACCCAGCATCTTTCGCGGAAGATAACTTAATTGGGAAAGATTCATAACTTCTGATACAATCTTCTTGTCTTCAAGTTCAGATCAATAGCCCAAACAAATCATTTGAGATGAAGTTCCAAAATTAACCCCAAAGAATATAGTTCTTTATAGGATAAAATAGTTCTAAGGTTAAAATGAATTGAACTGAATCCATTCCATTCTTTAAAAATAGAGCAAAAACTTTCAATTTTTTGTATTATCTCTTATTGACCTCTTCCTGCTGAGGGGACGTTCAGCTGCCTGGACTGCCTCATCTTCTCTGCTCAGATGTTCAACCTTATTTTTTATCTCAATTCACCGCATTTATTGCTTCCAGAGGGAACATTTCCACTTAGTCATGGCTGAAGGTAGGCAGGAATTCTGAAGAATGCAATATGGAGAGGCATTTTTTGGCATGTGAGAAGTGCCAGGGAATTTGGAGTACTGCAGCTGATTGCTGTGGTGCTGATTCCCAAGGTGGTGATCCTCAGCTAAGGCTGGTCAGGGTAGTTGAAGGGATTTAATTTTAAGTTCTGTGACTGAAGCATTAGGGAGAGAAATGCACCTCAGTGATTTTCTCTCAGGTTATTTTGCCATGGGAGCAGAGGTGGGAAGCAGGTCAGTTTTTAAGGGTTTTGTGAAGTTTTCAAAGGACTGCAGCACAAGGTCTTGGCTGTCTGGTAGCACTAAATGAGTGATGTCTACATGCATTTGGGTCTGTTTGGGGAAAAGAGCCCTGAAGTTCTTGTCTGGAGGAGATCTATGATCTGGGGTCAAGATATCAAATTATTCCCTCCTTTGGAGAGTCACTGGGTACAGATGTTATGTAACAGGGATATTGATATTGATCAGACATCTCACATGAGGCAAAACACACATAGCTTTGAAAACCAGCTTATTTCAGGGCATCATTTTTTATTAATATGCTTCTTTTTAAAATTATTTTATAGCAGCATCAAAGTGAAGCACATTTGTAGGGGGAAAAAAATCTGCTTTTAGCAGCAATTATAACTATTGTAATAAAACCTGACATTATTTTCCACAACCAGCTTGATCAGGGGCTACTGGAAGACGTGCCTTGATGTTAGGGAGGAAAAGCCAATATAAAGATTATTCCATAGTTACCTATCACTTCACCAATGACAGCTGCAGGCAGGACACCAGGTTTGCTGCCTCCCTTCACAAGTCTCTGGCCTGATTTTCTATACAGCCACATTCTAGACAACAGTAGGGGGTGTGTAGTTATGGCACTTTAACTTAGCATAGAGACCAGGTTTAATTGAGCCATTAGGGATATTCGGGTTTTGCCACTCAAAAATGTCTTACAATACAGTGTGAAGTCCATTTTTATCTTGGTGATTATTACACTAAGCAAGGAGTAGAGTTACAGATCTTACATGAGAGTGGTTATTTTTCTCTTGGTTGTGCTGTAGTTACTCAGTTACAAGAGTGAGCTAAAAATGAGATTGCACTGAGAACGAGATAGGGCACAACTAACACCTGGTGTTTAAGCTTCTGACAAGCTCCTCTGAAATTTTCCAGTTTTTCTTTAGTGGAAGTGGGAAGTGAAATTTTTTACAAAATCAAAGCAGTGTTTTCCCCAAGACTTCAGCCATTTACTTTGTTTACTATTATTCTCTTAAATATATCCTTTTTTATGGCTTCTGTAGAGAAATCAGAAATCCAGAGCTTTGGGGGATTTTTTCCATCAAGAAAATCTCTCAAACACAAGTTTTTTTCCTGCCTGTATTTCTACACATTTAAATCCTACCTTTGTTCTGAGGATCTCAAAAAATGAGACCAAAATCCTGATATCTTCAGAAAACCTAACTTAAACATTTACAAGGCAAATTTGTACTTTCAAAGCTTGCAGAGTTCCCCTTTGCTCATTGATCTCGAGTGCTATTTCAGACACTGTTTTTCTTTACATCTCTAATGCCATCATGGTCTTGCAGTGTTAGTGCACGTTTGTACAGAACTCACCTGCAGTATTTGGATCATGAAAAGCATCTTTGAGATGCATTGGTTTGTTGAACACAAGTTGGGTACATGTCTGCCTGTTCCATGTATGAGATGATCTCATGCTAGCAGAACTTAAAAAAAAACCTCAACAAATTGGGGGACTGAAAGGTCAAAGAGGACTTAGAATCAGTGTGAGATGAAACTTGACAAATTTTCTCGATGATTTTGCACTGTAAAGCAATGACTGTCCTGTGTCCCTGTGCATGCACGTATCAGGAAGGAAGAGCCAACCAAAAGTAGTTTAAAATTGGTGCTTATTGCATATGGTCAACAAAGCTGCTTAAGTTCTTTGCAGTTGATGTGTAGCATGCAAACAGCTACATCACACCTAATGGGCTTTCTTTTCTTGGCTTCCTTTTTTTTTTTTCTGAAAGGTCTGAGCCCTTTGGATCACACAGCAAGGAGCCCTTCTCGTCCTGATGGCTACTCTGCTTGGAACTTGACCTGGGTCATGAGAGATACATCCCCTTTCTTCCCCCACAGAGGACGACACAGTGAGTAGCAGGAATATGTTCTCCTCAAGAGGCTGCAAATCCCTGCCTAAGGTTTTTGGTGTAATACTGGAGCAAAGCGACACAAGTCAAATGTTTTCTGGTAAAATATCCATACTGGCAGCATCTGAGGGCACTAGTAAGCCTCAGTGCCCCTTACCAGCTGCCCCTGGGACTTCCCCCACCACGCCCAAGGGCCCAGGAGTCCCATTTCACCCCAGCCCAGCCTAGCCTGGGGTCATTGCCATCTCTGTGGAGCTGCCTGGTGACCTGGGCTGCCCCAGCCTGCCCTGCTCCCTCAAAAACAAGGGCCCAGACTGTAACATGTGAGTGGTACGTTGAAATTCACCAATGTTACAAAGAGACAAGCTGTGTACTGAACTTCTTGCTTTCCATCTCCTTTTCTAACATCCCTCCCTTGCAAAATCTGGGAATGTGTTCCATCCGTTCTCTGGTGTGACCTCTCCACGGCCATTCTCTGTGAAGTACATGGGCTGTGGTTAGGACTGGACTGCACAAGGCAATATCTGACGTGCAATCCACAAAGTGACTGCAGCAGAATATATCTACTATATATCTACTACCAGTCTCTATGCAGGGAGATAAGGTGCTGAGAGGCTAATAAGATTTACTCACCCCAAGCCTGTAATTATCTGCTTGAGGGAAAAGTTTGACCTACCTATATGAAGGAGCCCCATATTTCTTCAAATTTATGTTGCAGCCTTTTATGTGTGCAATATATATTCTTTCCACTGGCATACAATATCTGCTCCTAGCTGTTGTATCTGCTTGAGTGATGAGGACACACCAATTTCATTTTGGAAGCAACAGTAGTACAATCTTTTTTCCCTTACTTGGTTTTCTCAGAAGTTGCAAGAATGATTTTTAATTTATCCTTTATTACTTCTTCCTAAACTCTTTCAGTTTCTCAGTAATACTATTCTATGGGAAGGCTTTCTTCTTAAAAGCTAAGAGCACTGATTCCATCTGACAGCATCACATGGAGATAAATGTACTGCATCTCAGCAGAAGTGATTTGTGATGATTTTAGCTGATTGCACTAGACCAAATCCTACCACATTCCAACCATCTGTTTTGCAAGGAAAGGCAGGAATTTGACGAGGTGTTACACAAAATACAGTATTCTCTCAGGACAAGTCTAAACTGTTTTCTCCCTCAGTAGGTGTAATTTAGGACATGCACCTTGAAATTTCTGGACAGTCTTGAAGAGAGGCAGGAATTATTTGCTTTTTCTAGCTTCGCAGTTGAAAATTTAAAAAAATTTAACTTAAAGGGTAGTAGCCTTTAATTAAATTAAATTTAATTAAAGGGTAGTAGCCCTGGAAGGCACAGGTTTCAGGCTGGAACACCCCACAGCATCACTGTGCAGACACTTCCTGCCCCTTGAGATTTGCAGCCCACAGAGGACTGATGTGTGTGTGTGCAGCAGAGCCCATAGTCATAGCCCAAGACTAAGAGGACACTTCTTAAAACTTCTATTTCTCTGCATACCTTCAGCTTATAGCCACTGTTAGTAAGCTTCCCAGGGAGCTGGATCTCTGTTCAGAGCTGCTCTGTCCATGACAGGGTGGGCAGTTCCTTTCAGAGGCTGATTACTGGCCCTGGATCTACATTGCTCTCTGAAGGTCATGCAGGGACTCAGCAGAGTGAGGAAGAAGAGAAAGTTAGACCATCCAAGCTCTAGGCAAGTACTCTGGTCCCAGGACCCAGCCTCCTGATTAGTGGTTAATCCAAAATCACACAATAAATCATAAGCAGAAATAAAACCCAGCAGCCTTTTACTACTAGAATGATTTCTTCTGCCAGTTTCCCTTACTGCTCCCAGCGTGACTGATTACAGAGTGCTCAATAAAACTTCTATCAGAACTTTGTTTGCCTAATCATCTGATGGGATCCATCTAATTAACTGGCTGACATTGCTGGAGTGGGGCAATATCAGTTGTCTTAATTACACTTTCTGTGTGTTCCCCTGGTGGAGAAACCTCCGATTGAAAGAGTGAGTAAATTGATATGTGGTGTCCTTCTTCCTCTGCCAAACCAAGTTCTCTTCTCTTTTGTTCAGAATTAAAAATTCTGACAGATTCTCTCTGGTAGTTCTGGCAGGAACAGTGGCTGATGATCTCTTTGAAACCATAGGCAGCAATCCCAAAAGATGATTGCTGGCACAAGAAGATACTTGAGTGGTGCATTCACAAGACTTTTTTACTGTTTTGTCAAGAAATTTTTTTTTAATTGTCTCAATCCAAGCATTGATTAATCATCAGTCATCTGAGAGATGCAAAATCCACCTGCCTTTCAGAAAATAAAAAGTAAAAATCATGTATGAAGTAAAAATTATCTGGGAATTCAACCTGTGAGGCACGAAGAGACTTTAAATCTCAAAATTTTTTACATCTTTTTGTTCTCACGAGGTACACTCAGACTGTTTCCTGTGGCTAGAACAAATTTTAATGCATTCTGCATATGTGGACTTATGGTAGCGTATTAATCTCCCATTTGCAGATCTGATGGATCTCTGTCCTGAGGCTTACATGATTAACTGCACCCAGCCACATATTTCATTTCTCTTCCTGGCTGGTTGAATGTTAATTTTCTCTTCTGTACAGGTATTCTATAACAAATCAATTGTCCACTATATAAAATCTCATAAGCTTGTGTAATGGGGTTCTAGATGACAGCTGCCCCTCTGGCCCTTCATGCAGTTAACACATCCCTGTCTGCCCTATCCTCTCCATGTCCCTGGGCCAGCCAACAGCCCTGCACCTGCAGCATGATCCTGGCAGGGTGTGGTGGCAACTGTGGAAAATGCTGTTGATTGGAGCAAAAATCAAATGCAATTCAACACACCTAAACTCTGCTTTGAAATAAGGACACATTTTATGTGAATAACAGGCCTAAGGTTGCCATGCTGGACTGCTGGAGTTGGCTTTTTCTTTTTAACTGTTCTTATATTACTGTGCTGGCTTTATGTCTCTTTGCCACTTTGTCCAGCAGCAGCTGAGCTCCTTGGCTGCTCTGAACCAGCACTGGGCAAAGTACTTAAGTACCTCTTTCAGGTTATATAGTTTACAGATTTATTTTTTGCCCCCCTAAAGTTTAGGAAATAGTGGTGTTTGGATGGCAAAGTCAGCTGGGACTAAAACTCAGGATGAGAGCAAATTTGGCTGCCTAGTCACTATTGTGCTTAAAAACATCTAGAAAAGGTGAGTTCAGCAGAGGAGGAACACACACCTACAAGAATGCATAATTATTCACAGCTTTGATTTAATAGGTACTAAAAGCCTAATCCACAGGATGGCCTCTATTAACAACTTATTAATAATTTCACTCAGCTCTATGTCTTCAGAAAACTGATTTGACAGGGTTGTTGGGTTTTTTTAACACTTTCTAATGGAATGTCACCTGTGATGTGTTCCTAATTTCCTGAATTTGGTTTGCTGACTAAAAAAAATAAAAATGCATTGGACTAATTTTACTGTGGGATAATTTGGGATCATTCTTGCTACCTATTTGATGCTCAGTGGCATGGCAGTTGCTTCAGCAAGGTGTCAGATGATTAATTTTTTTCCCTGGTAAGTTATAAGCACCATTTAATTCATGTCATTTGGGTACCAGATAGACACTGCTGCCATGAAACTCAAATGAAAGGGAAGATGGAGAGAAAGAGGGCACCAGGCAGATGAATTCTTGTTGCAGGTAGCATCCCATGACTACTTGTTTCATAATTCTACAGCAAATCAGACTACTACTGACAGCTTCAGAATGATAAAGCTGTTGTGGTTCTTGGCTCAGCGTGGCATAGTGAGATGTATGGACACAAACTGGTTGTTGCAGCAAGATCCTGTTCAGAAGTGAGAAAGTCAGGAGAAGAACAAGGAGAATGCTGCTTCATCCCAGAGGAAAACTGTGTCAATGCTTTCTTAGTAAAGATACTGGGAAAGTGACATATCATCTTAATTCAAACACATCCTTTTCCCAATCTTACAAGCATTCTAACATAGTTTGGAAATAGCATCGTGATGGAATAGGGCAAGGCTTCAATTAGCAGCAGTTACTCACACCATATGAATAGAATTGCTCCATATAAAATAGCAGATGCTGTGACCCCGTATACGTTTGCAGGAATTCTTGTTTAACAATTAGATGGTGTCTTGGCTATGTGCAGTGGTACTGAAATCCAAAAGGAGGAAAGGCAGGAAGCGCAGCATCTGCCTAGCTAAACTGAAGGCTGTGTTAAGCAAGAAGGAAGAAAAAATCTTATTAGGGAGAAATTTTAACTTTCTTTTCCTTATATCATCTTTCATCTGCAGATAATGTGTGTATGACAGCTCAACATTTTTCAATAATAAAATAACACACAGTAAGACAACAAATGTCTTTTCTCCCCACCTCTCAAGTTTTCATTTTCTCTAGAGATCTTTTGAAATTCATGGAAGTGGTTCGTTGTATGAATTGACAAAATATGACAGTTCATCCAACTATTGTTTTGTGCATACTGGAGCGTGTTTTCTAACAACTGCTGTTAGTCAGTATTTCATTTTTTGGGGCCAGAACTGGCATTAGAAATGCACTTCCATGTATTGTTTTTTGCTACATGCATGGGGGACTTGGTGGACAAATATTTCTTGTGTGGAGAATGAGCTCTGACACTTCGTGGAGCAGGAGGAATGAAAATGAGAGCTGTTGCTAGTTGTTCTCCCAACACCCCTTCCTCACACCTCTCTCTATAGCTGTCTTGAAAGACTGTGCTTATAATTGATTGATGAAGGAGTCCTGGCCCTTTCTTTGTAGTTTGATTTTCACTGAACAAAGCAGCTGTCAGAGATTTTGGTGATTCAGTCCCTGGCGCACACTGAGGGGCTGGGTGGATATAAAGTAGATGCTGTCATTTTTATGATGCTCTTAACAAATAAATGAATAGCTGCATTATTGCTGTTTTCTCTAAGCAGTGGCCCATCCATCGTGGCTCACTCCCCAGAGAATTCATTTAAATGCATCTGGCATAAGGAGAGCCCATGGCTCCACAGGGAGGCAGGCAGCTCACTCTGTGCTGGGCATCCAGGCCCAAGCACCCTTCCCAAGATGTTGCTGGCACATTCCCCAGAGTGCCGCTCCTCTAAAACTTTTTCTTCAGAATGCAATCTAACCTTAAAGCCCCTTCCAAAGGAAACCTGGGTGGTTTCCTTTAAGGTGAGCATCGAAGGGACGAGCAGTGCTGGCGCTACAAGCCTTGACCGTGCCCAGCAGCCGCCACTCCTGGCTGCTGGGGAGAAGCGGCCTCACTGAACTCTTCCTTGCAGGCAGCAAGCTCTGAGGAGCCCTCGAAGCCCTGGGAGGGTACAGCAGCAGCCCTGTCAGTAATTTCAAGGTCAGGGCATGGTGCTCAGAGAGCTACTGGTGCGGAGGAAGGACACAGAGAGCGATAAGCTAACTTGTGTTGAGTAGCTTGAAATTAAAAAGAGGTCCCTGGTGAGCCCAGGCTGTGTCTCAGGACAGGGAGAGGAGCTGGTGTGGTGCCCAGCTGATGTCACTGCTGCACTTGCAGGTGGCTGAGGCTCATCAGGTGTTATGGACCCCACAGCTGTGCTGAATGGAGCAATGTTGTGGGGCTCCTCGAATGCCTCCCCTGCTCCCCACATCCCCTGTCAGGCCAGGCTGCTGCTCTCACCTTTGTCAGCTCCTGGAGCAGCAGCCCAAGGAGCAGGCAGTGATTGTTGGCACAGGCATTTGCTAAGGGTAGTAAGACCCAGGGTGCCTGGCAGGGCACATGTGACATAAACATCCCTTAAAATGTGCAGTTTGCCCTTTCTCAGGGCTAGACAATGGAAGGAAAGAGGTGAAATTGTCTCTTCAGACTTGCTTGCTCAGCAGGAACAAGGCAGTTAAACCCTCCAATTGTTTTTGCTCTTGAATTTGTGTGACTGCCAACACCTTTTCCCTTTGGGCTTTTCTGCTGTGCCCTTTCCATCCTGTGGTAGATTAACTTATTTTAAATTGCTGCTGTAACTCCAGTTGCAGAGCTAAAATATAGCACTAGGTGTTCATTTGCAAGAAGTTTCATCTCTTTTTTGTGCCAATAAGAAATTCTCACTTCCAAAGACCTGGCCTGTATTTGGGTCCTGCTGGTGTTCAGCAGGCAGGTGAGCTGACAGCCAGAGAGCACAATGTCTCCTATTTATGTGCCATTTCAGGGTGAAATACTTATCACTGCAGGTTTCTTTGTGGCACCCCACATCTGCACCCTGGTTTGGTGAAGAGAAATTCAGAAAGGCCTGATGAGGCAATTGAAACCCTTAGATTGAATGCCCTGTGCCCTTTTGTACTCAGAGGGAATGGGAAGGCTTTAGGAACTGGCTCTGTCACTAGGATTAATAACTGGAAAATCAATTTGTCATTTCCCTGTCATAAATTAAAAGCTTATAGGCCTTATAACATGAGTAAAATAGAGGTTAGTGGGTATTGATGGAGGTCTCAAAGCTCACTCAGCAGAGCAGATCTCTACTACACAATTTAAATTATGTCTCCTCCACAAGGAATATCTGTCAATATTTGTATTGAAAAAAGACATCCCGTGCAAGAATATTTCATCTGTTTCTACACTGCTGCTGTGATTGTTGCTGCTGAAAGAGTTCTTGAGGGAGATTGTGGTCCTGGCTTGCTCGGTGTGAGTGACCTTTACATTGTGCATTTGTCTGTAGATGCAGTGTAAATTAGTTATGTGCAAGCTGATGAGGTGCCAGTGAGGATGTACCTCACTGAGCTGGTCCTGCTGAGAACAGGGAACCTCTCTCTGCTCCCTTGGCTGTGCTAGAGCCTTGAGAAAGCAACCACACCTTTTCAAAAGTGTGCTCAGCTGAGAGCAATTGAGGAGTGATTGGTAAGAGTCAGCAGAGCAGGAGGGAAAAGGCCCCTTTAAAGTCAGACACGTGTAGAAATAGGATCAGTCTAAGAGGAAACTACCTGCTGGTAAGATTTTTGTGGCTGAAAGGAGATGTGGCTTAGACCAAATAAACCTAATCTTTTGTTGGGTAGCTGGAAGAAAGGATAATCAGTGTAGTTTCTTAACAAGAACAGGTTTTTTTTTTTTTTAATCTATCTCACAATATTAGGTTATTTTTGTTTTAAATAAGATATGTTTCTGTGATGTGTGGTTACACAAATTATCTAAGATGACCCAGAACTGAATAATCCATAATTTGACCTGCTGCAATGTAAAAGAATACTTCCCACTGATTACTGTGTTTTAGTGTATTATTTATGCTACTATTTTAAGACATGTGTTTATTAGAAAACTCTAATCAGTTTAATTGAAACAGATGTGGTTGCCAGATATTTTAGTTATCTGAGCACAAATTATTGTTGTTAGGTATGTTGATAAAAAATAAATAAATTGAAACACTCAGAAGACTCTAACATAATCAGACATACACAGATTCCAATGTCTTTTTAATTGAATAGTAGCTTAATTGGCTTTTCAGTCTGTGATTAATATTCTGCATCTTTTTACATACCAAAAGCTAAACTGATTTATATTTACAGCCTTTCCTAAACAGGTTTTTATCTTATTTTGATTGTAAGCATCACTTTTGTTTCTTCTTTAAAGGCGTGATGATGATGAAATAGACTTCTAATAAATTATCTGTTCTGCCTCTCTCATGCCCAGCAGTTGCAGATAAAAGAGATTGTTGGACAAAGAGTTGTTTGTTTTGTTTTGGGGTTTTTTAATTTATTATTTAAGAAAAGATTTGCTATTTTTTTTTTCTATGTGGATCTTAAACTCCTGTAGAGCATTTAGGATCTGTAGTGTCAATATAGCTCTGACATAAATGCCTGTACTTGGTTTAAATCTCTGTGACATCTCTTTTAGAAAATCATCAGAAGTCACCAAAAAATCACCCTACTTTAGTGACTAGGCACAGTATTCACATCCCAAAGCTCTGTATCTAGTCAATTTATATCAATAGTGGGTTTAAAATAACAACCACTGCAAGTTGTGTTAATTTTAATTCCCTTGCCTGCAGTGTTAGGTTTTGCAGTTAAAACAAAGGGCAGAATGGCTTTTATCCAGCTTCCAAAGGCATGTGGCTACTGCTTTCTATGCTTAACTGGGCAAGAAAAAAATAAACTTGGTATAGCCTTTAAATGTTAAGACAAAAGCGAAAAAGGAAAGAGAAACACTATTTTTTTATGCAGAGGTGTAAAAAATGGCAGGTGATTTGTGGCAGCAATTCAAGTATTATGTGGGTTTTGTATTTGCAAGTGTGGCTTATGTGATCTTGTAATAGCTAACACACTAAGACCGGCTTCTCAGTGGGGAAAAAAAAAAAGTATTGTATATAATTCTCTTTTTATGAGGTATATTACATCGTCGATAGTGAAGGACATTGTGAGAGAAGGAAAGCCTGAAGGGAGGAAGTTAATGTTAGCCTTGGAAGACTGGATGCTGTTTGCATAGATTTTTCTGTGTTGCATCAGATAGTATTTCTTTGTCATAATTTCTTTCTACTGAATAAGATAATAGCCCTGAAATTTGTGTCTGATGCAGGACTATTTTAAATAAGAGCTTGTAAAAAGTCCCGATATTCTGGCCATGTAAGGGGATTATTGAATCATGTGCAAGTTGCAAGTGTAATTCCACTGAATCACACGCACTGTGGGATGCGTGACCCAAACAGTCTCCCTCCTTTCCAAAGAACAACTTGCTGTGCAGGACATTCAGTGTGACCACAGCAGGCGTGTTAGATCATGCCCACTCTCCTTTCATTGCAAGGGAAGGAAATGGCATTGCTGCTTGCCTTTTCTGCCTTTACTTTCCCTCCTTCAGTCAGAGGCTTTAGCTGTCTGCCAGGGTCATAACACTGGTTGTGGCCAGTGACTGGTGTTTAATCACTTACCCCAATTAAGTTGTACCAGTTGTAGGTCGGAGGCCTGCTGTGTTAAGGGCTCCATAGCTGATTGATAGCTCTCTTTTGAGCTGAGCATTCTGGAGAGTGAGACCAAAGCGGGGAGCAGAGCCGGCTGTTGAGTGCTTGTGGCACCACAATCAGCCAGTCGGGGGGCTGGAGAGGAGAATGAGAGCGCCTTTGGATATCCATCAAGGGCCTCTCTGCTTGGGTCAAGAGGGTTAGAGAGAAGAAAGGCTTCTGTTCCCAGCAGCTGGGCAGGAGAGCAGAGGAAGCAAGCAGCAGCTGCCAGAAAGCTGAAGAAAGTACGAGATTGATCGGGAAGAGAAGTGCACAAAGAATGAAATAGTTGATTTGAAATGATTGTTTTTGCCATGTGTGGTCCTTGGCCTGGGCTTTCCCATTTGTTATCCAGTGAGTTCCATCAAAAAAAAAAATCCTTGTATGGGCTGTGTTTCTCTCCTCCATATTTTTTTTTTTTTGAAATATGTGCCTTAAAACATATACTGCTCAAGGTGTTCCCTGTGACTAGTGCAGATAATATATGTTCTGTAAACTATTGTTGAGTGTTTGGTTGCTCTTTTGTCCATCCAGGCTTAGGTGCAAATTTTAACAGACCCCTAACACTTCAGTTAAAAAAAAAATATTTTGTTTGGTTTTTGCTTTTTGGTTTTTGTTTTTGGTGTTTGTTGGTTTTGTTTTTTTTTTTTAAGACCATTCTAAGGGACTAGAAATAAGTGTTCTGAGGTTTGGATATGATATTGCAGTAGTAAACTGCATGAATATAGTCACATTTCTCCACTGCCTAAATTGAAGTGTGCTTCATGTATCACGAAATTTGTATTGATAACTTAGAGGCCTGAGGAGTGTAGGGGCTTGTACATTTGGATTTAAGGAAATGTGTATAATCCTTGTTACTGCTGCTTGTGGTATAAATGGACTCCTTATGTTATATGGTTTCCCTGGTGTTGTAAAGTATTTAAAATACTGAGTGAATGATAAAGCACTTGGTTAAGAAAATCAAATATAAACTGGAAAAACGACTCTGTTCCTTCCACCTCGCTGTTAAAAAGGGAAATTAGATGGGAAAAGTATAGCAAGAGGACAACAGTATTAACCTTCAGATTAGAAAATATTTTTTCACCAGGAGAATAGGCTGAACTACATAAATCTATGCCCACAAAAAAGAAATTAGATGTTTAACAGAGAATGTAATTGAAGTTTTAAAAAATCAGTTAATTTCACTGATGTCGATTCAGATTATTTGTTTTACCTGCATAGTTTGGCAAGACAGAAAAAAAGTGCATGA
Source organism: Irena cyanogastra (assembly GCA_013397155.1). Taxonomy (NCBI): domain Eukaryota; kingdom Metazoa; phylum Chordata; class Aves; order Passeriformes; family Irenidae; genus Irena; species Irena cyanogastra. The sequence continues at coordinate 466,191 of VWZV01015115.1, forward strand.
TACACCAAGCAGCAGCTGTATTTTTTCCTTGGCTTTGTCAAAAGGATCTTAGCCTGTTCAGAAACACTGAGTTAGTTCTAAAACCATTTCTTTCTCTTACTGACTATTGTGTAGAGTGCTCACTGTGGTGACAAAAGCAAATGTACATTGAGCATTCCAGAAAATTTAATGATCTCAGCAATTAAAAGTAAAATCCTTGCAGGTAGTCACTGCATGTTGTGTTAAGCAACTTGAACTATGGTGTGGTGGTAAACTGGACACTGGGAAGTGAATCATAGTTGTACCAGCAGGCTAATGGTTTTCTCTAGAGAAACATCTCAAAAAGGGAAATCTCTGTTGGAGGCATTTGCTGGCTGTGCTGCTTAGAGGCTGAAGCTCAGCAGCAGCAGTCAGGCTTTTGCTGCTTCTGTTTTTGAGGAAAGAGTTCCAAACCCTGGGGGTCAGAATGTCACCTCCTGAGGTGCTGTCCCTGTGACTTACAGCACATTCCATATACCCAGGATAGATGACTCTCTTTGTAGAGACCTGTGCTCACTGGGGTGGAACACGGGTGTGAATCATGTTAGGAGTCTTTGCACTCTAATGGTCTTAGTTGAATTAGAAGCAGCATCCCAGAAGAGATTGGCTTTCTGTCCCACTTCATCCATTGACTAAGCTATTTTCCTTTCAATCCAGATGATGTCTTTCTCCACTTTAGCCTGAGCTGCCCTTTCCACTTTAGCCTGAGCTGCCCTTTGACCTGTCCTGAAGGGGAATTACTGTCTCTTGGGTATTCCTTTTGATTTGCTGCTGCCTCCATAATGAACCTCCCTGTGCTGCCCATTTCAGGCCCATTGTTGCCTGCTTACGGAATTCCCTATTTCTTTTTATCTCATTATGGGAAAAAAAACAAGCCCTAACTTACTGAAGTATAAAATGAATGTGCATGCACATGTATGTCATGAGCATGTCACTTCGAGCACAGAAGTCACCAGATTTAATTAACCTGGCATGCTTTGTGTCCATTTTCTTTTTCCAGTATTTGACTGCAACTTTGAATCTCCTTGTGAGCTGGAATATTCCTTTACCTCAAAAGATCAGGAAAGCCCCAACAACGCCTGGATCAGACTGAATGCAGAGGAAATTTCACAGCTAAACCTCCTAGATGGGCCAGAGACAGATCACTCTGAGAGCACACCCAAAGGTAAGATGAATGCAGCTGTGTAATGCCATCAGTAGTGATTAGTTTTAAAATACAAACACTCTTGCTTCCACCTGCTAAAATAACCCTAACAGAAAAACCCAAAACCTGCCCAAAAAAACATGTCACCCTGAAGTGCTAAGGACAGCTGTAATCCCTTTGTTTCAACAGACAGTGAGTGAAAACAAAGTGACAAGCAAAAGGGGGTCGTTCTGAACAGGAGAGATCTGTTTTCACCTAAAGGCAAGCTCCATCATATATTTCAGAAGCAAAGTATCAAATACAGTCTTGTGTAAAATCTGATTTGGGCTGGCCCATGCCATGGATGATATTTGGATGAAAACTGTACTATGGTGCCCGTGTTTAAGGTCATTCAGTGTTTGGAAGAGTCTGGCCTTATCTTTGCTCTAGGTCCTATTTACCACTTGTGTGTTTGCAGACCATTTTAGGCAATATCCTTTTGTCCAGGGCTTAGGTTCTCTGTTTGGTAAGAAAACAAAGATCGGCTTTGTCCTTAATATAAGAAAAAAGATCCTGTCTCTAAAGAGAGCTAGGAGGTCTCAAAAGATGAGAGTGCAACAGACTTCTTTTCTTTTCTTGAAAAAAAATGTGGTTTGTTGGAATTACTTTTCTGGCTTATGATCATATCTGTGAGCAGCAGCATGCTACATTAATATTGTAAGTTCTGAAAAGATTTTTAGATATATTTGTGCTCTTCTAAACCTGGGAAAGCAGAATTATTCATAACATCCTTTCAGCTTTTAGTGACACCTGCTCGGAACTTCTCTCTGGAAGGTGGTGTCGATGAGAAGGGACTTACAAAAAATGAAAATGGGGGAGTTACAGCTACAAACTTTATCCAAGAAAACAAAGAAGTGTCAGGAAGGACAACAAAAATTTCAAGGGATATGGAACAGTTTCCATAATAGGAAAAACTAAACAGACAAAGATTCTCTATTCAATCTCCAATGGCAGGGGTTAGGGGTTTTTAAAAAGCAGATTGGAGAGCATTGGAAAGCAGCTGTGAAGTTGGTGAGTTCTGGGTTTAGAACAAGCAAGCTGAGACATTTTTCATGTAGTACCTGAATAAACAGTGCTAAAAAAATACATGAATGAATGTTGTGGGGCCAGAAGTGTGTGTAAGTTTAAAGAAAGATCAGATGAATTCTTGCAGAATACATTCATCACTGGATGTTTAATTCAACAGCCTGTTTAGAGTCAAGAAGCCTTTCACACAAAAGGCTGCAAGTGAAAGAATTCTTTTCTTAGGAGCCAGTGCTGGAGACAGAATTTGACTTTGCAGAGCTGCAGTCTGACTGCTCGTGACAGTTCTCATGTTCAGGCAAATATTGAGGAAATTTTCTGTGCTGCTTTCATTCATATTCTGTTTTCTCATCCATACCAATAGTATGGTACTTTTCCCCAGATAGCCATTATAAATTAACTTTTAAGGCCCATTGATTCATCAGCAGACCAAGTCATTTTTGTGTGATCTGTGTCGTGTGTAAAGCAGATGGACCACATTTGTGCTGCATGCAAATATCTTCTAATTTCCACATCAATAAACATCCACACGCATGCTGAATTTCTTCTTACAAAGGTGTAGTTCAGGGAAAGTTTGAAGTAAATCAGAATTTCTCCTTTGTTCTTATTTTTCTTCAATTCTAGTGCAATCTGCCTGCCTCTGAAATTTAGGAGCTAAAACCTTGTTTTGAATTGAGAAGAATAGCTGTTTTCCTGGAGTGGGGGAAAAATGGGGAAAACCCACAAGGAAGTAAATGTGTTGTTCCAGGTAAAGAGCCTGGCCAGGACCCCATGGTGCCACGTGTTGTCAATGATTCTTTTGGATCCTTTTCAGTCAAGTTATACCTTTGTCTTACTCAGTTTTATATGTCTATCAAAGCAGAAGAAGGGAGACTGTTAGCTGGCCCTGCAGCCCACAGCCAAAGGTGGTATTGGTTGATGATTTCCTATTGCCTGTTGGGTTAAAATTCTATTTCTAAACACAAAGCTTGGGGGTTCTCATCTGGAATATAGGCAATTTAGGTAGAAACTTGTGTTCTGCTGTTTTCTTCTATTATGAGGGGCAGGTAACCAGTGTCAAATTGATTGGGTGGATTATTTTGTGTGGTTTATTTGCTTGTGTGTGTGTGGGCTTGTTTTTTAAAATTACCAGGCATGTTGGACATAGTGATAATTTTTTTCTCGGTAGAGCTGTAGGTCTGCAACTCATCGATGACTGTAATTCTTGCATGTATAAAGACTCATTTGAAAATCAACACTTGGAGCTAGCATGTCTCTATTTTAAATCACTTTAATTACAGCTGTTTGGCACAGATAGTTGTGTGGTCTGTTTCAATCTGAAATAATTAAGCACAGTCGTTCCAACCCCCACTGTTTCCTGCAAATTGTACTTGCAATTATCTCAATCTCATTTCATCTCCTTTGCAGACAGTAATGCACAGAGATAAACAGATAGCTTAACTGGATTTTGGGATGGTTTAGCTCATCCTTGTCACTTGGTTATCAAGTCATGGCAAGACATTGATAGAGACAAATGCCTCTGGTATGATTCATTAGGCTTCACATGAGTGTCTGTAAAACATTCAGTAGGAAATCATTGGTAGATCTCCCAAAGAGACACATTAGAAGAATTTCTGTATTTTTGCTCCTGTCTCAGCAGCATGATACAGCTCAGTGTCAAGAAGTCAGCATGGATTAAGCCTCCTAGAGGAAGAGCTAACTCCTGGTTTCTCAGCATCTGGTTGCAGTCACAGCTGAGCAATCCACTCACTTGGCATGTTCAGCATGTAGTGTCACACAAATCATTGATCTTCTGGATAGTAATAGATGGTGAGGTGGCAGAGTCTGATATTAAATTATTCAGGGTAAAAGATTGAAGGTCTGGTTTGCAAGAAATTGAAAAGGGATGCTTAACCAGCTAATAGTGGCAGGTGAAATTTAGTGCAGATTATTTGAATTGAGGTGGTGGGAGAGAAAATCAGAGCTTGGCATACATGTAGACAGATTCTGAGCTGGTTACTTTCATTTAAGCTGACTTAAGTGTAAGAATAGAGCTGTGAAAGCATCACCTCAGTAGCAGTCACAAAATGAAGGTGATTTGGGGGCTTACTGGGAAGGGAGTGGAAAATAAGGGCAGTGTGCTATAAATGTGTGGAGCACCTGTATTTAGAACCCAGTCTTCTGTTCCAGATTCCATGCATCAAAAATCTTTTAGTGCAGCTGGGAAAGTTTTTAAAAGAATGATACAAAGATGAAAATGAAGAAATGTAGATGATAAAGTATGTAATGGCTGTCTTCTAGGAACACTTAAATTGATTCGGGGTACCCTGCCTGCGAGAGGCATCTAAAGGAACACATGCAGGGTGGTATAGAAATCAGAAATCTGTAAAATATTTATAAAGGGTTTGTAAAGCACTGAAAGGATGAGTACAGAAGGATTATTTGATATTTCTTCTAATACAGTATTGAACAGCATCAAGAAAAATTTTAGATATCAGGCAAAACAAAAGGAGATACCTCAATATTTAACAAACAGTGAAACTGTGGAACTTTCTTCCTAGGGTATTGTTGTTGCTGGAACCTTCTGTGGCTGTGCAAATTGACAGGATATGTGCTGAGGAGAGAAATAGTCACAGCTACGAAATTCTCTGTAGAACCTTTTATGGCTCAGAAAATCCTCATGTGACCAGTCCCTGAAGTCCAGGGTGGTGAGGGACAACTGTTGGCTCTCCCTGTTCATACATTCTTTTTCATTTTCTATTTCCAGCTGTCTGTTCTCAGAGCCAAATGTTGAAAGTTAATGGGTCTTGTTCTGATAGGGTTGGTGTGGTGCTGTGTTCCTTGCATACCTCCCAGGCTTAGGTTCCCTTTGAAAAATGTAGAAATGCATTTACAGCTTTAGACTAATTTAGAGAGTCAGAGAAAAGCTGCTATTTAAACATTCACTATTATTTGCTCTTCTGTTCAAGCCATGGGAGTGCTATCAAACCATGAAAAATGTCGAGTACTTGGTAGGAATAACTGCAGGACTGTTTGCCTATAGAAATGTAGATTAGGAAGGCTACCAATGTTTTGATTTTTTAAATTTGTGCTGAAATGTTTCACTCTCCTCTGTTCCCCCCATCTCATAAGCAGACCAGTGAGTGAGGGAATCACTGCTGTGTCTGCCAGCTAGGTCTCTGAAGATCTGCTGGAGTTATTCCCATTTCCAAGTCTAACTTATGTAACTTTCTGCAGGGTCAGAAATTTAAGGTTAAAGTTCCACTGATGTGCTAAAGACTGACAGGAAAACCTCCACTGTTGGGATCTGAATTGAGCCTGTACATGCTGCAATGAGTGGGCAATCCATTGTGGATTACAAGACTTCTTTTAACTCATGAATAAGCAAAAAGATGCTATAAAAAATTCAAGCATTCTGCATCACTGACTGCATTTATTTATTTTGACAAGTGTGATTAATTTTTAATTATTCATGACCCTTCATAATATATTATACCAGCAAATGCACTGCAGTCTATTGTAATGAAACATGAGGAACTAGAGGTCTGGCAACTGTGGCAGGATTTCCTAAAGGGGCAGGTGAGACAACCCAGGCTGTGGTTAGAAGGAAGGAGTTTGTAGACCAAGGAAATTGCACTTTCAGCTATGTGGATGTTTTTTTGTGTATGTTTTTGTCATGCTCAAGAGTCATTTGCCTCTCTGATAAATCTGAAATGGGTCAATTAACAATTAAATTCTATGCCTCTCAACTCTTGAGCCAAACCCAGAGTTTTCTGCACTATGGGGGCCTCGAGGGCGCAGCACTGAGTTTGACATCCATCAGGGATGGTTTAGGAGCCATCAACAAGTGGGACTTTTCAGAATTCACCTCTCCTATCACCTTATTGCAGTGCTGGTGCTTTCCTTCCTCCAGAGAAGCACTGGCTCAGCTTCCTGCAATGCTATGCTGCCCAGGGACTTTGGAGGGCCGTAATTGTGGTCCCTGACCTGAGACCACAGCTGGGGCTTCATTCTGAGTCAAATCCTACAAGGAAGAGAGAGAACCACTACTACAAAGTTAATCCTTTGTATTTAAGGAGGCAGGAGCAGTAGCAGCTGGACCCAAAACAGCTGGTAGTGTTGTCACTCATGGTGATCTGTTTCTAACCATAAATGCAGTTTTAAATGGGAGGGATTAGAGTCTTGACTGCTCATGACTATGATTATGCAAGCAGGTTGCCTGCTCCTTTTTTAAATCTTGTGATTCTAGATCAAGTAAGTGCATTTCTGCTTCTGCGATTTGAAGATTTCAGGAGCAGGAAAATATGCAGCTGCTTGATAAAAATTTCAGATGAAGAGATATGTTGTGGAGGTATGACCACCATTCCAAATAAGAATCAAAAAAGTAATAAGCCACCCTGTGCAAATCTGAACACCAGTTGAGACAACTTCTTAATGGAAAATGTAGATTAAACTTTCATGAAGGATGGCAGGGGAAGTGGGAGATGAATGAGGACAGTGCCCTAACCAGTCACTGATTAGTTGAAAAGCTCTTATGTAAGTTCTAAAACAAGAAGTATCTGCATATTGTGTTAATGTGGTTTTAATTTTTGTAATTATTACTAAAGAAATGGAGCAAGGCTAAGGCACTGAGCATATTAGCAAATGGGAGATAATGAACTTCAGGATTATGAAATGGCTGTTGACTTTAATTTATGGTTCCTCAGACAAAGAAGAATGAGGCGGATAATAAAAGATAACAAATAATATTTTGTTTCAGATTATCACTTTATTAACAAAACAGTAGAGTATAAATTAGTGTGGGCTTGCAAGAAATAAGTATGTGATAAGTTATTTTTTATGTAAAACTCAAGCAGAAAAAAATACTTATATCACTTAAAATTCCACCAAAAAAAAAGGGGAGGGGGAATTCTGTTAGAAAAAGATAGCTATTTACAAGGGAAAGAATAAAGAGTAAGGAGAGTAGCTGGGCTCACTAGACAGAGAAAAGTTTTCCCTTTGCATTAGTGTTTATACTGGTTTGAGGATATGCCTGGATCTCATAGAATTGATCCAGCTTATGTGTCTTTTGAACAAGATATCAGAGGTATTTCTTATTTAGTAAATCATTACATGGAGTTTGAGATCTTGACACCTTAGGCCTGGAAAAAGAAACAACAAACCAAGAACTGTTTTCTCAGGAGAATTTCTAGTTGGAGAAAAAATGTTTTTGAACCTGTCACAAATTTTGACAAAAAAAAAACCAAACTTGCAGACCTGAATGTTTATTGCATGCCTCTTTCTAATGCTGGAGAAGAATGTGGATCATCCTGGTTCAGTTCAGATGGCTGAATATCCCTTAAAAAGATACTGCTATGATACGATGCCACACAAGTTTTATTATTGATACGCCTTCAGATAAACTGCATGTATCCCATGAAGATTTGTGAACTTTTGTACTTTCATTTAGTTCAAGTGGGATTCACTTTTCTGTTAGTTATTTTCCTCTTTAAGATTTAGTCAGTGTCTCAGTGGGAATGATTGTTGTGTGTGAGTTGAAGGATCAGCTACATACCACAGGTGAAACAGTAGAAGAATTAAGTGAGGTCTGGAAGTAACATAGACTGAAAATTATTCATCAATCTTACTGCAAATGAGAGATTTATGGATTTTTAGGGATGACTATGAAGTTATTTGTATATAAAGAGGGGGTTTAGAATTAAAAATATTATTTGCAGTGAATAGTTCTGGATGACATTTTGATTTTGAGACTCAATTTGGCAACATAAATATAGTAAGTGTTACAACACATACCCATAGGAATTTATGCAACATTAAGACACTAAATGCAAACCAAACTTACTTCCAGAGTCCACTGGGCTGTGGAGAAGGAAAAATTCAGACTTTTTGTAAGGATCAGATTCCAGCTCATGCTCTGTCAGTACAAAAAATGGACCAGGTGTTCTGAGCATTTTGCAGCTTGCTCTCCTCAATAGGACTACACTTGTGCTTTGTTATTGCAAAATTATTTCCCTTTAATGAGCCTGCTCTAAAGAGGGAAATGATTGGCTGTAGGACAATGTGTTTGTTTCTAGAGGAGGTATGTATTTATACAGACTATGGAGAAGCACACGGGTTTGTTGATTTTAGAAATCTTGTTTGTTCATGCCTTAATTCAGTGAAGACTTGCATGCAACATCCAACAGTCTGTTCCCCAAGCTGCAGAAGAAAACTTAATTTCAGTGTGCATCTGATGTTAGTATGCTCTAATGGCTTGCTGCATACCTGTGACTAATGTACTCCAGCAGGTTTATCCAGAAAAGGCAGAGACAATGAAGAATAAATGGTTTGTAAAATGGTTTCTTTTCACTCCTAATGACAGTTTCTCCTTGGCAAGATGAGAGGCATATTAAAAGGACAGCTGAGAGAACTGTGTCCTTCTCTTGGCTGTTAGACGTTTTTATAGGAAAAGACTGCTGGATTAACACACATATGCAGTTATTTTCCCTCTGTAGTGTAGGGACAATGTCCTTTATCATTAAATACTTGAGTATGTCCATGCACATGTGTTCAGAGGGTTTTTTAAACTGAACTTTTTAAGCATGGAAAACTCACATTTGCACAAGAAAAATCTTCAATGTATTGGCAAGTTATGTGGTAGTTTTGATTTCTTTCTAGCCTACCTGCTTCTTCTATTTTGTGTGTTCATTTTTTTACCATGCCAATGACAGCTCACGCATATGGCTCGGTATAGAAAAAAAAAACAATGTATGGTAAAGAAAGAAGCATCAGCAAGACCTTGTAAGCCTGGCAGCCCCTTGGCTACATTTTGGCTAAGCACAGTCTAACTGTACCCATTGCCAGATACTACAATAACCCTAGGTGCTGCTCCAGCACTTCACCTAGGAGGCTCTGAGAAAGCTCTACTAAATAAGGCATTTGGCATGGTTTTGAAGAGTTGGGAGAAGGCTTTCTCCCTGTTGTCAAAGAGAAACTAAAGCCCAGTGAGGTTAAATCAGTAGCCCAGGGTGAGTTGTGTTCCCCACTGTGTCAAACTTGTGTCCTTTGCACCTTAACCACTGCTAGCAATTCTTGGGGCCTGTTTTCTTGGGGCCAGTGTTTTCTTCATTGCTCCACTGGTAATGAATAGATATTATCATGCAGGGTTTTCTACACAACTCTTCTGTGAGATTCTGTTAGAAACACCATCAGATTGACAAGAACTGAAGTGTTTTTGCTGTTATTCTTCTTCTCAATGATAGTCTGTTGTATTGCAGTACAGATCTTACACACCTGTGCTTGGGTGAATACATTAAAAGAGAGTTACAGAACTTTAAAAGCTGAGAGGTTTTACTGCTGGGACTCTTGCCAAGAGCAAAGTCCAGCTAATTAATCAGAGATTAGAAATTGCTAATTTAGAACTCTGGTAGAGGAAATATCATGATTCAGTCAGGATCTTAGTGTGGATGAAGATAGACCCAAGCACAGTATAACCATTTTGGTAAATTTGGGTAAAGAGAGGATTGATTTTTAATATTTCTGTCCCCAGTTTTCAGATTAATTTCAAGTTGTATAGGTGTAATTCTATAAAGGATGTGTTGATACCAATACTTTTGTAATATCTCAGTTTTTCTCACAATTACATGTACTAATTCAGAGGGATTGCAATAAATATTCCCCTAGATGTACCTTCAGAGGTTAAATCTTACAGAAATTGTTAATATTAAAGCTCACAGAAGTAGTTTTGTTTACCTTTACCTTGAAGGCCTCTGAGCTTAGCTATTTTCTCATGTAGTAGCTTAAACTCAGCACGCTTATTTTATCCCACTCCAAATAACCAAAGAAGATTGCAGAGTTAAGGACAAGATACTGAACGAGAATTCTGTTTTCTATCTTTAAAAAATAAATTTCATAATACCATGCAATGCCTGTTTTGGCAGTCCCAAGCAACTTGCCTAGATTCTAATGAATAATCATCCTTTCAATTATGAGCTAGAAGCTATCCCTGAAGTTTCATTTGTTTTCTTGGTTTGCTTGTTTTGCGAGCACAGTGATTAAACAGATGGTACAATGCATGAAGATGAGAAGGGCCATACTAGGAGAGCAGGAGAGGGAAGAAAACTGATGGCTGGACTTGCCCAGATGTTCTCTCACTCTTCAGATGGGCTGTGCCAGACTGTGAGCTGAGGGGAGCAGTAGAACTTGGCCCTTCCATGTTATCTTGCAGCTCTGCTGGGGAACATGCCACAGTATCTCCTTGTTGATTTGGTACCTCCAATCCTAGACCCTGTTCCTCTATTGAGCAACACTTCCCTCCTGTGCAATAAATTAAATTGTGTGTGCTGCTTGTGGTAAGGAAATGTCTTTCTCTAAGTCCCTGTGAGTCCCTTTGGTCTCAACAGCTCAGGCTTTCTCATCTATCAAATGCAACAATTTGGAAGTGCTTGGCCTTCATCTTTCACCTTCCCCAACTAAGCAGGATTTTATAAAAGTTAAATACGAGTCACTGTCTCTTGTTAAAATGAAAATACTGTGTTTTTAAAAGATCATTTATAATTCACATTAATGGTTCCTATCAGTTGTAAAGTGAAATGAAAACCAGCCTTGTTAGCTGAATGCTTCAGTGTCACAACAGACGAGAGAAGCGAGGACCACTTACTTCTAAATGGCATTTCCTTAAGAATTTGTGAAATGTAATAGTGGGCTTTTAGCCATTGTTCTGCATTTTTTCTTTTTTCTGTTCAATGTCTGTGAGCAGATTTAACCACTCTTCTGGGAGAGGTTGTCTTTCTAAATTATCTCATGTAAACACGAGTAAAAAAAGGTGATGAGTAGATTTCTCCACATTTGGAAGATGTTCAAACAGCAGAAGCAGAAGATTTGTTACTTGCCATTGCCTGTGTTAAAAGGATAAACCTGATGAAGGACTGAACTACAATAATTCACCTTGAGTGCTGCTTTTAGTGGAGGACATGTTGCTGCTTTCCTGTGCTTCCAGTGGGGAAGTGGAAAGGTCAGACACTGAAGGGAAGCATTTTGCTGTGTAACACAGATAGGCATCTCTCACAGTAATTTAGAACTTTGCAAGGCACTTAAACAGCATAATAAAGGTTAGATCACAACTCCTTTTCACCTGTCGAAGTAGGTTTGTTTATCAAAGAAGAGCCCAAGCTGCAGAGCTTCAGTGTTGATTTTGAGCAGAAGGTTCAAGGATGTTCTGTTTTCAAGGTGTTTACTCAGAGCATGGAAGAAACACAAAGTACATGTTAAAACATTAGGATGCAGGTTTAATTCCACTCTCCGTTTTTTCTGAAGGTGTGAAAGTATTTGAGGAGGAGACAGAGGTTGTTTTGTGTTTGACTGCTCTAAAAAATTACAGCTTTTTAGACTACCAGGTATTGATTGAGCAGGCTCTGCCTGAGTTGATCCTACATGTCAACAAGGTCACTTCATTAGAGGTGAAAGTTTGCTGTGACACACAGCTTGGAATTTTACAAACTGATCTGTCTTAGATTGGGGGAAAAGAAAAGATTGTTCTGGTGGCCTCAGTGCCTAGTTGCACAGTAGGGAAGGCTGTTTTAATTTTGTAGTCATTGGTTAAGTTATCCAACTGTCAGAGGGCAATGTATTCAGTGTTATCGTGTTATTAGCAAATCAAGATTTCTGAGGAACTAATAGCTTGGATAGTTAATCTTTGTTTTATCATTAATTAAGGGTAAAAAGCAAGAATATGAGAAGGTATTACAAAATGTTGTATAACTTAATTCAGAAATTGTGGCTTACTCTCAAAGTAATGACCTTCTCAATGACTAACCAAGGCAAAGAGGTATCTGTTAAGCAAGAATAGGTTCTAAAATCAATTTCTTAGTAAAGATGCCAGGCCATTTGCAATTGGTGGCAACAGCTGAGTGAACAGCAACAATTAATGGTTTTAATAGTAAGCTTCTTTAAGGACATTTATTTAAGTATGACTACCAGTGTAGCACATGTAGCTGGTTGTCTTATCCATCAATGGAGAAAGATGAATAAGGTGTAGAAGGAGTTTTTGTCTTTGAAGGATTTGATCACCTAATTAGAGAACAGAAAATCTGGATCCCGGTTACACTGAAAAAAAATCCAGTGATAATTGTAATGACTTTGAAGCAAGGAATGATTAAAATGTACTCTAGGCCTTTTCAAGGTTGGTGCTTGACTTGCTGCAGGCAGTTCTCTCTGTGGCCACCTTGCAAAACGGGTGCTTATGGCAGGTGTTTGCTGTCCAAGAAGTGATTTTTGTTATATGTCAGGCTGAACTGAACATAGAAACTTGTGGTGTATTTGGGATGCTTGGATTCACCAGTATTATTCCCAATTGCCTTAAAATTGAAGACTACTCAAGAACTAGAAGTTAAAATGCTGACTATTTAGAAACTGCATGTTGGCTTCCATTAACACTGCACCTCCTGTTCTGTTGTGCAGTGGGCTTTTGCCATGGCTAAGGGGTGTTTCACTGCAGGTGAGATGTCAGGAATCAGTGTTCAGGTTTTCCTTGCAGCGAGCTGATAAGCTTCCAATAATACTGGTATTGTGCATTTGCTTATGTGCTTAGGTGGATGTTTGTGTGATAGATGAGTGCTGTGTGAAGCCAAGCTCTTCAGTTCCTTTCCCCTGATTTACAGGGGAAGGTGTCAGTCTGGGCAGGTAAGAGCAGCTGTGCTGGAGCAGGGTCAGTGCTTGAGTGATTGTTGAGCTGTACTGTCATTGCAGGGTGAGTGACAAAGTGTAACTGAAATAACTGAGCTCCAAGCAGCTGAGGGACCTCACATGGGTATAAAGCACTGCTTACCCTGGGAGGAGAGATTTTTTGCATGGAGGAATTTGGCTGGGATGTCCCTGAATTAAGAGACAGGAATTGGCTCTATGGAAAAGAGGCACATTAGGGACAATGCCTTTAGCCACTCTCTACTGTGTTTGGGCTTTTTAAAATTCTATCTGAACATAATTATACATTTCATAGTGCTTTGTGGGTGAGCAGGAGAAATGTACTTCATTACAACAACAAATTGATTTCCCTGTGCCTCAGTCAGCCTTAAATCCATTAACACTTCCAGAGAGTGGGGCACCAAAACTCACCCTGAGTGTGAAGCTGGTAATGGGCATTGCATCGGGAATGACCTAAATAACTCAAAAAAATTAACGATTTTGTTGGTTACTTGATTGGTTACTTAGTACACTACTTTTGCCAGCAGCTAAACTTTTTAAAAATGAAACAGAGTTACTGAGCAATTCCTTGTTGCTAAAACTATCGGTAATACAAACTGCAGAAACTTGAGTGAACTGCAGATTAGCCTCTTTCACTCCCAAATGTAATCAAAGCTTCTTGTTTGTCTGTGTGTGGGTTGTATTTTGCCGGGGGATTTTTTTTTTTTTTTTTTCTGATTTTTCTTAAAAAATGTTTTAGCTTGGTTTTTTATTTTCTGGTGGTTTTGGCTGCAGTAAAACATGCAAAGAACTTCTCTACTTCTTATGATTGCCCAAATACTTACAGGATTTGCTGAAAAATACAATGAAAATTACAATGTATGGTAAAGAAGCATCAGCAAGATCTTTGCTGAAAGTCTTGGTGAGATTGAAATGCAAGGCTTGTTCCTGCAGGATTGGGTCTATGTGGCCCCACACAAGGCTGTTTGTTCTTCTTTTCAAGACAAGATAAAACCATAAGAATTTCTTTTCTGCACTACCTCTGGTCTACAAAGTATTAACACTGAGAAAAGGAGATAATTTATCACCTTTTCCGTATTACCAGATGTCTCTTTAATTGATGGGAATCTTTTTACAATCACTTTAAAGAAAAAAAATTGCTTTTGAGGAATTTTTCCCTCAGTTGACAGCAACTTAATGAGGGGTTGTGACTTTGTAATCAATTTTAATTATTGTGTAGTTAATACTGCTAAAAATAACAACTTTAGCTTTGATACTGGATGATTGATTTGTGAAGCAACTTGTAAATAATTGATCTCTTGTTCCTTAATGGTTTTTCTGTTAAAGCTTTTTAAAGTAAAAAGGAAAGGAAAAAAAAGTCAGGCAAGCATTTCAGTAGCTAAAGAAGAGATAATGTAATGTCATAGTAGCCACTGCTACCATAACTGGAGTTTTATACACTAGAGCTGTGTGTTTTAATGGTTAAACCATGAAACAGAAAATTACTATTTCTAAGTGGTTTTCCCTGACTCAGGAGGAATGTCATCATACACAGCACCCATTTGGTCTTTCAGTTTGCCAGCTTTAAAATAGTGAGCAGACCTTGTCACACGTTGTAATGCTGATTAGGATCAGTTCTGGTAAAATTATTCTACAAAAGATGGCAAAGCCCTGCATCATCCTGTTATGGTCAGAATACATGTGCTCAGTTTAGAGGTAACAAGATGGCTCTTTTTCTCCATTGGTAGCTGTCAGTCCAAAAGACCAGTTTCTTTTGGATTTTCCATGCTGTCAGTACTAGAGGGTCTCTGGCTAGACATTACGGCAGCCTTCTCCTCTGTTACTAGTCAGAATTTTAATATTTGAAGTGAAGGAGCACCGTTCTTCATTTCCAGCAGTTGTCAGCCTTGTGGCATCAGAGATTTAAACGACGTGTTAGAACAAGGCTGTTTGCATGCAGGTATTTTAAATGAGGTGAGAAACACCAACGTATTTGGGTCCTTGTTTGGAGTAGGAGCATGTTCTGCATGTTTGCAAAGTACTGAGTTCCTTCAGAGGGAAGGTGCTATCAGTGGATATTGCTGTTCTGTGTGCCACTGTGGGCCATTGGCAGTAATGGGACAGTGAAAATGGATTATCATTAATGTCAGCAAATACAGTTTTAATCATGTTAAAACCATATCTTTGTGAAACTAAATGAGATTTCTCATAACACAGCTACTTATTTGTATTCACCATGCATTGCACAGACTACCTCACTGTTCTTAAAGCAACTACCAATCACCACGAGGAGGCAAGCAGACGCTGCATTCTCCATAATTACAAGCAATTTTCCAATTGAATTATCCCATGATTTAATTCCTTACCTTGCATCTGGAGAGCATCAGCAATGTGCAGCTGTTTTGGCTTTGAGAATTAATTGCTGCTAAATGCATTAAGAGTGGTCTTGCTGCAATGATTTCAGAAAAGAGTTAAATCCTACCTCATTTCTGGATTAAACTTCTATTTCTTATTTCCCGTTCTCTTGACTCAAGATTGTGGTACAGGCCATGAGTTTACCAGCATTTGCCTTGGCTAATTGTGAATCTTAATTCAAAATAGATACGTTTAGTCACTGAATTGAAATCATATTACAATGAGACACAAAGTTTAATAGAACAGGCCAGAGTCAGTAAAGACTGGAGGGCTGAGGATTAAGGATAAGTTATGTTAGTTTATCCTGCTGCTATGACTTCTTAGCTATAGCAAAAAAAAAGAAGAGATGGTAACTTTGCAAAGTACAAAATACCCAGTGAAATAGGTGCAATTTTTCATATCACAGGGTTTTTTTAGGCAGGCCAAGTACTTCAAATATAGGAAGAGTGCCTTAGTCATTTGTCCTTGAGAGAAGAATGGACAGGTATTTAGACTGGGAATAGCATGTGGCTTATTTCTGTAAGTAGAAAAAGAATTGGAAGAAATATTGAATTTTGTGAGGTTTAGATTATCATCAGGGATATCCAGAGTCTGTTATATTCCAGAAAGAATGGATTTTTTTAAATCTAGAGTCACTCCCTTTTTTTTTTTCCTTTTTCATAAATAGGAATACTGTAGCTAAAGGTTTGAGGAATCTTAAAATACAGAGGTGTATTTTCATAGCTCCTGCAAGTTAATGAGAACATTCTTGAACTGCACTTAGTTAAAGGATGATACAAAGATGCATTTTCTGCTGGGTTTCCTTGACTGCAGCAATGTGCATTATGTTGAATCCAATCTACAAAGAAATGGAGAGTGCAGGATTTAATCTTTTGTGCCTTGCAATAGAAGAAGAGGGTGCTAAGCCCCCTGCTATAAACACTGTGCTTTTCAAACACCTTACAAGGATAAGAACAAGTAGATTCTGATTATATCTGAATAATATAAACATTGTTGAGTTTGCCTAATGATTGTCTGGCTCGTGATTACTCCTTCCAATGAGAATCATATTGTGCAGTTTTAACATAACCAGGGCACTAAGGCAACTAGCAATTGAATTAGCTGCTTCTTCCAAAACTTTCCTTTGTTCTCACCCAGAAAGCAGCTTTCATGAAGAGCTTTTCTGTTAAAGAATTTCGCACTCTTATCTCTGTTCCTTTAAGAAAGGTCTAATTTAGGAACATGAACAAGTAACAAATGCCCTGAATTAGCTTCCTTCTCTTAAAAACCAAGTAATTTTTATCAGTCCTATTCTATGGCTGGAGATGTCTTATCTTGTTCCTATACAAACAAATTGTTGTTGCCTTTGGAAAGCCTGTGTGGGCAGCTGTGGATTTCTCACAAGCTGAAGAGAGAAACTCCTGAAGGAGGAGCAGTGAGAAAGGCATTGCATTGTTGGACCAACTGATACAAGAATTTATGAGTCATTGCCTCTAGACAGTGGAGGAAACACAGAAGCAGCAGAATAAATGTGACTACATGGGTTTGAAAGGCATTGCTAATATAACAGTGGAATAAAGTAAGGAAGAATGTGATGCCTTTAGGACTGGAATCCTGGAGGCAATAACTGTAGCAGAAAATGAAAAATCTTGTTCGTGGAGCAGAGTAAGAACTTGTATTCCAAGCAGAGATTATTAGCTGTAAGAGAGGGTTGAGAGTGCCTGTTAATTGCCACAGCAGTCAGCTACAAGGCTGGTGAAGATTTTTCTGGAAGAGAAAAGAATATTCTATTGCCATTGCATAAAACAGTAACAGAGCCTAATGCAGAGTGCTGCGTACTAGTCTGCCTTGCTCTGTTTGAGGAAAAGGAAATGTAAAATGGGAATAGGTGTTGAAAAGAGCTCCTGGAATGGGTCTTGCCACAGCAGAGGTGAGATTACAAAATAGCCCTTTTCAGTCTACTGACATGAGAAGTAGATGCTGATGTTTATAAATAGTTTTGAAGAAAGAATGGCAAGTGTTGGAAGTCTGGCTGAAGGAGAAGGAAGTGCTGACCAAGGAACACGTGAACAAATAAATACAGGCCACAAATGCTTTTAGCATGGAAATAAGACAAAGATAATGAAATATCAGAGCTATGAATTAGCATTCCAGTGAAGGGGGCTTGTAATCTAGATAGTTTTGATGTAGCATTTCACATTGTCCATCAACAAATGGAAGAACTGGTGTTGTTGTTACGTGTGCCCCTTGCTGTAATGTACCAGCAGTGGTAAATCTGTATTATCCATAACACAGATATTAGGGTAGGCTGATGGTGCACCCATCCATTTATAGTACGATGTGCTGAAAATCTCTGTTCAGAGAAAAGCTCAGACCATACAGATCCTGTACTGAGTTTCCAACCTGCAGCAAAAGCCACACTGACAGAGAGCTGTCATTGTGGGCAGCAGTGCTGTTTCATACCAGTGTATGGGCTCTGACTTCCCTTGTGGACAAGATGCTGGGTTCCCTCTGCCTTTCAAAAGTTCTGGGTTTATGGTTTTATTTTCAAGTAGATTTGGATGTCCTGAAATAGAATGTCTTTGCTGAATTTGTTTTTACACCTCAGTATGAAAGGCCTTCCCACAGCCCACAGGAGAGCAGGGGCTCAGGAAGCCACCCGTGCTGTTTGCTGTGCTCTGCTGTGAAGGAGGAAAAGCTGGCACTTGGCAGCTGCCTTGGTTCCCTCAAGCCCTCCGCCAGTCAAGCACTGCGTGCTGCACCGTTTACGTTTGGTAACTGAGCAATTAAGGATTTTGTATTCTAATTACCTGGCCAATTATGTGCAGTGCAAATTTCCCTGCTAGTACTGCTGTGATAGCCTGAACTGCAGACAGTCTTGTGATTAAACTGTCCCTCGATGATGAAGTCGATAATTAACAAGAAGGCATTTTGCTGAGTAGTGAACAAAGTCAAAGAAAGAACAGAATTGAGTTTTCGATGCTTTAATATGGTTTTAATGGTGCTCTTCACAGGGACAAGAAGTTCTCTGACCTCCCCTGAAATTAGAAATGCATACCCACGTGCAAAAATGTAGACCTGATTTCTTTACAAAGAGCATAATATTAATGATTAAAGGGCTGGAGAACCTACTGTATGAGGGAAGACTGAAGGAGTTAGGTCTTTTCTCCCAGGAGAGGAGAAGGTTCAGGGGAAACCTCACTGCAGTATTCCAGCTACAAAGAGAACACACTCTCTTCACAAGGAGCCACCAGAAAAGGGGCAACAGAAACAAGTTGCACTGGGAGAAGTTTCATAAAGATGCAAGAAAACTGGTTTTGTTTTTTTTGGTTTTTTTTATGGTAACAATCATTGGCTGGAAGAACTTCCCTGCCTCTGGATGTTTTCAAGGTGAGACTGGACAGGGTGTTAGATAATCTCCTCTAGGCTCCCATTTCCATGAAAAGTTGGCCTAGATGATCTTCTGAGGCCTCTCCCACTCTGGGCTGTTCTATGATTTGAATTTTTAACTTGGTAAAGTACCTTAACAACATTTTTTTCTTGTGAACTTTTCATCACAGTGAAAACCTGTGCAGCCCATGCTAGCTCTAATGGTCTTTGTAGCTGAGTGTCCTGTGTGGAGTTCTGTGCTTTCAGCCTGGACAGTTTGAGTGCCACTCTCAAGTGATAACTAAAGATGAGGTTTTTATTGTTCATTTGTCCTAGAGCCCCAAAGTAATTAGACATTTACTCCTCACAGTGTTAAGTGATGTATGAACATGCAGTAAACAGGACAGAAAGCCACACAGCTCATCAATGTCAGCCTGGCATGAGCTACAAGACAGGCAGACAGAAAAAACTATTCCATGTTACAGCATTTTACTTGAGCTGTTTTTTCTCTGAATGTCTGCTTGAGCAGAAACTCATCCAAATTCTCTTTGGAATGTATTAGCTTTTATTGAGGGCTATCCACTTAAAAAATTTAATCCCTGTGAAGATGTCAGCTGAGAAAAATTGAAATACTCTATCAAATGTATTTTTCTCCCTTAAAAAATTCAAAATGTTGACAGAAGTAATTATCCTGAGTGAGCAAATCTTACAATTACAAGTTATCCTTAACATTGTGGACATAATTAAATTATGGTAACTGATTTATATGAAATAAACCTGAATTTTTTTTTTTATTATTCTTGTTAAAAGTTTTATCAAGACAACTGAAAAATGTTAATGGGCTTGTATACACATCCTGTGGTCAGATAAAATTAATTTTGTACATGGAAGAAGATATTTTCCTTAGAAAAGAAACTTCTGAAAAGGACCTTTTGAAGACAAGAACAAGTAAAATCAAGGGCTCTGCTCCTGCTAATATAGTTCATATACCCAGCAATCATCATTTGGTAAATTGGTGCCTGAAAATGGGTTGACAAACATAGGAACCTGGCACCCACAGACCTCATGCAATTACTCCATTATACTTTCTATGTCATAGAGATTTTCAGCTAAATCAAATCTGAGTAGTTTTGTTTCGTTGTTGGGTTTTGTTGTTATTGCTGTGGTTTTTTTTTAATTTTGTGCTTAGACTCTGAAAGAGCTCCTCTTGGTTAAACATGGTACCATCTTCTGTAAAAGAGGAATGTTCTTCCTCTGGTGTGCTTTGAGCAATACTTGTCCTTAGGGCAAGCAGTTTGTGAGTTCTTGTGTGCACAAGCTTCTACTTCACTGGTTTTAATGGTGTAAAAGGCACAGAAATTTGCATGTGATCTCTCTAAGGCAACCCTTACTATGTCATTCATCACCTTAATGAGATTAGTGGAATTAGCAAAGCTAAAGAGAACTTCGTCTGTTTCGGCCAATATACTGGCAAGCTCAACTTTCCTTTAACCAAAAGAAAATAGCAGTAACTTCCTTTAACCTCTTTGGTGTTTGTTCATGCCAACCAGCCATTGTATGTGGCATCAAAACTGAGCTGGACTTCCAAAAAGAAGCACTTATCATACAGTTTGCACTGTCAAACCTGGCTGCAAGTCCTGGAGTGGGATAACGTGGTCCTATTCAATTTAATTTTCCTTTCCTGTGTTTGACTTGGGACAAAAACATGCAAATGTGAAATATATTAGCTCTGCTTGATAGGAATTCATGCTTTTCTCTAGAAGCGTATGAAAATTTGGGGATCAGCACTTCTCAAGTCCTAGGAAATTTCTCTCATCTTACAGAATTTCATCAAGGCATAAAAAAATCTAAACTTGATTTTATGTTTTGTTTGTTGTAAGAAAATGTTTAGACATCTGATAGAGAAGCTTTGTAAAATGACTTTCCTGCCCTTAAAAATTGTTAGGAATGAAACCAGAATTCCCTACAGGTGCTAATTTTAAGAGGTTGTAGTTAATGATGACCTCCAGTGAACTAACCCTTGGGGAGGACCTAATTTGGAATGACAATGATAACATTTCTAATTTTGTTTGTGGCTGAAGATGAGAGCTCCCATGCCATGAAAGCAGACTTTCAGCATGTCTGAGGTGTTTTTGCAGGCACTGGTACTGTATCACACCCTCTGAGGGACTGGTGCAAGGAGTACTCTAATGTGTCAGTATGGAACAAGCACCTAAACCAACTTCCAGCCCTGTCCGTGTTTGATCTCTATAAAAGGATGGACCTTCCCTTTTTTTAATTTTCTTTTCTCTTTTTTTTTTTTTTTCAATGCCAGCTTTAATTGCCTGCAATACTTTATTGCAATGATTACCAGAAGCTAAGAGCCTGTTCTGTTAAAGGTTTTTCTTTTATCAGTTTCAAACTGATACATTTAAATGGCTATACTTCACTTCATCCTAGTGTTAGTACTGATCAATTTAACATACAGAAAATTATCTTTCTGGTTTAAAAAAAGACAAAAAGGAATACTGCATTTATTGAATTATTTTTCCAGAAGATTTCAGAATCTGACTCTCCTTTATCTCCATGGGGTTGAGATACCTGGGCACCGTTATGTACTTAACAGCCTGTAAAAAATCTGTCTATAGCAGATGTGTGCTATTTATTTATGGGTTTTCTTTAAACCTTGCCAGACTATAATTAGAATGTTTCATACCAATGGAACTTTTTAATCTGGACAAGTCATTTCACTGATTTGTTGTTCTTCCATAGTTTGCAGAGTGATTTGTGCTTCCCTTTTGAATGAGACTTAGCAAGTCTCCTGAAAGTTGTTATCATAATAATTTAATGTGTATGAATATACTTCAAATCTGTGGTCCTTGAGAAGCTTGTTATTGAAGTAGTGTGGCTTAATTGACTTCTTGGGTAAAATACCACATTACTCTTAAATCATGTGTATTCACCAACTTTCAAAGAATGCAGATAAAGACCATTAATTAATTTTTATCAACAATGTGCATTCAGTAGGTCATGATTATGCAGCTGGTATATAATTTCATAATTGACTGTATGCTTCTGACTGCTACACAAAACTTGTTTGTAAATGGGAATGATCACAGACAAGTGTAAGGAGTTTTCAAGCTACAAAACTGCCTTGGGGAGCTGAGCTCTTAGAAAGTTAAACAAGTGTCTTCCCATTATCCTGAACAAAATGCATTTGGAAGGCACTGATGAGAGGGGAGGAACAAGGAACTCTATGGCAATGCTGCTGCTGTGTAGCTGTAGACAGACTCCCACTGGTGCAGTAATTCTGGCTTCACAACTTAAGGGTTCCTCCATGGATTTACAAAATGGGGAGATGGCAGGAGAGCTGACAAGATAAGTAATTATTTTGTTCTGATTATCTTATTTTCATCTTAGTGATTGAAAGGACATACAAAAATTTTTAGGGATGGTTCTAAAGCAGAAACCTCTAGCTCTGGTGGCATCAAGGTAAAACCAACTCCTGTGCCCAGCACTTGGGTATATTCTTTTCAGAATGTCAGGACTCACAAAACTTGGCATTCAGTTGCTATAATTTTATCTGGTAGTTAGGAGTAGACTCATTACACTTGGACCACAGAGAGGAATGAATCAACAATGAGCCTTGTAAGAGACAAGTAACTAAGTTGCTGGGGAAACTGGGAATTGTTCCTAGTAATCTTGTTTACTAGTAAATGCTGTAGTCTGTAAAAGCAGAAACGTTTCCCTCTGCCAATACAAATTCATTAGTTTGCAATTTACAATCTAAGTTGATACAAAGCCAAATTCTACAAGAGCAAAGTTTTATCTGCAAGGAGACTGTGCTGTTGGTGTAGTAGTCAATTGACTGGAAAATGTATTCTCGCTTTCCTTGAAATTTAGTTTAAAAACAGAAACCCGTGTGGATTTGTCTAAATAATAAGTTTCATAAATGATAAAACTCAGAGGAGGTGGCAACAGATTTCCTCACTCTAATATGAGACCAAACTGTATTTCTTTAGAGCTGCTCAAGGAAAGGAGGAAGCCTGGAGATCTAGAGAAGGAGGTTGGTTGGAATCACAACCTGTGGATTGATGCAACATTGGCAGGGGGCTGAGCAGCTGTGGTGACAGGGAGATTTATTGCAGGGGAAGTGGCCTTTAGCATAAGAGCTGTGGATTCGCAAAGGTCAGGGCAGTGAAAATGGGAAATGGGGCAAGCCCTCTCCCTTCAGTGGCATAAAATGAGAGGAGTGATTGCAAATGAACTCTTAGCTCAACCCTTTCCCAGGAACCTTTCAGGATATATATACAAAGATGCACATGTTTAGGCACACAACCTTGGACTACTGTCCTTTTGTACTAAAAATGTCTTAGAAAGTACATTGTTTTTTCAGTAAAAGAATATGCTAAGGCTTGGAGTTAGGGCGAAGAAACCCAGAGAACCTTAGATTCTAAAATCTGAAGTGAAAAATGGCTGGGTTTGAAGCATTGTCTTTTGAGGAAATCAATATAAAAAACAATTAGTATGAATGATTGAGAGGACTTAGGGTCTATACTTAGAACAGAAACTGTTCTGCTTGTAACTATTCTTACCTTTCATGTCCTTAGTTACCTCCTGAAAAAACCACCATGTAACTTCTGTGTACAATGTATAAACCTAAATGGTACAGCAAGAGAAGGTTTCTAAATTATTTTATCTGAAATCAATATGAAATGGCAGAAACTTAGCAAATTCTTTGTTGGAGATTCAAGAGAAGCTGTCAGTCACATTGATTTATTTTTGATGGAGGTGAAATAGGCAGTACAGTCTACATCCTGCAGACTAAATTGTTGGGGTTTTGTTTGCTTGTTTAATTCCACAAAGCATTCCTAGATTTTCCTTGCAGGAATATCCCTCAGGATTTCACAGAAAAACCTTTTCCTCAGCACAGGGTTTCATAGCAGCCACTGGTGAAAATGCCATTGACTGCTAGTCTTTCTTCACTGAAGAGATGTGTGTGATTAAACTATCCCAAAAGCAGAGGGTGGGGATAAAATTCTCCCCTTTATTTTTTTTGACTAGTAATCTCTTCCCTGTTAGAGTGGCCTTCTCAGTGCGACTGAAGGAAAACTTACAATACCCTTTGATAGTTTAGATAACTGGATAGTTGCTGGGAGAAATGGCATTAAAATACTTTAAAAACATATCCTTTTTCACTAGAGAAGTGGTCTTCTCTTACAGGATTTTGTATATTTTACTAAGGGAGTGCTATTAAAGGGAATTATTAGACATGTTTTTATTAATAATCCAAAAGGATACAGTCCCAGTTCTATTTATAGTCCTGCCCAGCAAATCACAGTGTCACATTTGTAACTCTCTATTTCAGCTCACTGTCCTCAAAGTAAGAATACATGTGCTGGCACGGTAGGGATATTACAAGACTAAACTTGGAGAAAACAGCAAAAATCTTTTCATCAGCATTGCTATAAGAAGCACAGAGCTCATGCAATATTCAATTTTTAGGGGGAAATAATTGTATTTTCTCCTTAATTTTCTCCATATTTTCTAAGTGTTTCTTTTCAGTCTGGAAGCAGCACACTGCTCTGACTTGCATTCTTATAAATCTGGGCAGTATTGCTTCAGAGTGTTCTTTTCCCACAAGTGGGGATTCTCTGGCAAGCTGTTGCCAGCCAGCACCCAGCCAAGTTTCACAGGGTTGGTGGGACTGCACAGAGTTTTAAATAAGACTGAGCTGTGAGACTCCTCTGCCATACTGTGCCACCACAGACATGATCATATAAAGAAATCAAACCAATGCTGTGCTTTAAAATCTTTTGGGATGATTGTTAGGGTTTTCTTTATGAGGAGGACATTCTTCAAAGTTCCTTTTAGAAGTGAGTGCTGTTTGTTGGGTTTCTTTGGTAGTAGTGGGTGTGTTGCTTTGTTCGTTTTGTTTGTTTGGGGTTTTGTTTGTTAGTTTTTATTTCCTTTCCTGCAATACAGGTTTATAAACCACTTGCCTTTGTAGTCTCCCAGTCCTGCCTCTTTAGGCTGGGAAGTCCATAAAGCCTGAGAGTTGGAGTAGGAGCCTTACTCTTTGCTGGAGGAGCACTTGCAGTATGTTCAGGTCAGCCTCCAGAGAGCTCACATTTGCAGGGAGTTGTTTTAAGCTTGGGAAAAGCTTTTGAGTGACATGATTGTCTTGACATCTGATTTAATGCATGAGGTTCTTGAAAATGTTACAAGTAGTTAAAGCTGGTGGATAGGATAAAACTAAATTAATCCCATCATATGCAGCAGCAGGAGCAGGGCAGCACTCCCTTGCTAAGGTGGCTTCCCCTGCCCTTTCCTTGTGCAGGGTGGTAGACTGCGAAGACTGTTCTTCTTGGAGCCATGTTTGGTCATCTGTGGAAAACTAATTAGTTAATAGATTTTGAGGCCAAAGGAGACCTTTTGATCATCTGACCGAGTAGTGGATAGAAATTGATCTAGTAATCTTTGTATTGATTCCAGTAAGTTATTTATGAAAAATACATCTTGATGAGATGTGGCTCCCATTTGCTTTGCTTGCTGTGTTGAGTGGCAGTGCGTAAGGCACACTAAGCTTTGTCAAAGTTTTTCATTGTTTCAATTGTTTGAAGAGAGAGGATGAAAAAAATCAAGTTTCTGATAAAGGCAGTAGATTGCACTTGTAATTTATGTGGGAATCTGAAGAGACCGAGATATAGGAAAAGGATTTTGAGGGTAGAAAGGTCATCTTCAGTTTATCCTTTATACAGTAGTTATCCTGAAAATTAATTCATTACCTGGCTAAAAATGTTTATTATTTACCTTATGAAAGAATTGCTTTAAAAGATGTCAAGGGCAAGACTCTGTATAAAAGGCCTACACGGTTGTAGTCAAACTTCTTCCAGGCTCTGCTTCCTTTCACAGCCTGACCCAAAGCCATGTCACTGGTACTGAGAGCTTAGCCAGCTACCAGCTCCCTGAAATTCCTGCCTCTGCTCCATGTCCAATTCAGTTGTGATGCCAGAGCAGCACAGCCTGGATCTCCCACCACAGCTGGTGGCAGTGCCTGACTGCAGCCCCAAGTGCAGCTGGCCAGCTGGTGTTATGGCTGCAACCTTTTCTGTGTCACTGCCAAAACAAGTGTCTTCATACAGCCACTATTGGCATGATTTTCTTCCTGCATGTCATTTGACATAGCTTGGTATAGCTTGGTATTTGACATAGTTTTGGTATAGCTTGTACTATCCTTTCTATGTAGCAATTATTTGACCTTTTATTTATGGTTACCCTACCTTTATGACAGTTGAAGTCTTTGTTGCCTATTGTATTCTTCTCAGTGTGGATTATATAGCAAGGCTCACTCTCCTCTCTCTTGCGGAAATATTTCCTTAGTACCCAGCTCCTCTCTATCATGTTGTAAGACTCAATTCTCATCTCTGAAGCCATTTAACTTGTCCCATGTTGATTCTCTAGTGTTCAGAATGTCAGAATCACCTCTTTAATCCCTTAAAAATACTGGTTTAATGCTGAATTTCTCTTTGAAATTCTCTGTTATTCTGAGAGTTATTAAACATAAAACCTCTAATATTTTAGATAACTCCTTTAGCCGTGTCTTTAGAATATGCCAGTGTTACCCCAGAGTAGATCAATTGTGTTCAAAAAAACCCAAAAGGGACAAAAAGGCAAATGTTCAATGAACAGTGATTTGCTCAAAGCTGTGCAAAGTCACAAGTGTGGTCTGAATGTGCAAATACAATACCTATGAATAATAAGCAGCCACTGGTGAAATGTTGAAACCGTTGCAAACAATTAGCAAGCACTTTTTGTTGTACCCCTTATACCTGTTTTGTCACTTTAGAAAACCCCTCTGATTGCAGCTGCTAAAGTTGTCGCCTGAATCAGCCCAGAATCTGTTGGTTTTCCAGTGGCCAAGAATCCAGAGGATGGGCTGTGTCTGAACAGAGCTTTTGGCCTGCCACCATTCGAGTCACTCACTGCCTTGGCAAGGGGCTTCCATTTTCAGAGCAGTCAAGACTGTGATCAAGCAGTTCAGCTGCAACCAGGTGAAATGCGATCTGGGCCTCTGACTGCTGTTTTGAACCAGAAATAGCTCAGCTGCTCATTCCAGTTGAATTTATTTTAATAATGTATCATGCTTTTAAAATGCATGACTGCAGTGGGGTCAGTTTGAGCAGGAGAGGTATTTCTTCAGTGCTCAGTAGAACCTTAGTTGCTCTCACACTGGAGTGTGTCTCCTGATAGCAGAAACTCAGTTTTAAGTGACTGCAGAATGCTTGGCTAGACATATCTGGTCTTTAATTTCAGTTTGAAGGCATTAACGATTAATTGTTTTTTATACACAATTCTACAGTAAATGGTGAGCATGGAGTTTGGTTGGCCTGTTGGGTTTTTTTAACATATTGTGATTGTTTGTATGAGGTTCATGTATTCCCCTAAAAATAAATTACATTCGTTTATACATCATTGAAGTCGAAGAGCAGAATTTTAATATTTTTGGTTATTTTAGAATATTTCTGGCATTAAGAAAACATCTGCTTCATAAAATATTAGTGTTAAATTCTTGTAGTATTTGTCTAGGGGTTTCACACACCATACTTTAAAGGTATGTTGCTAAGACAACAGATGTTCTTGTATTAATTATCATACAGCTCTTCCTTCTTTTCCTTCCTTCTTACTTTATTCTACTGCTTCCAGATCCATGGTGAAGGGTAGGATACTTCATTATTTCATCTGATGGAGTGAAATAAATGCTTTCTGCAAGCTTTCACCATTTTAATTAAATATGCAGATAGCTGAGGAGCAGTATAGATTACATTTTTTTATTAAAAACACGGATAAGGTACAACGTTAATCAGTGAAAAAGATCTTGCCCTTGCTTTTCTTAATGGATTATATTAGTCATTAGATCATTAGAATGAGTTCAAAGCACTCCCTCTTCGTCTCATACTGTCACTTTGCTAATACCACTCTCTTATGAGTCACCTTCCCTTTTAGGCAGTAATAAATTTTACCTCTCCTCCTCTCTTTGCTTCCCAGCACTCACTTATTTGATTTGTTGTGTAACTTTCAAGGAAAGGCCATGTTACCTGGCTGAGGAGATTGAGAAAGATGCAACTGAAATGAAACAGTGAGGCAGTGAATTAGCTCTGCTGGTTCATATTCTGCCTTGATTTATATTCTTTCAAATGCTTTTGAAGCACAAACCACGTGCTGGTCTCTGGAAATGAACACTTCATCTCCTCCCTCCCATCCCCCCAAGGCTGACATTAGCTATTTATGCAAAATCTGATTTATGCAATGGGCCAAGGCTTCTGTTTGACACCTCCCTCACTTCCCAAGTGGGGAACTTGAAACAAAACAGAATGCTTGGAGAAGTGCTCTTTGCCCCCACTGCAGCACAGGTGTGCTTGGGAACAGCAGGCTGGGAGGAGCAGCTCTCTGTCTTGACAGGAATCAACAGTACCAGTGAGACAGGAGATCAGTCATGGGTGGGGGACCTTTCCAGACTTGGGTCAAATTCAGCCAGTCACCAGGAGCTGGAAGTCATTGCTGTCTGCGGGGCGCTTGATGGTCAGCAGGAAAAGTGTTGGAGAACTCTGTCTTTTCCATTAAAGCAGTATCCACAGGAGCTGGCACTAATTGGCCACCCCCGTTGGTGGTTTCAGCAGTGAAACCAAAGATTCTGAGCTGCCCTGTCAGTCAGTTCTTAGAGCAGATTCACATTATGGAAGCGAGGTAATATGCTGGGACACATTCTAAAATTTTGACCTCTATATTTGTTCTAAGAAAATCACTGATTTTTGTACTTCGAGCTGGGAAATTGGCTGTGAATTCTGCGTTTATTCCAATGGCTATGAATACTGCATTTGTTCCAATCTCTTCCCAAAAAATATAGGACAACTATTTGCAAAAACTTTATCTTTTCCTTTGATGCAAGAGAAAGCTGCACCGGGCCCCACCCACACTGCTACCATGCCCAAGGAACTGTGAGAGTAGCAAAAACTTGTAGCTCATAGCTGATTCGTGGGACCAAATCCATAGCAGACAATGGAGAGCTTTGTAGGGGAGAATCCTGGTAAAGGAGGATTTTTAAGGAAAGCCTGTTTTGCAGGATCAGATCAATGTTTTGCACCCTGACTCTGGTAATGAAGAGGTCTTCAGTAATAAGATGTCCCTGATGTAATGAGAAGTGCCTTACCTGAAGAATGTGGAATTGAATGCTTCTACAAACACTATCTTAAGCATGTTGCTTGCCCATCTAAACAGTTATATTTGAAATAGCTTATTTGTATTATGGCTTAATTGTCTCCTTCTGTTTGTTTCTTCTTAGGAGTGAGCTGCATCTTTTATGTTTTCCCGGGTAGCATAGAAGTGCCGCAGTCAGTCAGTCAGTCCTAGGAAGGAGAGTTATCTCGTAAGAGTTAATACTCCTTCAGTCAGAGGGTGTGTTTGTATTTCAGTGCAAACATAAAAGTTCAAACAGTGAATTAAGAATGACTTCTCTATAACACATACTTCCTAAAGAGTGATCTATATTGCACACAATGAACACTTCAAATAATTTCCAGGGGGAAAAAAAGGTGTTTGTAGAACTTTCCATCTGTTTGCAGATTATTCATTACTAAATTAATAGAATATTCCTGCGTTATTCAGTTACAGCAATGTGCACCTTAGAAATGCCTTGATAAGGTGTGCTACAAAGACCATCTGGGTTTGAAATAGAACAGAACAAGACTCGTCTGATCTGGTGGTACATCAGAGGCATATTTCATCATTCATATTATTTGTAGTATAGTGGTTTCTAGGATCTGCATTTCTGGTAAAGGTAAGATCATTTACAAAACTACTTCTGTTGTAGAAGATTAAATGAAAAAGGTTATCTCAAAGTTTCCTGAAGCTAATGAGAAGACTACAAACCCTAGATGCTGAAATGGAAAATTTCAGTGCCCTTTGGATGAGGCCAAGAATTTATTTATTTTTGTTACAGGATTGCATTTATTTATCAGGGAAATACTTCTGATTGCCTTTCACTGTTCTCTTGTCTTATAAAGCTTTTAAAGAAAGCCTAGTTCTGATTTTTAGAAATGAAATACGGGGACAAAAAGAAAAGTTTCTCCAAAGCCCACAAAGTGCTGGATGCAGAGACCTGAAGTATATGGTAGCTGTACTTCTTCAAAGGTTGTGTTTGCTGCTGAGTCTCCTGTGCTGGTAGCCTGATCTTGTTTGAGTTATGGCCTTGGCTCCTACACACTTTATTATGCATTTATTAGGCTTGTAGTGTAGCTTGGTCCTAGAGATAAATTTGGGCAGTTGTCTGATATTTCATGGTGTTTTCCCCTTTTCTTTTTTTCCCTTCAGTTTTCCTCATTACAAGCAATGTAACATGCAGCTGTGATAAATTTAATCTGATGACAATGTGTATGTCTGATATCTGATTCATCTTTGATTTCATGGCTGAATGCCAAAGGAGGGAGAGAGGGAGGAAACTGGGGGATCATGGTGGCAAGCAGGATTTAGATGCTGGTAGAGATGATGAGTATCAGCAAGACTTGCTCAAGCAGAGAAGTAAGTCGCTAAAGAGAAACCACTGTGCACAGGTGGAAAAATACTAAAACTGGAGATAAGAAAAATGTAAATTAAATATCAGTGATTTAAGAATTAGTGTGTAAGGCCATCAAGAAAGATGCTGGGTGCTTGTCACTGGAGCAGAGAGAGATACATGCAGGAGCTGACATTGATTGCAGGTATTCACCCATCCAGTTCCATCAGCAAAGTTCATTCAGTCATCCCCTTTACCTCTCCTAGACCACTTCACAGAATACAAATACCTTTGCTACTGCCACTGCTGAATGCTAAATAAATAAGTTAATCCTCTAATAAAATTTAGACATTAAATAAATAGGTCAATCCATTTATTCTCTAACTAGGGTTCAGAAGGATAATGAGGTTTGGCTGGAGGCAGCACAGTGCCCTGGAAGCATGTTGTTGTTTAGCCTGCTAATGATTGTGGTATGCTTAATCCTAATTCATTTTAAGGCATTCCTTTGTTCAGGCTTTTAAAAATTTAGCTTAACAAAACACTGAAAAACAATATTTTGAGAAAGGAGCCCACCAACAGACAAAACTTTAGTGTCTTGTGGATCTGCTTAGAATAAACATAAATGTTTGTGATTTTGTTCCTGTCTTGTCTGTAGGTACTTGTCTTGCATCCTCTCATGGCTGCTTTACTACCTTTGTAATTCAGTTGTGCAAAGTCCTCAGAGAGGTTCCATGTTCATGTCTGTGTGCCTGACACTTCCTTATCTGTTCAGCTGCTCTGTTGATTTTGTAGGTGGTTACATTTCTGAAGAACATCTCTGAGCAGTCACAGTGGTGCTTTCTGAGTGATCAGTTCAGTAACATCTTATTTCATTTCCATCTTTCTCTCCAGAGCAAAGTGTGTCAGTCTGTAAGCCAGTGTATGAGGTATTTGCCATAATGAGAGCATGATTCAATGCAAGGGCATTCCCCCTTTCTGAGCATTTCCAATCTAACTTTTATGGGAGTGCAAAAGAGTCTTGTTTATTTTGCCTAAGCAGCAGACATATTCTGGTAAAAGATACCAGGTTGTGGATACCAGCTGAGGTCTTGAAATGGGGCTCTGTTCCTCTTTCTTTAGCTGTGACTTGGTTGGATAAGAGCTGCTTCATTTGTTAGCCTATTTCATAGTTACCTGATACCACTAAAAGCTTGCTGGCTTTTTCTTATATTATACTGCCTTTCTGGGCAAGTAAAATAAAATCCCTATGTGGCATTTGATTACGTGAGAATTAATCTGTTACGAATCCCATTTTAAGGCTCAGATGAAAAGTGCTACAGAAATGCAAAATATTTATTATGTTTTTATGAACAATTCTCTTGTCATGTATGCATATTCACGGCAAATTCATATTGGCATTTATTATCCAAAAATGCTCTGCCTTTTTTGCTGTTATTGTTGTAGGATTGATTTCAGTACAGTCTAGTTTTTGAAAGGCTTTCTTTTTTGAACTGAAATATGCAAATCACAGCAGTAGCAGAATCTTCAGCTTCTTTTCCCTTTAATTAAATTTAGCAATTACAGTGCCATGGCACCTATGTGAACTACCATATGTTATTCATCTTTCTTATTGTTCTCAATTAGGGTGTTGTCTGGTATGGGTTTTTTTGTCTGCTTCTTCTGCAGTGATTAATATAATAGAGTTATAATCTCACTTATAATCAAACTTTCAGGAAAGGTTATTGGATTTGAGGTGACTTGTACGCAAGCAATTTCCCAACAGCCAAACTGAACACTTGCAATTTATGGGTTGTCAAACCTTTATCATTTCATGGCCAGATTATTACTACATCTAATAGACAGGTTTCTGGATTGTTGGGTTTTGTTTTTTTGGTTTTCTTTCCATTTTAGGGCAGTATCTGTGCTTCATTAACTACAGTGTAATTTTATAGCAGGCCATATTTTTCAGATACTTTGTAATTGGCTTGTTATGGAGGCAGCACAAAGCAGTCCCCTGTCACCAGGAGTGCTCCATGCATGGTGAGGTGTAAGCACAGCTGACTGGAAAATACTATTTGTTTTCATGAAAAAACACGGATTTCTTCTTTCAAACTATATATCCTATTATGTATTTGGAAGATTAAGTTTATATATATATATATATTTAGAAGCTACCTTTGCAAAGAACAGGAGAAGCACTCAGAACCAGTACGCACACATTCTCTATATGGGATTTTCTTGTTTTCTCCTCGCAGTAAGTGCCATGTGCATACAAGGAGTGATGTTTGTGACTGCTGAAAGAGGGAGAGAGAAAGTGTAGAATAGCTCCTTTGCTTATAGAAGATAAAGGTTGATTTTATTCATGACTGAAGTAGGTAATTTTCTAGCCATAGGAGAATAAATGTTGGGCTAGAAGTGTCTTTGTTTTCTCACTATATAAAGGTTTTAGTTTCAACCAGACCATCATACTAAGGAACTATGACAGACATTGGAGCTTTTTCCCCAAAATTGACAGTTCTCTTATAATTGAGATCATCCTAAGTCTCACCTGATATGCTGAGTGCTAAGGCAGGACAGAGCTTTCTAATCTATCTGAAATAATAACTGCAAAATTGAAGTAAGTGTCAGAACCCATGAGATGGTACATCACTGACAAAATGGAAAGGCAGATATGATTTGATTTTTTTGAAGCAGCTGGCTAGGGAGGAAGGGTACTACATTAAAAGTATCTGAATTACAAAGGCCAACATTAAGCAGCTCTGAAGGTTTTAGGGTGATCTTCATGAAATCAATGGCAGCTGCGACTCTGGTTCTGACTGGGCGGGTAGCCACGTACCAGAAAGCCTCTGTCATAAATTGATAGCCCTGCTGGAAGTCTAGAGGCCAAGGAACAAATTGCCACTATTATTTCTACAAAGCCAAGATTATTCTGTATGCTATAGTGTAGGTGGTGCTAGCTTTGCACAGCACTTAACCCTCCTAGAAAATATGAAATATTTTTCTTCTTTTGAGTGCTGTTATATTTCAAAATGGTTTATGTTCCAATTGTTTATGAACTATGATCCTTGATCAGCCTTCATCTTCACCACACAAGGTGTTAAAATCTGCAAATAGCAGGCTGTTATCAAACCCTTGAACACACTTTAATATTTCAAGCAATAGCATCAAGTTGTGTTTTCTGTATATTGCTTTCTTTTCAAGGATTGCAGACTGAACTGTATAGGGCCATGGAGGTTGTTTTTTATGGCTTTATATATCATTTTTCGCCACTCTATTTAGTGTGGTTTGGGTCTTGTACACTTCATTTACTACAAAGTAGATGCTTTTACTTTAATACAAGGTGGTATCTGATATCCATCTAGCTGTACCAGGTTAGTATTTCCTCAAAAGAGCATTTTATTGGCTTTGTGGGTTGTGCAGCAATATAAAATGGTTACCAAGCTCTAGTAGTCTGCCATTTCCAAATGAAGACAATCTTCCATTTAGAAGCATTCTGCAATTTCTATTTGAAACCTTCAAAAGTGGTAGAGCTTATACAGCATTTTAAAGGAGAAAAGCATATGTGCAACATTACTCATGATTAGGCTCTGGGACACATTACAGTGGCCTCCCAGTTCTTAAAGGGGGCCTACAAAACAGATGGAGAAAAACTTTTTCGGGTAAGGTAGTGGTAGGTTGAGTGGTAATGGTTTTAAATTGGCAGAGAACAGATGGAGATTATTTAGTAGGAAGAAATTCTTCCTTGTGAGGCCATTGAGGCACTGACACAGGTTGCCCCACAGAGAAGCTGTGAGTGCCCCATTCCTGGAAGTGTTCAAGTCCAGCTTGATGGGATTTTGAGCATCCTGGTCTAGTGGAAGATGCCTCTGCCCATGGCAGGCAGGTTGGAACTGGATGGTCTTGAAGGTCCCTTCTAACCCAAACCACTCTATGATTCCATTAATTTATTTCAGGGTCACCCTTAAAGCATTTGTGGATT
Organism: Irena cyanogastra; assembly: GCA_013397155.1. Lineage (NCBI taxonomy): Eukaryota > Metazoa > Chordata > Aves > Passeriformes > Irenidae > Irena > Irena cyanogastra. Next base: position 500,304 of record VWZV01015115.1, read on the forward strand.
TGCATCAGTCTCTTCGCAAAATCAGTCAAATTTACTATTTATTTTTTTCAAATAATGCCTCTCACACTCACTTGACAAGCAGTAATGAAAACTTTATTTACCATTCAAACTTGACATCAGCAACCATCCTTGGAGTATCCACTGCATGTAAAAGCATTTGTCTCAGAAACAGTGCTAGAAAGGGATCCCAGATAAGGGTGGCTTCAAAAAGAACTGGCAGGATTAGCAGGTTTTATTTAAACTTCTTAAATATGAGATCTAGTCAGTATGCTTATGCAGACTTCATTTCTATTTTCTATGCAAATTGAAAAATTGTGTGAAAACTCATTGACACGTTTGTAAGTGTTCAGTTTGGAAGGGACCAGTGTATAAAGGACAGCAAGAAATGGTCACTGTAAGTCAGGTCTGTCATTTTTGGCTTTCTTATCAGGGTGTTTAGTTCCTCGCAGAAGTCTGAACATCAAGTATCTCAAATCACAAAGGTTCAAAGATTCCATGTTTCATTTATCTAGGCTGGAATGCTGAATTAGAGCTTTGGAGAGAGGATGCTTGTTTCATGCACCTCACCAGCTTTCTTTTTGTCTCCATCTCCTTCTGTTCAGAGCTCCAAATCAGTTAGTTTTCCTACAAGAATGCCAAAAATTGAAAATTACTCTGTACCTTTCCTCCCAATGTGAGAGTCATGTTGGTAGGTGTATGATTACATTTAATGGGAAAAACGTGATTTCTCTGAAGAGTTAAATTCAGTAAAATTCAGTAGTTGTTCAGTGTTGAAGGCTGCCAAAAGAACACAGTTTTTCTGTCCCAGCAGTTCTGTTTGCTTCCTTTTACACATTTCTCCTAAAGGAAAAAACCCATCAACCATATCTAGAAGAAGGTCTACAGCCATAGTGAGACTTAACTAAATAAAATACCCTGATAGCTCATCTTCAAAGATGGAAATGGTTTGAAAGCTTTCTCAGTATACAAGTCTCTGCCATGTTCCCTTCAGGATCAGTTCCACATTTGTAATGAACTGAAAAGACATGTTGTTTTCCCTTTTTTTTAAAAAAAACCCAACAACAAACGACCAGTTTAATAGAAAAGCCATTAAAACCGTGCCAGCTGGGATGAAAAATGCTGCCTGCAGGGGCTGTGAGAGTGCATGCTGTCAGACATGACATATATGCACAAACACCTATGGGCTTATTAAAGCCTCCGTAGTGACGTGCTGTCAGCAGTGTACTTCTGCTGCATGTGACCTTGCAATATTTCTTTTTATCTAAAAGGCAAAGAGGGAGGGAGCATTATTCAGTGAAGCTTGGGTATCTCCTGTAACCTTTATGGAGTCTCTGCCAACCACTTCATAACAGTCTGTAGCACATTCACTCTGTGTAGGACTCGGGTTATTGAAAAGCCACAGCGGTAAATCCTGTGTGGCTGGATGTCACTGGAAATAGGAGAATTCTCTGCTCTTCACTGTTGTATTACAGCTTACATGTCTGCTGCCTCCACTAGCTTATTCCTAGAGGAGTTTATTTTCCACCCCTAAAAGAAGGCTGCCAGGCTGATTTAAGGCCACAAGTGATGCTTTCAAAAAAACATGGGTCTGTTGAACCTTGGATCATTTGACAGGTGGTCATAAGGTTTTGTTTGAAGTCAAAGAAAGCTGAATCTTGTCTGGTTTTAAATAACATCCCTTGCCACAAGATTTGGCAGCCTTGTGCTAATGCCTCCAATTAGGAAAGGAAGGCAGCACGATCATGAAAAGAAAAGTGACCTGCAGGTGAAATGCAAAATGGAGGCAAATTATGTGAATGGTGTAAAAGTGAAATAACAGGTAAGATCTCTCCTCTCTTATTACTGTGGTGTTTTGCAGTATGGGCTTTTAAAAGGAGCCTTATTAAATTAAGGCCAAAGCATCTTTCCTTGCTGCCCTGTAGAACACTAGTGACCATTGTGAATTTAAGGACAGCATGAGTGGTTTCCCAGAAGTACCTTAAATTCACTCAGCTAACTGTTGAATTCTATCTATACCATGTTGCATAAAATACTGCACCAGTTACCATAGTGCATCACTTTGTGAAATGAAGTGTTTCCAGTCGTTCTCCACTAGCAGGAAAGTCATGTGTCACCAGAGTGGGAAGTGGAGGGCGAGGATGGTTGTGTTAAGGCAAGCTGTCCCCACTTATGTGCCAGATCTCTTTGGGCTCCTGAATCACTTCTGTACCTCCTGCACTTGCCATCCAGAAGTAGCCTTCACTGGGGTTTTGCTCCACAGGGGTAAGCCCTGGGAGGCACTTTGGGCTTAGTGCAGATAAAATTAGACAGCACTGAGGTCAAAGTCCATGGTGTGTCTGCAGTACAGGAGCCACAAAAGTTTCATTTACACCAGTTTACCACTGAGATGTCTCACTGTGGTACTGATAATGGTAATGGCTTTGTGGTGGGGACTCATTGAAACCATCAGCTGCAATTTCCCTGTTGGGCAGAGCCAGCTTCTAAACTCTTGAGTGTCCTTCTGGGCTGTGTAAAATCCATGTTATGAGCTACAATCCATTTCCAATTCACCCTGCCATCCATTCCTTGTTCTGTTATCTCCAGGCTAAAACTAGAGTAGAGAAATGGTCTTTTAATAAGACAGTAGTTCTTTCATTCTGCAGCTAACAAAAACCAAATAAAATGGGATTTCTCATTTATGCTATATCTTATGGAAGTGAAAAGAGCATAGAATAATTGTAACCAAGATAAATACACAAGTCATAACCTTTCTAGCATAACTATGCCTGTTTCTAGAAAATTAGAATGTCAATGAGCTAAAGGTAATTTGTTCAGGACGCCAACAGAATGATAAGTCTGACTACATGATTTTTTTTCTCATTAGATTGTTTCAGTAAGGCTGAAAAGTGAATGTAGTTGGTTGCAAGAGTTTTGTATGTCTTTGCAGATACACCTTGACCCACCTTTCCACTGACAATCTATATGGCAGTTGTTTTTTTGAGGCAGAAATGCTTAGTTAGTGCTGTGGTGACATTTCAGAGACATTTAAGTATTCTTTTTGGAAGAAGAAAAGTCACATGATGTATCATGGTTAGTCCTGTTTAGTTACATTTCATGTAACATTCCTCCATTACAGTTAGGCTTTGTGCTGTCGAAATTTGTTTTTTAAGATAAACATTTCGCTCTTGAGACAAAAGATTGATTTATAAGTCATGGTGAAGGTAGCATTGCAACATGTGAGATGATTGGCATGCCCCGTTCAGTGGGCAGATCCCCTGTGGCTGTGCTTTTTGTTTTTAGAGCAAAAGAGCTGTGCAGTCTTTCATCCATAATGTGCATCGAGAGCTTGAACTTCTACAATTTGTACTCATGTGAAACCAACATTGAAGCCCCATGGGTATTTGCTTGCATGAAGGGTGGAGACTTTTTCCAGCTCTTTCACTGCTGGAAAAAGTAGTGTCCCTATTATTTCAGTCAGTTCACAGTATTCAGAACCCAGAAGTGTGATAGGCAGTTTGCAGAACAAGTAAAGGAAAAAAGGTTCTTCCTCAGCAGGAATGTAATTTTTAAGTGAATTGCAGTGCAATCACAATAAGAAAAGCCAACTGAGGAGACAAGGCACAGAAATTATAGTTTGTCATTGTAGCAAAAATATTTTGAGCTACATGTGCTTCAGTGGTCACTGTTGACATGACTGAAGCTCCTCTTTGTTTCCATGTGTCCTGCTGTCACTGTCTGTCTCTCTGTAGCTGCCAGCTGTCTTTTCCCTCATTCTCCCGGACTCTGGTGCTGTGACTCTCAAAGGTACTCTCTGTAAAGAGGTCTGGCCCTCAACGAGTCTCCTAGGCCCTGTGGGGGAATAAAGTGTTTCAAATAATCCATTAGTCTTCCTTGGTACATATTAAAGCAATTTTATCGACAGATGATACTGGGAACATGAATTTCAGTGAATTTCTTTGCCTTTGCAGGCCAAGACAAGCCCCAGACCTCAGCATGTAACAGCATGGGTTGAAGGAAAGGGCAGCAAGGATTGGGAGAGTCGGAACTGGGGCTGGTAGTGCTCGGTATTCTCAGCCATGACCTAGAAAATGAGACACTGAAAGGAGAGGGGACTCTGCTGATGCAGTGAATGGCAAAACTTTGCTCTAGTGGGGTCTTGGTAAACTTGAGGAATGGCTTAACAGGAGCCTTGTGGAGCCACCAGAAGCTCTGCTCTTGCGCCAGGATTTGCTGGTGTGCTATCCCATTCCCCAGGCTGGGAAGTAGTGGCCTTGAGTAGTCCTGCTGAAGAGGACCTGCAGGTTGTGGAGAACCCAACCCATAACAAATAGGATAGGCAACCATCCAAAATAAGATAGGAGGAAGACATCCAGGTGTGAGAAGTCACTTATTCCCCACCGGTCTGTGGTGCTGAGGCCACACTTGGATTGCTGTGTCCCACCTTGGCTCCCCTTTCCAAGTCAAGGGGGATGTGGGGAAACTGGCAGGGCCCAGTGGGGCTGCTGTGTGTTCAGGGCCTGCAGGATGGACCCCTCAGAGAGCTGGAGGGAGCTGGGCTTGCTTAGGCTGGGGAGAGGTGTCTGAGGGGTGAGCTGGAGGTGGCCACAACCACCCAGCAGAGAGACACAAAGAAGCTAAAGCCAAATACTTCTCCACCATAGCAGAGGATACAATGGGTGGTGGCAGCAGCTTCACATTTGGGAGGTCCAGGTTGGATTTGACAGATTCACCAGGAGCAGGGCGCAGTGCTGGAACAGGTTGCCCAGAGAGGCTGCCAAATCTCCATGCCTGGAGGCTTTTGAGACTTGGTTGAACAAAGTTTTAACTGCCCTCATCTAGTGTCAGTGATGGTTCTGCTCAGGGCAGAACGTTGGATGGACACCTATGGAAGGACCTTCCTGTTCCTCTGGTTCAGTGATCCCATTTTAAAACAGTGGCAGCAGTGGACAGGCTGCTTCTTTGTGCTGGAAGGTCTTTGAGAGGCCAGAACCTCTCAGAAGAGACAGCTGGAATCCAGTCTAATGAGATCTCATCCCACCAGGACATGTAGCCTTCATCTGAACCATAGTCCCTCCTTCACCTGTGCCACTGTCTCTAGAATAGAAAGGAGAATCTGTTTTATTTTGCAAGAAGAGCAGATTAGGTAGAGTTTCAATTAAAGAGGTAACAGCAAGAAGCAGATGAAACTAGGTCTTTCAAATAAATGTTGCCACCATAAATAAGATTGTTAGCAATTGAGCAGTTTAGACTACTAGTTCTGTGTGATGCCTGGTTTTACCACATTATGAGGAAAGCCCCTCACTTTCATATTGTCTTTTCCTATCTAGAAAAGGGACTTTTAGCATCTTGAGTTTTAATCATTTGATGTTTCTGCAATGTTTTGAATTTATAAAATGCTAAGTGTGAAATTTAACTGTGTTGTTGGAGAGCGTGTAAGTTATTGAAGGCCCAGGGAATAGAAACTATGCAAGCTGGTGGAATCCTCTTCTGCCATTGATTGTCTCAGCATTTTTCAGCATGTCTATCAACATTCAGAGAAGCACTAACTCCGTGTCAGACCTAGGGGAAAGGTCATTGTCCCTTCACTTGTCTGCTCATTGACAACTGGCATGTGGGTGAAGCTGGCTTTTTTTTTACTCGTGAATGTCAAGTGGGGTTTTTGAGTGAGCAGAAGGAAAAACAGCAGCCAGGACAGCTTTCACAGTAGAGCAGGGAGTCCTCAAAAGGTTTCTGCCATCTGCATTACTTTCTGTCCTCTAACTGGTGTGCCAAGGCACTTTCCTCCCTTTTCATCTTGCAGTGATGACTTCGGAAAGCACAGAAAGTATGAGGAAGTGTTACCGTTATCGTAACAAAAGACACTGACTCCAAGAGCTGGGTTTTCTGAGATTCTACTTTTACTACAAATTCTTCTTCTTTTATATACTGTTCCGATCCAACCAGATCAGATTGGTCAATTAATCAATACATTCTACCTTGTTGGCTGGCCAGCTCAGCGTCTTAAAACAAGAAGATAGGAAGTAAGAAAGAGCAGCACCTGCAGGTTGTTTAGACTAAAGCTATCATTGTTTATATTGAACTGCTCAGAGCCTCACAAGCCGATCCTGGGAAAACTTCGTTTTCTCACTCTCTGACCAAGCTGTGGTAACCACAAGGAAGCTCTAGGGCTAAAAGATCAGTGAAAAGGGGTCTGCCAAACAAAAGTGGCATGCAGAAGTGATACCTGAGTTACTGACAGGCAGGTGGATAGAAGTGGTGTGGACTAGAGATGGAGGAAGGATGGCTGAACCTTAGGATGAGCAGGGATTTGGTGGCAGATGCTTTGTGCTATGAGGCATTTAACAAGCTCTGGATAGGATCATCACATTTCCCACTACTTACAGTGACAGCTGGCCAGCTAATAGACTCCTGGCACCATGTGCATGGATGTACATGCATGTATGTGGAGAAGATGATGACAACAACAAATTGAAACATATGAGACATTAAAATGCATCATCTTGTCATGATTTATCTTATTTAAGGTATGTGTGGACCAATGTCATAGTTCTCCAATGGTCTGAGTTATGACTCTTGTGCACTTAAAGCTGACATAATGGCAACTTCTGTGTGATGAGTTTAATCCTGACAGAGAATGCAAAAGGAGTGCTACACCACAGAGATTTAATTAGATGCCTTCCCTTGTGGCTTTCTCACTCTTCAGAGGACTAACCTGCAGTACTAACTACTTGTTTAATGTGGTCTCTGACATCACTGAACTGTGAGTGGCTGCTTCTCTTCCAGGCACATTTCTATTCAGGTACTTGTGCGTCACAGTATTGCTGAACTTCTTAATCTTTGAGCTTCCAGCCTCCTGAGTGTGATCAAATAAGCACACTCGAGGGCAAAACAGCAACTAGAGGCATAGCAGTAGGCTTCCTTTCACACCCTCCCCTCAACCACTGCACACACTGAGCTCCTGAACAGGCATTCTGCCTCTGTTTTTACTGACAGGACCAGCTTCCTCTTAGCTTTCCCTTTAGGTCTGTCTTGCTCACAATGCCAGAAAATTCTCCCATCCTCTTGTCTCAGAACAGGAATCTCAAAAGCAACTTGCTGTTCGCCTCTGTCAGCAGCAAAAGAGAAAATGTGTGTTGGTTAATCAGCTGTGCAAGGCAGAATTATTTAAAGACTCTTCTGTCATTCTCTAGGAAAGATTTTAATTTCAGCATTGAATTTTAAGTTTTTAATTAACTAACTACTTTTTTTCAGTTCAGTGCTTTTTAGCTGGGAGCAAACGTTGCTGAGTCATTTAGGATTTGGGCTGTAGCAGCATCTGGTCTAGTTCCTGCTACAGAAGGCAATACCTGGAGCTTTTAATTGTTTTCTTCTTCTTTCATCTGACTTTCCTTTCAAAAAACTGGATCTAAACTGCTTTGTGAGAAAAACATATTTTATTGTTGTCTGTCTAAAGAGTATTGTGATGACACAGCTTTTCTGTATCACTATGCTAGGGGTTATTGGAGTTTAAACTGAGAAATAGTAATAAATCTTTAAAGGGTGTTCATTTGGACTTCAGCTCATGAACTGCACCTGAGCATAGGGAAGTGACAGGGGAAATCTGTGAAAGAATTGTGTGAAGGTCACTGCTAGGAGACTCCTCCCTCTGTGTGTAAGGCTTCAAGGCTGCCTGCAAGAGAATAATAAAGAAAATTTCTGGGACTGGAGTGTGAGAAAATGAAGGACTCTTGTCTTTGCTAACTTTAAGTCACATTTCCGTAACACTGCTGCAGTTCCCAAGGGTGACAGCGAACACTAGTTGTTTGAGAGACAAGGTTTTATATGAGTGAAGCCATTAAATTTAAGAGAAATCACATGGGGCAAATCAAATTTGCTTGATGCCCTAGTAACAGGACAAAATTTTACTTTGTTTTGCTTTGATTAATTATTGGCCTTCCCCTTTATACTTAGGAAATGAGAAATACTTGAAATAGAAGGTAATTTTTAAAGAGTTTTGACTTGCAGATCTCAGCTCCAATACCAATCTTGGCTGCATGCTGTTTGCAGTTGTTTAATGTCTGCCCTAACTTGTCCATTTGTAAAATGCATGACAAGCCCACCAGAGTTAGTATGAATTCATTAGTGCTTCAGAATTGCTCCTGCATCATCCAGAGAAACATGTTCACACTCCTGCTCAGTATTAGAAGTGAAATCCCCGTTCTATTTCAGCTAGTGGCAGGAGCTCTGATCGACTCCCAGAGAGGTAAGATATCATCCAATTACCATAATTAGATTGTTAAGAATTGTTCAGCTCCAAATTTTGTAATAATTCAAAGGCTGTTGCCTCCATGAATTTTAAGTCAGATGCAAGTATAGCAGGTTGCAAATCTTCTGGTGCTTATGCAGTCACATTGCACTCAGCACTGGAGACCATTCACATTCTTCACATTCAGCACATTTCAAAGCCTTGATGAGGCAATTAGAAAATATGTGTGTATAAGCCCAGAAAAAGTATAACAGAATCTTTTCTTTAATGTTGTCACTCAGGTAGTGCCCAGTTCTTTCATGGCTTTTGCCAACTATTGAGCTCCTGCTATGAGAGTTTTGCTTGAATAGTTAATTTGAAAGTCAAGTGTGAAATGAAGAATGCAAAGACCAGCTCTGTGGGATGTTTTGTGATGCTAGTGGAAATGTTCTCTCCAGTCAGCATCTCTAAAAACTATAAAACTTGATTTAAATAATTTTTTTTCTACTGTACAGTCCCCAACAGACGTTGACTGTTAATAGTTTTTACAGCTCTAATTTAATCTGGTAGAGTATTGAACTTGTATGTGAAAGGTAATAAAATCCTTTTAGTAGGAAGATGGAGTTTATGTTCAGAATAACAATCTATCAGTTTTGCAAAGATTGTTAAATTGCTGCTTTATAAGTGTGATCAGATTAAGTTAGCCTAGCTGTATTTTGTGTCTTGCTTTTCACAGAATCACAGAATTGTTAGGGTTGGAAGAGACCTCAGAAGAGCCTCCATTCCAACCCCTCTGCCAGGGCAGGTGACACAGGAGCGTGTCCAGCTGGGGTCTGGATGTCTCCAGGGCGGGAGGGAGGCTCCACAGCCTCACTGGGCAGCTGTGCCAGTGCTCTGCCATCCTCAGTGTAAAGAAATTCTTCCTCATGCTGAGGTGGAATTTCTTGTGTTTTAGTTTACAGACCTTGCTCCTCATCCTGTCGCTGGGCACCACTGAAAAGTGTCTGGCACTATCCCCTTGGCACTTGGAGATATTTACACACATTGATGAGATCCCCTCTCAGTATTCTCTTCTCCACACTAAACAGGCCGAGATTCTGCACTCTCTTCTCACAAGAGAGAGAAACCCCTCATCATCTTTGTGGCCTCTGTTGGACCCTGTCCAGCAGCTCCGTGTCTGTCTTGTACTAAGGAGCCCAGAACTGGACACAGAACTCTAAATGTGGCCTCACTAGGGCCAAGTAGAGGGGCAGGATCAGCTCCATTGTCCTGCTGGCCACCCTCTTCCCAATGTGTTCCAGGATCCCATTGGCCCTCCTGGCTGTGAGGACACACTGCTGGCTCACAGTTGACTTGTCACCCACCAAGATTCCCTGGTCCTTCTCCACAGAGCTGCTCTTTAATAGGTCAGCCCCATCACATGCTGAAAATCCTAGACCTCAGCTGCAAGTTGAGGAATTGCCTCAATGTATTTGTCCCAGAAGAGCTGTTTGCTATTTTCTGAGGTGAAAACTTTGCTGAGAACCCATTTCCCAGTGTGACTTCTCAGGTTGCTGTGGTTTTGGGCTGCACCCATCTTTCCTGGGCTGCTGGCTCAGAAAGGTCCAAGGTTGCAATGGGGTTGCACTGACCTCGCTGAACATCACAAGATTGTTGAGGAGAAGAACCTTACCTAGCTCTGTCTGTGCTTTTCCCCCAAGGCTGACCATGAAGGATTTAGGATATGAGCAGTTAGCAGTGTGCATTCAAAGCTGTAGGGTAGCTGGCAGATGCCCAGCTTTTCAAAGGGCTTGCAATAGGATTCCAAGTTTATCCAGCTCCTAGGGCTCTGTGTTGAGAGCATCTCAGGGTTGCTTCAGCATTCACTGGCATGAGTTCTAGGTGGTTTGTGCATCCACACCAGACAAGGACATGGGCCAGAAATTGTGGGAATGGGCTTTTTTGCTGATGTAGGTTTAAGTTGTAGGCTTACCAGTTTGTATTTTATTTGAAAACTTTTTTGGACAGATGCTTTGTTCGTAGTGTGTCTGTGCCTGCATAGTACTTTAACATCAGTTTTCTTGTTTATAAATAATCTGTCACCTCACTAGTCCTGAACAGTAGAACTTGAAGCTGTCTTCATCACCTCAAAAACATCTTGCTGCTAAGCTGATAAACCATCCTTCCCTTTGTGTGACATGAATGTTAAAATGTTGTAAACAAGTTTCCAAAGGATCAACAGCAATTTTTCATGCAGGATATATTAATTTGTCTTGTAATATTCCTTTTATGTCAACTGCAATAATCTACTGTGCTTAAAGCATAAATATCTTTTCATGTGTGTTTGTCTGAAGTGACAGCAAGTTGCCAGAGATGTTATCAGACACAACATATGAGGATGAGTAACACCACTGCCTTGTGACTGCAGCTCTTTAAAAGGCAGGGAAAAATTATCATTAGAAGCTGAATATTATTGGTAGGTTTGTCACACAGTATGTGAGTGTTTAGAGCGAATATGAAAAATGAAGTATTTGCATTTAGACCAGCACTTTCTGAAACACCACAGAGCAATATCAGCCGGTAGGTTTATGTCATATAATGCAAACATGGGTATACTGGGGGCAAAATACTGACTGCTGTTGCCTCTGCAAACCTTGGGTTCTGTGGAATGATGATGATGATGAATGAGCTCAGGACACCAAAAGTGCTAAGTGCCTGGGTCTGTGGGTATATATCTAGTTACAATTTCATTATTTTAACTGCATCTCTTCAATATCAGCATTGCATTGCGCAGCCAGGGTCCAATTTAAAACCTGTAGCAAAAGACTCCTGCAATGACTCATTGGTGAAGATCTTTGTGATAAGTAACAGACCCTTCAGAGCCCTGAGCAGCAGAATGTCACACTGGCAGCATGAGCCATGATGGGGCCTTTCATCTCAGCTTATGTCCCCTGGTATCTAAGTAGCAGCAGAAGTTTGGTGGAACCTACAGTGTTTTTTCTAGCTATTCACCCAGGGGGATCCCAAGAGTTTTATTGGAGCTGCAAGCCAATAGCAGAAAATAATTGCAAGGAAATTCTAGCTGGAATTTTAGAGTTTTACAGTCTACAGAATGGTCTCAAAGCACACCACATGGATTCTCACTGTGGGGAAATACAGGTGAACAGATAGCTTCTGGTTTTGCAGAGAAAGTCTCTTGCTGTGAAATAGAATATTCTTGTATCCCTTGGCATGGATGTGTGATCGATCTCCAGGTGATCCCTTAACTCTGAGTAGCAGTCTCTAGGCTGATCCTGGAAATGGTGGTGATATTGATCTGTGAGGGAGCATCCCAGGAAACAGTGTCAAGCAGTACCTGAGAGATTGTGCTTTTGAGGGAAGGGAGAAGCATAGGGATTTGTGTTCAAAATGTATAATTTCTCACACCAGATTCATTAATTATTCCTTTGTGGGTGCCATGGTTTAATCTCAGAATCTTCAAATTCTGCTGTATCAGAAAATGTCTGTGGTATTAAAGTAAGTACCCTCATTTCAACTTGGGAAACTGTTCCCATAACACCAGGGCTAAATGATGCTCTGGTAGTTTCTTGCTTGGCACTTACAAATTAAAAGAGCAGTAAGAGCAAAAAGAGAGCACTGCTGCAAACAAGGAATTCACCCATGAGGTAGCTGAGCTTTCAAAAACAAGAACAAAATTGTGTTTATTCTCTCCTCTTTTAAAAGAAAATAAACATGTATATATATAAAAAATACAATCTCTCACAGCTCTAGTATTTGCCCAGGTAGGTGATCTCCCCAAAAGTATGCACTGGGAGGACATTTCTGACAAGACTGTGTTGGTGGTGAAGCCAACACAGTGTGATCCATTATGAAGCCATGTCCTCTGCAATGATTTCCTGGGCACCACTTCACAGCAGCTGCTGTGGGGCTGTTCTTCCTGGGAACAGCATCCTGGGACAGTATGCTGGGATAACCCCACCATGGCAAAATTGTACTCCTTTTAGCAACAGAAACCAGTAGGCACAAGTGGCCATGTGATGAGTAATAAGCTGCAACTGCACAGCGTGAGCCCTGCAGACAGAGAGTAGAAATAAAAAAGTCAGAACAAAGGAGATTTGTGACTGTCTCACGAATTTGCTGTAGCAGCCATCCTGGTCTACTACTGGACTTCATTGATGTTTCAAACCTGACCTCAAGTCAGGGCATGAGAGGAACTATCCTTGGCAGCTCCCTTGATTTAGAACCACTGCAAGAAAAGAAGGAATGAGAGGTGCCTTTGTTTGTTATTTTTAAAATCTGACTCCCTGTTGCAAGGCAGTAAGATGTGCAAATGGCTCTTGCACCTGGCAAGTTACCATCAGCAATTATTGCAACACTTAGTGTCTTTCTGCCACCAGCAGAAATCTCTTTGCTCCCTTTCATGTCAGAGATTTCATTGTTCTTATGGGGATGGTAAAATTAAAGCCACAAGATTTACTGCTCTAATTCTCTTTTGTTTGCAGCAAAAGGGAGACACAGGGAAGGATGATACATGTAGCTGGATTTTGTGTTGTTGGGGTTTTTTCTCTTTTACTGACCAACAAAAATAACTGACAAAAAATTTGTTAAACTCATCAAACAATTCCATTAGCAACTGTATTAAAGACTATTATTTAGACATAGGAATCTTGTTATTAAGAAAAGAAAAAAGCTGTGACTGCATTTCACTCTCCTCTGTTTGAAAACTTCGACATCTGAGCAGGCTGTACTTTATGTATTTCTTGATGTATTTATGTATTTCTTCTTCTTTCAGTACAGATGTTTTCTAGTTTTAGATGCCATTAATGTGGTGTAAATGTCAAGAACACTCTTTTTGACAAATATGTCCAAAATGCTGTTTATGATAAATGTATTTATGTGAGGGAAACAGTGTTTGATAGGAATTCAGTTTTCATTTGTAGCCCTTCCATTATTGCCTTTTGTGTGACCTGAGATGATTTGCCAAATCAGACTTTTTCAGAGGGACGTCTGTGAACACAAGTGCAGTTCCCATGTTCTAAACCAGCATCTGACAGTGAGCTGCTAAAATCTGAGCTCTTGACTCTCAGTTCAGTGGAGAGAATTGAGAAAAATAAATAAGGACAATTCACAAGATGCCTCATGGAAGGAGGTGAACTGCTGCAGGAGCTCAGAGTGCCTGCTTTGCCCCTCCTGCTCCAGAGCTTACACACTGAGGTGGAAAGGAGAAGGATTCCTTTGTAGCTCCTCAACAGTATCTCTTAGACACCCTGGATATCATATGAGCCATGCTCAGTGATGTAGGAGATAATTTCTCTGAAGCTGCAACCTTGGCATTTTCAAAAACAAGCTTCTGCTCTGGCTGAAATTCATGCACATTTAAAAACAAGTTTCAATTACAGCCCTGTTGAGCCTTAATTTCTCTCTCAATGAAATTACTCTTCATCAGACCTGCATGTTTTCAGTATTAATGGACAGGCTGTGTTAATGGATGCTCCAGGTAATCAAGACAATGAGATTTCATTACCTGACCAGTCTTGCTAGATTTTGTGGAATATCATACTTTTTCTTGCTCTGAGGGTTGGTCCCTTTCATTTGCCAACTCCAGGCCCCAGCGTGCTTGTTCTGTGAACAAATTGATAAATTAGTCAGCTGCCGAAAGGGAGTCATTTGACTCACCTGAAATGAGCAGCAATGGGATGAAAATACATTACCTCTGTCCCACTGGATAAGCCTCAGATTGTATTGAAATAGAATTAGGCCGAGGGAGTCAATGTAGTGGATAATAATGAAATGTTTAATGTGGATTAGCTGCATATAAAATTAATACATTAGAATGAATTGCTGAAGAAATGAAACTGTGTCAGACCTTTATCCTGTCTGTAATATTAGACTTAAAACTGCTGCAGTCTTCTGTTTATAGAAGAGCATAAGAAAAGCTATTGAATCTGTATTCTTTATTTGGGTGAGATGACTAGATACAGTATAAAGTATTATAAATAAATGTGTATATACCAGAGCTGTCAAATCAGGATCCAGTGGAACCAATGCTAAAATATTTGGGTCTGAACTGGACCTGAGAGGTTACGGACCATAATCTAAATCTACAACTCCTAAATCCCCTGTGCGGACTTTTTTCTTCTGGGAGTTAAATCTAAATATAATAATTCTTTTGGACCATTCGGAGGTGAGTTAAGTGTTGCTTTAATCTTAATAGGTTTAATACAAAATGGGCAAACTTTCCAAACTAATTGGCAAATATAATCTTTGACTGTTGAGGTATGGAAGGGCTGCAAAATGAGCTGAGACATAAAACTTGGAAGCATTCATCTGTAATCTAGGAGGCCTTGGGGTTTTTCTAATTTTTAAAGCTTTCTTGTTGCATCCTCTGTTCCAGGTTCTTTTCTGTTTCTCAATGCATCAGAGAGGCCGAGCCCCACCATCCTGAGCCCTTGGCTGAGGAGCAACAGTGATCAGTGTGTAGTTCAAGTGGCTGTGTACAAGTTTTACCAGCAGAGTGGAGAATATATTGCTCGTGTCCATCCCATTGATGAGAGCAGCAGTGAAATCCTGTCAGAGGAGAGTCCGGAGAAACACGGGTAAGTCTCATCCCCTCATTTGACTCACAGCTTGAATTGAGAAAAATCACTCAATTGTGTAGCAATAGAGCCACAAAATGCATGCTGCACATCTGAGGTGAGCAGGACACACCACTGAGGAGATGTCTGTCTTGCATGGGTCCAAAATATCTTAGNTATTATTTTATTATACTTTATTATAGAAATAATTTATTATAGAAAGCATTAGCAAACTTCTGGATCCAGGTAAGTGAGTCTCCAAGTCAACACCACGTTTATTCTCAGTGCTTGCAGGTACAGCTAGAGCGTAGATACCCATCCTCAGGTTAAAGCTTTCTGCTTAATTCTGTCTGCGTGAGTGCTTTTTACTACTTCTTAACCCACCTATACTATTGGGGTTAGAATATCTGCTGACTTTTTGCAGTTTCATGTACCTGCATACATTTTCACTTTTGTCTTCACTTCTGGGTTTTTTTTGCCCATACAGCTGTTGAGAACTACTGGCAGGGGAGGAATGCTTTTGATCTTCCAAGGGTGCAACTGTTTGAAATGTTTTATCCTCTTTGTGCAATTAATCTTGATGATGTTTTAATTTGTCAGACTTCCTGTGTAATCTTTTAAATTTTTGTTAGCAGCAAAACAGCAGGAGATGAGCACAGTAAATATTTCAAGATGCTGTAGGAGTAGAGTAACTCGGAATTTAATTTGGATATATGTGAGGCTAATGTTCTACCTGCTCTATATACTGACTATTTAAAATTTTTATTTCTTACCTTTGTTGTGAAATGTGTTAAGAAGCACAATTTTTACCAAACATCTCAAATGTTCTTTGTCTTGCTGTGATAGATTAGAGAGTTTCTAATAGCAAATCCTACTGGCTTGTCCTCATAACAAGATGTGATTATCTGATTACTGTCTGCAGCAAATTCTGTGTCTTCCAGTAGCAAAAGGAAAATGTGCAATAAAAAGCCTTGCAGGAGATAACCTAACTCATAGAAACAGTTTGAATAGTTGTAATTCTCATATAACACATGGCCTATAAAAGTGAGGAGGAGAGCTTGTGTGTGGATCTAGATCATACTTAGTTCCAGCAACATCATCCAAATTGTAAATTGCTGTTGATGTCTGGGGAGAGGTAATTAGAGGAGCCACAGCAGCTGTCTTCTTCCTTAGCTCTTTGCAAACGCTGTGTTCTGTGTCACAGCTAATAAACATGCTTTGTGCAAAGTGCCTCCTGCGTTGGCTCTGCCTCTGCTCCTTGGCACTGGCAGGGAATATTGCTGTGTGTAAAACGCTCTGCTCTGCTGCAGGGAGGAGCTGCAGCTCAGATCTGTGGGTGGGCAGAACTCACCAGGAGCACAGGCAAGCGCCAAATGTAAGGAGCCTTGAAGGGAAGGATGGCTTTAAGTACAGTAACCAATTCCTACCTTTGCCATCTGCTGGGGATAACGCGGGTGGCTCAGCTGTGTGTCGCAGATGGAGATGGTCACCACAGTAAAGAGGGTTTGTGCTTTTACAGAAGGTGGCTTTGCTCATAGCTTGACTGTCCCATATGCTTGCCAGAAGTGCAGCTTGCTCCACAACAGCATCTCTGTGGTGTGTGGAGGGGTAAGGATGTGCCTGTGGTTTTCATGGGTTTGTACATCTGACTCCTTGGTACTTCACGTGCTGGAAAGCTCCGGATGGAACAACCAACCCCTCCTTTGGTCCTGTCCCTTCACTGCAAGAGGCAGTAACTCTTCTCTCAGCTCAGCAATGCAGAAAAACTCTGTTACTGTGCCCACATAAATGTCACATGGGGATGGCTAAATAGCTTCTCACAGCCACAGGTGAGAAGGTAGCAATTTGTCGCCATTTGCTCTGAATCTTCATTCCAGAATTTCAGTGCCCCCTCCTTTGTTTGGAGGGATAATATTAGCTATTCAAGCTCTGATAACAAAACATTTAAATCTCACTTTTTAAAGCATCTTTTTTCCTTTAAATAGAAATCCAGTATAGTTGATCAAAAGTCAAGAATAATTCAATGGAGTTCTTAAATGAACTAGCAATCCTACAGTGGAAATCTGTTCTGTTCAATACTTTATTTTGTCTTGGAAATTGCAAACAATTGTGTTCTTTTATAATGAGTTCTTTGACCATGCTATAACCAAATAATTTCTAAAATTTTATAAGGATTTTAGCTCTAGGCATAAAGTAATTGAATTCCCCAATGATGAGTCTGTACTAGAAATAAAAACACTTTTAAAGTTTCACAGCTGACACTTCTTTGTTTCTATATGCTTTATATATTGCTTTGCAAACAAGAGGTAGCTGCCAGCCACTTTGTATATGCAGTAGTGAATCCATGCCATTGCTTGAAATCAAGCTCATAGCAGGAAGAATATGTTTTATTATTATAATTATTTATTGAAAAAAATGCATATGAAGAGTGATAAAGTAATAGGTTAATTCCAAGGTGGATTTTCTCAGATCTTGAGCCATGCACAGCATTAATAGCTTCCTTTTTTCTTTTTGAATTGTATAACCCGAATTACATCTGTTAAGATCTTACAAGGTCTTCACAGTTCGCCTACATTTACAAGAGAAGAAAGCAGATGTTGTCAGGTATTACTGTTTCATTCAGGGTGAAACCAGGCAAGCCAAGGTTTTGGATGACAGCACCTGAGGCTGACTTTAAGTAGAATATATGTAAAGCTATGAAATTGTGTTAGGCAAAGACAGCATGGACCCCAAATATTTATTTGTTACCAGAGCTCACCCATGCTGGCTTTGTGTGTAAATTGTGTGTAAAATTAGGTATGATTATGCATAAAAACTCAAAGCAGAACTGTGGATGTTCTGTTTGCACCTCTGATCTCATTCTTTAGATGAAAACCAGCCTGTGGACTGGAGTTGTATGAGTTCCATAATGAGCCAGAGGGGTTACAGAGTGTGTGGAAGACACCTGTTTTATTTTCTTACCTGACACATTTCACTGCAGCTGATGTATTGCATGCAGGAAGAACAGTGGCTGAGCTAAGACGCATCCCACTACAGTGAGGTGGGGCAGAGGGAACACACCCCAGGAACAGGATGGCAGAAGTGATGGCTAGGAGTGGTTTCTCAGTGTTGAACACCAGAGGCTGGCAAAAGCATACTTGTTTTGTGGTACACAGAAACTCTGCCAAATACAGTCATAGCTTCTATACATAATATTTACAAGAAGGCTCGCTACTCAGAAGGTAACTGTGTTCTTGTTTATCAGCTCAGCAGAATTGTATACTTTTTAAAATTATCATTGTTTTTAAAGAGGAGTAAGGTCTTATTCCAATTTAACCTGTGGGTTTTGGAAGACCTTTGGTTAGACCTTCCTAACTTCGCTCCTAGACAATCATTAGGACTCCTCTATGGGGAACAACACATTGCTGTGTGCTATTAGAGTTGGATTTGTTGCATGGAAGTGTTTCTAGCTGCTCTGAGTCTGTGGATGTTTTTGGTGTGGTTAGTCTCTTCTGACATCTCTTGCAAATCTGCTGGGTTTTACAAGCACCCGCAGATGATAGAGGGAGAGAAGCAGTGCACTGCTATTGATCCTTTGAAATGGCAAAAGAGTTGTTATAATTCCTGCCATGGAGCACAGCACTCTCTGATTTATCTCAAATGACACCAGATGTGGTACTATCGTTTGCTGGTTTTCTGTTCCCATGTGCTGTATACAATCTTTTCTTGCTATTTAATGGGGTTCCCATTTTTTGTTTCTGTAGGTGAGGAGACATAAGTATGTTCATGTTGCATATTGGTAATTTAGCAAAGCAGAATTGCTGCCACGGTTTGCATGTTGGCTTCTGAGTGCTTGTCAGACTGTCACTGTGGCCACTGATTTAATTTCACCTCTCATCTTTTTTTCCCATGTGTTAAATTTGCAATTATAAAGCATGTAAGATTGTAAGCGTGCTTAGTAGAGTGAAGAAAACACAAAGGAAATCAAGGAAATCTTGTCAGCAAGGTTAGAGTCTGTAACAAACGATTGATTTTAATTTATTTAGATCTGTGTATTTTGGAAAAATTAGAATTGGGCAAGGACAAAATGATCATGGTTCATTTTAATGACTGTTATTACTTTACACCTCTACTTGCACTATTAATGGTGAGCTGCAGTATTATATACTACATATCAAACCAAACTTTTCATAAGAACATAGCAAACGCCACCTAATTTCAATGTGGTCTTTTATTGTCAACCTCCCTCATGACCAAGCTTGAGATTGATCTGAAGACTTTTGTGTAAATATGTGAAGTTGAAGGTGTTTCTTAAATAAAACATGAAATGTGAACATGCATGCATGAGAAAGGAAGTCATAAAACACTAATACTTCACATAGCCAGTACTTCAGTGGGTGTATGAATACTGGTGCACACAGCACTTCCAACAGAGAAAGTTCACCTGGTTCTGAAGGTTGCTGCAAATCATGAGAGGCTATTCCCTTTCTGGCATCTACAACTTCACTTAAGATTGATTGCATTGATAGATGTCAAGGAAAATATGTGAAGGAATCAGTAGCATCTGTCACATTTGACCTTGGGGCTTGAAATCTGAAGGTTATTTCTTGTACTAGTCGTGTTCCTTTTCTTTCTTTCTTACCAGTAGCTTCAGTGGAGACCAGGGACTTAACAGAAGGATTTTTATTTTGTTTGTTTTACATTCTTTTTGTGAGGATGAAGGATATTTGTTTGTTTTCCCCTTCTTGAAAAACTTCACTAAATTCAAGCCTTTGTTTTGCAAATGCCTGGGCTAAGACATAAAAAAGAATGAAGACCAAAGTCTTAGTGTGTATTTGGGGTATTTAAACTTATTTTTAAGCATCAAAATCTGTTTCAAAATTTACAGGATACTTTTAGTCTTGGAGAATTCTAAATCAGGAGTTTAAGTGATTCAGTTCAAACTAGGCATTTGAGAAATTTAGGTAATCCAGGAAAATAATTTGGATTTATGGATTTGTTAGAAACTAAGCTCTCTCACCCTGATGGCCAGGCACCACTAATCCTTAATTTTAGGGAGATAACTTGAATTGTTCTAGACAGAAAATTAGCACTTAAATTTTTCTGTGCTATTACCCACTAACCAACTTTTAGTCCCTTTCAGTCTGTGAAATTAAGTGCAAAGGAAGGAAAAAAAGGGGAAAGAAAAGTAAAGACAAAGTTGGCATTGCTTTTCCCCCTTCTCTTTTCAAAGGATAGTGTACTTGATACCTAGGAAGAATCAGTTTGATATCTTTGATAGCAAGTGCTTGCATGGGGAAAAAAGATTTTTTTCTCTACCTGATAAACCTTTGGTTCTTCCTGTACCTCAAGTCTAGACCTGAGAAAAGCTTCAACTCTGTTGGTCATGGCACCTTGAGGAGTTTGTTGCTATTTAGTTTTCAGATTGTGCAGCATCACAGAATCAGTTAGGCTGGAAAAGACCTCTGAGATCATGATGCAACAACCTTTGTCCAAACACCACCACGTGTGTCAACTGCACCATGGCACCAAGTGCCATGTCCACTGTTTTCTTCAACACCTGCAGAGATGGTGACTCCACCATCTCCCTGGACAGCCCATTCCAATGTCTAGTCATCCTTTCTCTAAAGGAATTCCTCATAATGTCCAACCTTAGCCTCTCCTGGTGCAGCTTGAGACTGTGTCCTCATCACTGCTTGCCTGGGAGAAGAGACTGACACCCACCTGGCTACGCCCTCCTTTCAGGGAGTTGTAGAGAGTGATAGGATCACCCCTCAGCCTCCTTTTCTCCAGGCTAAACACCCCCAGCTCCCTCAGCTGCTCCTCGTAGGACTTGTGCTCCAGACTCTTCCCCAGCTCTGTTGTCCTTCTCTGGAGTCTCTCCAGAACCTCACTGTGTTTCCTGTAGTGAGGGGCCCAGAGCTGGACACAGGATTTGAGGTGTCACCAGTGTCAACTACAAGAGGACAATGCTGCCCTGGTCCTGCTGGCCACACTCTTGCTGATCCAGGCCAGGACGTCCTTGGCCACCTGGGCACACTCTGGCTTGTGTTCAGTGCTGTCAAGCAGCACCACCAGGTCCTTTTTGGCTGGGCAGTTTTCCAGCCACTTTGGCCCCAGCCTGCAGTGCTGAAGGCCGTTGTTGTGGTCAAAGTGTAAGCTCCAGCACTTGGTCTTGTTGAACCTCATACTGCTGGGGAAATTGAAATTAAAACCATTCAGGATTTGTAATACAGCACTGCAAAGTTTTAGGCAATAGTATGAACCTGGTATACAAATGTCTGCATGTTTGTAGACTATTTTCCCATTCTACTTGGACACAAGGTTATGTGGCTCAAGTTGTCACTTCCACACTAGGGTGAAGTAAATGTCTGTACACTTCTGTTTTAAAAGTCTTGGTGGTTTTGCTGCTGCTGAAGTGCTCTATTATTACTTGAGATAAGCATGGGTCCTTTTTGGAGATTTTTTTTTTGCTTTAGAGCATGCCTCATTTTTTCCATGTAGCCTTAAGATGACAAAGTAGTGTCTTCAAAGGGCTCCAGAAAGGTTTGCTGTGTTGTCAGTTGAGATTGGGCCATAGCATAATTTCTTCTTATTTCTTCTTACATCTATATGGAAGTGAACTTTTTGTTACAATCAATGATGTGTTAATATTACCAGAAACTGAATTTTGAGTACCATTCACTATTGTGCCAGATCGTATTGTGAAGGAACAATATTCTATGACCTCTTGGACCAATCAAAGCCAACTGACTAAATTCAGTAGTGAATAATTGCAATTACTTTTTTAGCAATCAATCACAGTCCCAGTCAAACTGATGGAAAATCAGTTTGGGGCAATGTAGGGGGGAAGTGCTTTCTTTTTTCTTGTAATATATGTTATCAGACAGTTATTAGCTGGCAGTGCTGCCTTTTATCGGTGTTTGCCAGATTCATGCAAATGGAAAGACCAAAGCTGTGTAGTATACCCCCAATTACAATAATGAAACAGGACAGAGGATGTAATTTTAAAGTTGAAACAAAGTAGAAAATGAGAAGTGTGTGTCAAACATGAAAATTTTGCTTACTACTGAAGCACATTACTTACTATGCAGAGAATGGAGAAAAAAGAAAAGAGAAGTGTATTGTTCAGGGTAAAGGCTCACCTTCTACCAAGTGGAATAGCCTTTTTGGCTACTTTGAATGTGGTGCTAAACACGCTGTGGTGTAGGACTGGGATGGGGAGCTGGATTCCCAGTATGCCTTGGAACAAGGATGCTTGTGTCTTCCCAAATAATCACAGGACCTGTTAGTAAGCTTCAACCCTGGGAGTTACTTCTGTGTAAGAAACCTCAGAGTCTGGCATATCTGACTCTGTAGAAATGAGGCCAAACTGACCACACTAAGAGAGTTCAGCCATCCTTTGTTTGCCTGGTTCAGATATTTGTTCTTTGAAACCAAAGATTCCTTAATATAAATAATTTCTTACAGGGCTAAAACAATTTCTTCACTCTGAGCAACCTAATCCAACTTTTATACTGTCCGAATCCTGGGCACAATGATTTGTCATCTTAAACTTTTGCACCTTGTATCCTTCAGAATTATTTTCAGGTTCCTCTTCTCTGGTTGTTATGCTATTCTCACTTTCCAAAGTGTGGGTTGGCTTTTTGCCCCCCATTCTCTCATTCTTGTTTCCTTGTTTTATAGACCTTGTGTTTTCTTCTCCACACAAAGGCTTCTACTTCAATTTTTAAAAGTCATCCTAAACTAATCTTCACAACCCCATGTTGATGTTAGTCCATGCTACACTTCCTATCAGTTTGGACATGTCAGGACGAATTGAGTTTTGATAAAAACTAAACAAGCTAACCACATGCCACACATCCACAACCACCCAGCCTCGTCTGCCCAAGCCTGCACAAACACTTCAGTTTGTCATCTTTTCCTTTGTTTAGGTGTCCTTTCTGCTATATGAAATTGCAACAGTCTTTTTAGGATCCTTTGCTGTGTCCACGTAGCTTTGCCCATAGCCAAATGCTTCCGACATTTGTTTCCAGACACTAGGCAATTCATATTGCCAGCCTTGTTTCTAGTTATTTTTCCACTCCCCTCCAGCTAAGCTCTCTGTCATTCTGCTGTTGGCCAAGTTTTATAACAAGCCTGTGGTATAATTGCTTTTTGTATCTCCTACTTACTTTTGACCTTAAAATCCATCTGAGTTCTGTGCAACCTCCTCTGCGGCTGTCCCATTTTGGAGCATGGCTTTGTCATTGTGTGCAATTTCCTTGAGGCTTTCCCTGCTAATGCTTCAGAATCTCCTTCTTATCCAAGGCAAATCTACCCTGCTGTAGGAAGTACTGTAGAAGATTTACAATGTAATATTCCTGCTTTCAATTTCAGAGAGAAATTAACTAGGTGCTGATAACTTTGCAAGGCTTTAAAATCATGTCCTTGACCCATCCACCTGCTAAAAGTGTTCCTGCAGTGGAAATGCAGTGGGTTCTGCATTCTAAGTCAGGTTCTTGGCTGTCCCCCTGAAATTCTCAGTGGTGTTCCATGACTTGCAGCACAGGGTTCAAGTTTTGCGGGGTAGCTTTGCACCCTCACTTTAAAGAGCACTGTCTGTATTGTTGCTCACCAAAAATGTTGCCTATAATTCTCAAGTGCTGGTAAATTGTGTGTTTTCCACACAAGGAAAAAGACAGTTCTGATAAACTTGACCTCTAACTTTCAATTTGCTTCTGCATATTAAAAAAATCAAAGGCTTATTCAACAGGAATTAAGAAGCTAATTCTCAATTCCCACATGGGAAATTGAATGAAGGCTTAGAAATTACTTAGATTCTGATGTGTGCTGCAGTGGCAGAGGCAGCAGCTTGAAATTCTTTTCAGTGATTGCATGACTTTCCACAGGGATACAGCGAGGCCTGAGCTGTATGACACCAGTGTGAAGCACTTCGCAGAGCTTTTAATTTAAAAGTCATGTACCATATTTGTTAAATAGTATTGCTGCTGCTGGAAAGCATTTTCCTGTCAAATAGCTACCTTTGTTTGGTTTTGAATTTTATTGCTTTCTATAGCACACATCTAGTACAGTAGAAATTATATTCCTTTAATAAAATACTTTTTCAGGAGCTCTTTTTTGTACTAGCAGGGCAAACCATTCCTGTCAGCAGCTACTCCAGCAAAAACATGGGGTTTGGGGTTTACACCAACACCAAAGGTACACGTTTCAGACAAGTTTGTCAGATCTATTTTAAATAGTGCTTGAATCAGGTCATTTCTTCACTTGCGCACTTTCGTAGAAGGCTTTCTCTGCACTGTGCTGATTGTTCTTTGGTATAGGGGAGCCATGAACATTGATGGTTTGATCAGTAGCATTTTGGTCTCTTGTCTAGAGAAAAGAACTATCCTCCCCACCACATCTGGAAGCGCTGGACTTTTCCTTTTTTTTTTTTTCTGAAAGGGTTGTGTTCATATGTTTTACTTTATAGACATTGAGCTCTCTGAGTCATCAAGAACACTTGCCAGCTTTTTATAAACATCAATCCATAACCTTTTGGTATTTGTTGTGTCTTAGATCAGGCTGACTAAATACGATTTTCTGTTGGGAATAGCAGCAATGAAGTTTGTCTGCTGAATGTAATTGGAGCTTTTCCTCATCATCCCTGGCTTGCTGTGCCATTCATGCTGATGGATTGAGACCACAAAGATGCAAAATAAAGTTCCTTTGGACAAGGTAAAGATATTCCAAGATGGGATTTGAACCAGCAGCACATCAGTCTTCCTTTGTGAACTTCACATGAGGATAAGATTGAGGAAGATTGGCACAAGTCTAAATTTTTCACAAGGCAATGAAGTTTTTATGACCCTGCTTTGTCTAGCAAGGAATACAAGCAGTAGAATAAATGAGACAAAGTCAACAGCCTCTTGTATTCAGATCAGTGACCAGTTATTATGATGCCTTTATAATAGAAATTACACTTAGGGAGAAATTTTATCAAAATATTTGCATTGAAATAATTTTTAATAAGGAACCAAATAATCTGATTTTCTTCAGCAGAAGAAAATTCCAAAGCATAGAAGTTTCCCTGTGCAGTGTGCTTGCTCAGAGATGTTAAGATAATTTTAGTTAGATAATTGTTGTCGGTACATTAAGTGCAATGGACAACCTGATTATTTTTATCATGTTAAACATCCTAAGAGTGCCTAGCTAACTTTACTGCCACACCAGCGAATAAAACCAGGAGATGATCTGCCTGGATATTGTCTTAATTTAAATGTGTTCTCAAATCTAGCAACTGGGGTTTTTCTGCATCTCTGCCTCTTTCTCCTCTAAATGCTGTCTTTCAGGAGGCTGTGGCTTGAGAAGTGTGGACTAGTGCTTTTGACACCTCAGATCCATAGCAAAACCATGATGATTGCAATTTGTTATTATTTCATGCCATTTCAAGAGGTTCATTTCTTAGAGGCCTCTATATTACATCTGACATAAGCTGATTTCCCTTTTTATAAAGTCTCTTGTCTGGGAACATGGGCTCCTTTCATTCCTTTAGGCAATTTCTCCAGGTCAAACCTGGGACATGTATGTGGTCTCTTTGAAAGGGCATTGACTGCACTTAGTTTCTGTTTTAGCTGGAGCATTTTGATTGCTGGTATCAAGGCTGCCAGTAAAACAGCTGCTCTCAGACAACGAGAGATACCATCAATGTTTATCAACAATCAGACCTAGACTAGCAATATAATATCTTTTGCAAGAACATCTTGTTTTCTTTTTACTTATTGCCTTCCACAACCATTCTATTTTATGAAAGGGGGAAGGAATAGCCTACAGGATTTTACTGACTTCTTTCCTTAATAATTCAAAAATTGAGGGATTGGTGTGGTATTGGCTGACAGAATTTCTGTCTTCCCATCAGCTCTTCTATCTATTCTTGATATTCCCAGGGATCACTTCTCCTTTCTTCCCTCTATCTCAACACTTTTCCCTTCTAGTTTAGTATTCCAGGCTCTTCTTCTAAACAGGTTTCCAAACCCTCAACAGGTCTCATTTTCTCTCTCATTTCATTTTCACTCCCTCTCTCTTGCTCCTGTCCTACTTGTCTTTGACTTGGATATATTTCTTCATCACAAATTCCGGGTCCAAAAGCTGGGGGAGTATCATGGTTTAACAGGGAAGAAAATTAATTGTACCCCACCCAAACCAGCACAGAGAGACACTGAGCAGCTGACTTTGTGTGCCCAGCTCTGGTATTGCCTGTTGCAGCCCAGAGTGTGCACCGGACACCTTCCCTTGTGCAATTCAGCTGCTGCTTGTGTAGGAAAATCTCTGCCAAGGGGGCACAAACATGAGCTTCTTGGAGTTGCAAACTGGCCATAGTGAGATGAATTTTCACAGTAACAGCCATATAAATGAAGCAAGTGATTCTATAGCTCTCCAGAAATGCTTTCATCGAGTGGTCTGAAGGACTCTTAATAACAGTAAGACCCAGCTGAAGGAGGTGGCACTATACAGGTGGACACAGTCATGCATTAAGGAGGTGTTCTAGCAGATCATTAGTGAGCTTGGTATTCAATAAATGTGTGACTGAGTGGCACTGCATTTGTGGTACTTTTTACTAGAAGAGTGCAGGTTTTGATGGAGAGAGATGATGTTGATGTCTGGGTTTTCAGAGTCAAAGGAATTGATTCCTGTGGAGATTTTAATGTGTATCTCCTCTGCCTCATCTGAGTGGCCCAACACTGTTTGGAGAATGGGCTTTAATACACTGGATTTCAGCGTAAGAACAAAATCTGGATTTTGCATTTGTTGTAATGCAGAAACATTTGTAGGGGCAAAGCTAAGAGGAAGAAATAATTGTTCATAGGCTAGGACTATTCTAGCTCTGCATCTGTCCCTGAGTCCTCATCATGAGCAGCACTTGGCAGATTCATTTTTACCCTCTGTGGGACAGGCACTGCATGTACTCTTTCCATCTTTTCTTCCCTGTGCCCCTCTCAGCTCTCCTCAGTGCATTAATACTTCCCATTCCTGAGATAAGGGTGCGTGATTGGTGTCCATCTAACTAAATTTGGAATGTTTTTTCCACAAATTTATCACTACCCCATCCCAATTTCGTGTGCCTTTGATGCCTGGTTTTAATTGCCTGAAAGTAGAAAGCTTCAATGAGCAGAAAAATTAAAATTGCAAAATCCTGATGGCTTTTTGTAGTTGAGTTATTTGCCTCCAACATTCTCTTGAAGAGTATGTTTTTCACTTGGCTTTTTTCTTTTTCCTTTAAGTGAGTGAATGTCTTATTAGTTTTCCATTTCTGACAGAGCCGCAGGCTTAACTGCAATGGATAGACAACATTTTAGCTCCAGAACACAAAACAAGTTCTTCGTTCCTAGATTCTGAAAGAGATCTTGCCAAGTCAGTGAAACAAGCTCTCCCCTTCTTTTGAAGCAGGTCTTGACTGAGGAACAAAAACTGCAATTTCAAAAGATTGAAACGCCTGATATATAGCAGAGTTTCAGGGATTTCATGAAGGGGATAAAAGTGGAAGTGAAGCACATTGTGTCCAGCTGAAAAACCAGAAATAATTTAGGACAATTGCATGATTTCTTTTATTCAGAAAATGAGTCTTCCATGAAATCGGGACTTTTCCCATGAAAAAACGTGGTGTTTTTCCCATGTTAGTTTCTTGGACTGACCCCAAATGCCTTCTCAGCTCTCTGTTCAGGTTTACAGTAGCTGTCATTTTGCTGCCTGAGTTCACACACAACCAAGTTTGTCCTTTTTTACAGGGATTGTTCTTTATTCCTGTAAGACAGCACGTCTTCTCCATGGCATGTCGTGGAAGTGACATGACTTGCAGAGCATCCTGAGAATGCTGCTGGGAAAAATCTTGCACAAGGAATCAGAGCACTGGAGTGTCTTTCTGTCAGTGCTGCACAGCAGCATGGCTATGTAAGACAGTGCAGAGTGTAGTTAAATGATGAATCTACTCAGGCAATATTGCAGCTCATGGATGTAAAGCAAAGTAAAGCATGCTGATAAATTAATATTTTTGTTTGTTTTAAAGATGACAAAAATCTGCTTCTACTTTACAAATTGTTTGGGCTTATAGCACTTCAATGAAGTGTAATAGCAGAGCCAAAGGGTCCCATGATTTCTCAGACTGAAAAGTAAAGTTACTTTGTGAAGAAAAATCCCCCTGGTGTAGAACAGTTAATTAGTTATTGAGTGGAAAACAAGCTGTCTGTCACATTGCTAGATTTCAGATTTGAAATTTGTTGCCTTTTATCCACTTGGGTTTTTTTTCTAGAACTGATATAACTGTTTCTCCCAGTATTGACATTTTCTTAATCACTTCTTGTAGTGTTCTGTAATAATTTACACCATGATCATGCTCAGCTATTATCTGCTGACTGATAACAGAGTTTGTTTTACAAACAGCATTCATTGTAATGTAACTGTTCAGTACTGGCACAGCAAGCCATGGTAATAAATTCTGCAGGCTAATGTCATTCTTTGCTCAGCTTTTCCTCAGTTATCTATCACAAAGTATTTTATTTTCTGTTCCTTGCCTGTGACAGCCCTAGTGAGAGTTATTTGGGTTAGTGAGTTTTTTCAGCATTTAGGTATAAAACTGATTTTGATGTCTTTACCTCTGAAATGTATTTTAATCATCCTATTGGAAAGTTCAGGATGTTCTTGAGGGGCAAAGACATAACCTTTATTAATTGTCTTTTTATACAGTTACCCTTTCAGACCATAGTAGTTATTTAGAGTTGAAGATCCACGGGTTGCCTTTGGAAGGAAGAAAAGTTGGCAGTGATACCAAAGGTTTGGATCATCCTGTTGACTCGAAATCTTGTCTTCCTGAAAATAAGAAACATCAAGCCCCACAAAAAAAACTATATTCACAGCTCCTGTGGCCCAGAAGCCTCTTAGTCTTGTTTCTGGGCCACTTTCTGTTCTTATTGAGCTCTGTCTGATGTTTGCTCTTTTCTGAGTATGATCTTCCTGGGTGTCTTCCTTGTTGTCTCTCCCTCATATATGCATTATACCTATACAGGAACAAGATTTTCTCTCCCCCTCCCTAAAAAAATACTTTTTTTTCCCCTCTCTTTTTGTTTGACTTTATGAAGAAATGATGGTTTTTTGGTTTATGCGCTGGGCATTCCTTGTGTAGGTAGTTTGTGTGTGTGACAGAGTTTGTGTGTTGGATGTGACACAGTATATTCTTAATCCTTCATCCTGGAATGACTGCTGGAGGGTGGCTCTGTGGATCCTTATTCCCTCTTGGAAAAGCCATCATTGTTATGCCAGGCTCATCCATCTTTTAGGGAATGCAGGTATAAAATTATTTGATGCATAAGCTCAATATGTTTTCTACCACAGAAGGAGAAGGAAGGGAGGGAGTGTTCCTCCAGCTCATTAATCAGAATGAGAATGAGAAATTGTAACAGCTTCCCAGTCATTTACTATTTGCTCCAAAGTAAATCTGTCTAAATATTAGTGCACTGGTGATAGTAAAAAAAAAAAAGGGAGGGGGGTGAGGGGGTGGGCAGGAAAACAGCCTTGTCATTTGCTTGTCACAGGCTGTACATGGTAGACCAAAGATATATGTACTGTGGCATCTCTGTAATGAAAACTTGAGCAATAAAAATAGTTTCTGCCATGTTCTGGAACAGGAACTCCCTGAGGAAACACATTAACAGTATTTCACATTACAAATTATTATTGTATATTCAGCTATTGTTTCAAATGAGAATTGTGTGTATTACAGGGCAAGGGAAGGAAGATAAAGTTAGTGTTTCTTCTGTAAGCAGAATTAAGATTTTGTGCATCTGGCTATGTCAGTTCTGGCCTATACATTTAAGTTAATACTTTAACAGAATAATGAGTTTCTTGTACCTAGGATGCTTGATGGACGTAGACATGTAGTTCAGGATACACTGGTAGTGGCTGAATATGTGAATCTCTTCACTTTCATTGTGCTTAGACAGAAGAAAGAAGTATTGTAATGTAAAAATGAGACTTGTTGGATGTATCTGGTAAGGAGTCATCTCCCACGCTGAATGTAAAGACACCATGTTGCAGAGGTTGAATACTACCAAATAAGAGTTTTGTGCAAATAGTCTATTTTCTTCCATGCCTAAAATTTTTTAATTAATTAAATGCTTTGTTTCATGTACTCCCCTCTCTCCACTCATGATAGTTTGTGTTTGGAAAGCTGATTATCTTTGTTACCTGCTCACTTTCTAACTAATTGTATGACCTTGCACAGGAGGTCACCGTTGTCTTCACAATAATTTGGAAGAAATTTCAGAACATCACTGAGGGTTTCTATATTAACACGTTGCCAGCAGAAAGCTAGTTGTTAGAATGCTGATTTTTCTCCTCCTCCAGCCTCCTTTCTAGAGGAAGAATGTTCCTACCTCTTCTACTCTTTATGGTGCCAGGAAACAGCCTCTAGCCCTTCTCTCTGAGTTGTGTATTGTTGGCTCTGACTGCATAGCTCAGCTTCCATTTTCTGATTTGTGAATGAAGTGATTGATACGTACTTGCACTTTGACATTTAACTTCAACTATGTGTAAAAGTGAGGGAGAGAAAAAATATTTTTATTGCAACGTTAGTTTCTGGGTGTAAATTGAAAAGTGTTAGAGACAACAGTTGCTCCAGACATAGTTCTTTGTTTGCCCTATTAAGCATCAGAAAACTGAATCTAGGGGGAACTGGATGCTATTTCCAATTTCTGCATTAGCTTATGTAAAAGGCAGGAGAGAGAGAAGTGGTGTTTTATTTTACAGTCCTTCAGTTTGCTGTGAAGCTGAGATTAAATGGGGTGAAAGTAGCACCTGTACACTTTGACAAATCACTCCCAACTTAGAGAAGAGCCAGGCTGGTGTGAGCAAAAACCAAGAGAAGCAAACCAAAGTATGCAGAAAACATTAATTTCATTCTACTGTTATAGTTACTGCTTTCTGGAGACCCAGCAGTGCCTTACCCTGCTCACCTTTGTTGTGGCCTGACAGGGATGCTGGATGTAGCTGTCTTGGAGAAGGCCCCAAAGGAGCATTGCATAAAGCTTACATTTTTAATCTCATGAACTGCTCATATTTGTGCCTTAATGATGCTGCATCAAGACAGTAGGATGTCTAATCCATATCAGCAATGCATTTATATTTACATTAAACTCATGCTAACAGTATCATTAACTTCTTAGTGATATTATAGCACAGCCTTGTGAGTGTATTTTCAAAATGCTTCTTGTCAAAAGAGATTTGTGAAGTACTTTATTGCTAGCCAGAAATGGTTCTAGCAAACCACTGAAAGGCTTTCTAATTAAATGAAAGTAGTTAATTTTCCTTTTTCTTCCACTGAGATTGTAAGCCACAGTAGCACCCACAGACATCCTGCCTCTGTACTCAAAATGACAGTGAGCTGCTTTCCTCTTTACAAGTGCCTGGCAGAGGATCTGAGCCACTCAATTTACTTGCAGTCCCACATGCTGTCAGGATCCAAGCCCGAAAAGTCCTGGGGGGTGAGAGTGAGGCACTATTGCAGAATGAGTAACTGAAGTGTTGATTTGCCATGAAGTTGCCCATCTGAGGCAGGTTAATCTTGCAGCTCAGGTGTGCATGAGGGCATCTTAATTATGACTGCACTGAAGACATACCATGACAAAACAATGTCATTTTGTAGAGGAAACTGGCCAATATATAATTTATGGTATGTTACACAGGTGCTTATCAGTGTCCAGCTGACTAGAAATAAAGCAGCTCAACTCAGAAGATAATATAAAAGTTTTCTGTATTTCCTCCTTTATTTTCTTCTATATTTCTCATGTTCACAAGTTATGTTTTTCCTGTGGTGTTCATAATTCCTGAAACAAGAGAGATGAAAGTGGGCTTGTTATGAGTACTGTGTTGTATCTTAATATTTCTCTTTCATGACCATTTGTAGTAGCAAATGTGTCTATAATGATATTTGCAGGAAACACACAGGGAGCAGGTACAGTCTGAATCAAACCAAACTGACTTTAAATGATCAAAGGCCTGCAGAAAACATCCTTGTTGCTTTCTTACATAAATGAAAACCTGTCAAGTGTGGGTGCCATAATGCTGGATTCAGCTATGTGTGTAAAACAAAGAGTTTTGGCAATTGGAAGAGTGTCATCAGGTGGGCACAGCAGCAATTAAGTGAAGCATCAGGGTCTTAATGTTCAGACAAATGGGTATCTTATGGTGTGTGTCTTCAACAAAGTAACATCAAGATTTTTCAGAGCTCATTTCAAGCCCTCTTGATCAGAAATGTCTCCATAGAATTTACCAGTCTTTCAGTCACATCCTAAATCAGCAGCCAGGAGTACAGCCATGTTTTAGATGTGATTTGTGTTTCTAATATGCTTTGATATATTTCAAACCAGGGGCTGCATCTATGGAGTGTTTTTACATCTTTCTGTTTTAATATATGCAACATGTTGCATGTAAGTTTGGTGAAAGAAATATGTGGAAGCATCTCAGCAAGTAAATGTCACTCCTCACCCCCTTTTTTTAAATTAAGAAATAGGGAAATTGTGCCTAGATCTCCCTTGTAATTTGTATCCTCTGACTGAAATTTCAGAAAGTAAATTTCAACACATCAGTTTCAAGCAGCAACAGGCAGACAAGTAAATTGTGGCTATAAATGTTGATTTTAAGTACTCTGAATGCTGACTGCTATCAGACTTTATCTTGGATGTTGTGGTAGAGAGTGTGAGCAATTCCCTAAGGCAGGAAAACAAACTGCTAGAGGAACAAAGAAGTTATGCTAATAATACATGACATGGTTTAGCCATATATAATTTAATACTTTGCCCTTCAGCAACACCTTTCAAGTAAAAATCTGCTAGACTTTATCAAATAATAAGTTTTTTATTACATCCTTTCTGTTGTCCCACAGATAGCTGATTGGAAGAAATGTGAAGAGACTCATAACAGCTCTGTATTCAGAGCCCTGCAGTTTTGTGTCACAGTTGTGTGTGGTGTTGTTAGAATTCTTATTTTTTGAGCCTATGTCCTGCTGAATGCTTGCTCTGAACCTTGAAGACTTTTTGTCATCACAGTGGTTATACTGATCCTTTTTTTGGGGTTGGCTTTTTTTGTTCTTGTTGTTCTCTGTGAACATTGTTTCTCTATTCATAATTGGGTCATAATTGGGATCCCATCCTCAGCTGTCTAGGTGCTAGAAGCAAAATTTTAGCAAGACATTTTCATGACTTTAGCTTGATAAAATAGAGTAATAGATGGAATCAACTCAGTGTTCAGGTTAGACTGTGACCCAGAGCAGGTAAGATATCTTAAAATGCCTCCCAGAGTTCACTGGATATAGTAACAGAGACAGTTGTTCATGTGAAATGAAACCCACTTTAAATTGTGCATGTTGGGCAAAGCTTTACATTTGGAGAGATTGTCAAATTTTCAATTCCTATAGAGGGAGTGTAGTACTCTGTACCACCACTGAGGCTGGAGGTGTTTTCTGATTCATAGAGGCTGGAAGACACACCTGTGACAACTTTATATTTCATTGTTATTATCATTTATCTCTCTTGCTAGTGAGTGTTATCCTGTCAACCATCTACCAGTGGTGGTGGTAGTGGTGGGCTCTTGCCAAGCCTAGCAGTAGTTGCCAGCACCAGCCAGTATGAAACCTAGATAGAATATTTTCCTGTTAGTTGGAAAGGTTCACCTGACCTGTGGGGTGGAATGTGCCTGGCCTTACACTGCTCATAACCTTTGCTGTTGCCTTGTATCAGACGGTAATTGTCAGATATTGATATCTGACAATTTTACAGCATAGGGAGGGTAGACTGGAGACTACTGTCCAGCCCTGTGTTCCTGTTTTTCTGTTTTGTACTCCTCTTATCACAGGGAGTCTTTGGTTTTTTTTCAATCTCAGAACAAAATAAGTTAGTATCTAAGTTTAAGCACCCAATCTCAAACATTCTGAGAGTCTCCAGCTAGAAAGATCCTAAGATTAGCCCAAATCTCCACTTATTATTACAGCTATCAACATTATTCTCTCTCAGAAATTGTAAATATAAGTGTGAGATGAAACCTGGTTTCCTCGAGTAGGACAAGTGTCAGGAAAGCCCTGTTCCAGAAAGATAAGCAGTACCAGTGGTGCAGAGGGCACAGCTGTAAAGAATGAAATTTTGGAATCTGCTGAGCTCTCTTTTTATTCTTTAGCTCTTCACACACCATTATCCACTATCTGGTTCAGTGTGACACTTCAGCATAAGTTGAATCTTCACAGCACAGAGTGCTGGTGTTGGAAACTTTTGTGTCCTTAAGTTACATACAGTTTCATCAGCTCTCAAGTAGTCTTTGAAAATTCATTCATTCCTTGCTCCTGGCTGAATCAGTGGAGATGTGTTCACTTGGAATCTGCTGAATTAGGTATCCTTTTTTTTTACCATTTCCTTTGGTGTTTCTTGAGTACAGTTTCCAGATGTCCCCCATGGCACTCCATCAGAAATGCACACAGCAGCTTGCAGGGCATTCAGCCTTCTGCATCACACTCTGCAGGCTGCTGACATCTTGGGATGGATCCAAGAACACAGGTGGGGGATTGTGTTCATGTGGAATGTGGCTTGCCCTGTTTTTCCATGTCGACTTGGAGAGGTGGCCAAACATGATATTGACCTAAATGTAAAAGCTGACCTTTGAGAACTGTTAAAGAGCACAGGTTAGAGCAGACCTTTCTTGGGCTAATATTCAGTTTCCAGGAATGGAATAGGCTTTTCAAAGAACTTTATATTGATGCTTAATTATCTGCTTTTCTGCATCTTAGATTTTATCCTTTTTTTTTTCCTTAATCTAGTATTTCTATGGCTGCTTAGGCTTTGAAAGAATTGGTTAATAAAAGAACATATTAGGAAGTTTTTTTGTCATTAGTTCTTTTTTTAAACTTTGTTTTATGTTGAAAGAAAGCCAAAACCTTTCAAGAGATGGATGTGTGTTTCCCTGTCAGGCCCCTCTCTTCTGTCCTGCAGGGCAGCCTGGAATTTATCCTGCTGCACATGGTAGACCCACAGCTTGGACCACTTTTCCCCCTATGAGTATCCCCATTGTTCTGTCTGGGTCCTTGCTGGTATTTTTCCCTTGTAGTGGTGTTTAGGGTGAGGTGAATATTGATCCCTCTTTCTGGGGAAACAGCATTTCCAGATGAAACAGAAATTGCACCATGAAATGAAAACTTTTCTGAGATAGAAGTATAACTAAGGTTGGTATATTTCTGTCCAGTTTTTTCCATTACGTTTTCATTTTCAGATGGAAATACATTTAGTGAGAAATCACCAAAGAATCATAGCACAGTTTGTGTTGGAAGGGATCTCACAGACCATCAATTCCAACCCCACTGCCATTGGCAGGGACACCTCCCACCAGACCAGAGCTTCATCCAACCCGGCCTTGAACAATTCCAGGGATGGGGCAGCCACAGCTTCTCTGGGCAACCTGTGCCAGTGTCTCAGCACGCTCACAGTAAAGAGTATCTTCCTAATATCTAATCTAAACCTACCCTCTGTCAGTCTAAAGCCATTCCCCTTGTCCTGTCCCTCCATACCTTGGTAAGTTTTCTTGTAGTCCCTTCCAGGTACTGGAAGGTGCTGTTAAGGTCCCCCCATAGCCTTCTCCTCCAGGCTGAACACTCCCAATTCTCTCTGCCTTTCCTCACAGGAGAGGTGCTTTGATCACCTTAGTGACCTCCTCTGGACTCATTCCAACAAGCCCCAGGTCCTTCTCATGCTGGGGATCCCAGAGCTGGGTGCAGCACTCCAGGTGGGCTCTCACAGGGCCAGAGCAGAGGGGCAGGATCCCCTCCCTTGCCCAGCTGGCCACGCTGCTTTTGGTGCAGCCCAGGATGCAGGTAGGTTCTGGGCTGCAAGTCCACATTGCNAATTCCAACCCCACTGCCATTGGCAGGGACACCTCCCACCAGACCAGAGCTTCATCCAACCCGGCCTTGAACAATTCCAGGGATGGGGCAGCCACAGCTTCTCTGGGCAACCTGTGCCAGTGTCTCAGCACGCTCACAGTAAAGAGTATCTTCCTAATATCTAATCTAAACCTACCCTCTGTCAGTCTAAAGCCATTCCCCTTGTCCTGTCCCTCCATACCTTGGTAAGTTTTCTTGTAGTCCCTTCCAGGTACTGGAAGGTGCTGTTAAGGTCCCCCCATAGCCTTCTCCTCCAGGCTGAACACTCCCAATTCTCTCTGCCTTTCCTCACAGGAGAGGTGCTTTGATCACCTTAGTGACCTCCTCTGGACTCATTCCAACAGGCCCAGGTCCTTCTCATGCTGGGGATCCCAGAGCTGGGTGCAGCACTCCAGGTGGGCTCTCACAGGGCCAGAGCAGAGGGGCAGGATCCCCTCCCTTGCCCAGCTGGCCACGCTGCTTTTGGTGCAGCCCAGGATGCAGGTAGGTTCTGGGCTGCAAGTCCACATTGCCAGGTCATGTCAAGTTGCTTACAGGATTCCCAATAGTGTCTTGTTAATAAATCCTTCTTAATAATTCTAAGATTAGGTGCTACTGCAAAGATCTAATCCTTTTCTGACCAGGTAGTTTGAGCACCATGTGTTACAACTGACAGCTTGTTCATTAGCATTACTTGCCTTGCAGCTTGTATTTCTTGGGAGTATGAATAATCAGCATTACTGTGGAAGAATGCTTTGACAACTATTTGTGACAACTATTATAGCAGTGTGCTGATTTTATGAGGAGTGAGTAAGTGTCTGCAAGTGAGTTAACAGCTTAATCTGCTCCCTTTCTCCCAACATGACTCACTAGAGCATTTCTGTATGCTCTGCTGCTGCCTCTGTCCCCAGTTGCTGCTTGATTGACAATAATCTGATCTCTCCATACGTGTTACCCTCTCTGTGCCATACAACTTTTGTCACAGTGCTGATGCCACCGACTTTCAGATCCTCATGTGAGCTTCCCCTGCAAGAGGATGTGACTCATAGGTTCCTCCTGAGATCCATTTAACACACTGAATTAAATCCAAGTAGCTCTTGCTGCTTGTTAGCATGTTCTGACTGACTGGCTGGGACCTTACTCCTTAGTCTTGAGATTGTTTGTAATATTAGATGTGTACATGCTATATCACAGATTTATGTCACTCCAGGGTCCCAATTGCTTTTTATGTTGAGGTGGTTTTGCTGATTGTGTCTCCATGAAGACCTACAGAATATGTGGTCTCACTTTACAGCATGTCCTTAGTGTGCAAATATTTCTCCACTTGCTTTCTTAGCAATTCCTCTGTTTGTAATAATATATTGTGCTCTCCACTGTGCACATAAACAAGGAATTCCAGTGTCATTAACTATGCAGCAAAGAGAACAAAGGGCTGCATCCAGCTCAGCTGTTGAGCTACTGGATGATCCTAAGCAAGGCTTTGTCTTGGTTTCCTTAGCCTGGAGATTCATCAGGACCTTATTAAAGAGGATTTGAGTATTGGACCATCCGAAATAGAAATATTTGGCTGCTGTGTCTCTTGGAAGTCATCCAGCACCCATGTGCAGTTTTGAAATAAGGCCTTAGTTAGGACTTGGTTTCACAGAAA
Source organism: Irena cyanogastra (assembly GCA_013397155.1). Classification (NCBI taxonomy): domain Eukaryota; kingdom Metazoa; phylum Chordata; class Aves; order Passeriformes; family Irenidae; genus Irena; species Irena cyanogastra. The sequence goes on from VWZV01015115.1 coordinate 537,614, forward strand.
TCATTCTCTTCTTGTGCTTTAAGCCATGTCTTTGTATCTGCTAAGTCTGCTGAGTTTTTGGTTGGCCAGCTAGCAATGCCACAGGGGATTTTCACATCACTTCCACAGGCTCCAACCTCACTATCCATTGCCTGTTCCAAGGGCTTAAGTTCCTCACAAATATCTCCCAAGTTATATGCTGAACTTGTGTCAGTCCTTACCTTCAGGTCAAATGATGAACCCAAGATAGTGGCCATAGATGAAAACATTGACCTAGGTAATTCTTGCTAGATCATATCAAAGCCCAGCTGGAGATGAATGAGTAGCAAACATCAAAGCTAACAAGAAGGTACTCCACTAGTACAAGGAAATTCAGCAGAAATATTTGTCTGTTATGAATGGGAAAAGCCAAAAGTAAAGGATATTCTTTCTAACTTGAGTCTTCATGAGCAAAACGTGATCTGAGATCTGTTTGTATATTCTTCTAGCTTGGGAAGGAGAAGTGCAGCCAACATCAGAGCAGCAACAAGTCAGAAACTCTTTACAGAGGTGAATGTGATCAAATTCATGTCCTGGATGGGCCCAAGGGGCCTGAAAAAGTAGGCTGATGTGTTTGTGGGGTTGGTATACCATGTTTGTGACAAAATATGGTGACTGGGAAGAAGGCTGGCAAATTCCTGATGACTAAAAATAGCAAGTATTGTATCGTTTTTTTGGAAAGGGAAGAAAATGGGGTCGTTTGGATCTCATCAATCCCATTCCCATCCCTGGAAAGGACCTGGTGCACATCAGCTCAGAGTCAGTTGTATTAAATGACTTCCAACCAACATTTTTATGATTCTCCATTCTGAAAATGGAACTCTGATCTCTGATTTTCATTTCTCCATTTCAGCTAAAGCTCTGTTTCTCATCCCCAGTTGTGTTCTACTAAATGTTGTATACTCCTGATGGGCCTCATATTGATGTTTATCAGAATTCCTGTGAACTTTCAGAAAAGTTAAGGTCAGGTCTGAAGCTACACATTGCAGCTTAGGCAGCTTGTATTCAGTCATTATCCTTAGCAAATCAATATTTAAAAGTGAATTTATCCTTTTCTTTGATATCTTTGAATTTGGGTTCATCTAACTCCTGGGAAGAGCAGAAATGCAGAGAATTTCATGTCTAGCAGAGGTCAGGAAAGATTGATCTCTTTTCAATCATGCTGTAACAATTATTTACTGTATTTAAGCATTGCTAGTTTTTTCTGTCTTTCCCAAGTATTGTGCAGTGGCTGTGTGATAGAGGCAGAGCTGGAAGGATCAATATTTTGGCACTCCTAAGGCTCAAGTGATATGCAAGTAGAAAAACACATACTGTGCTTCCAGAGCACAGTGCAAGCTTATGCAGGCTTATATATTACTGCTTTAGGTATAAAAATATTAAGTTTCATTTTTCCAATTACATGGTACAATTCTATCTTGTTAAAATATTTCAGAATAGACTTAGGCATTAGTAGCTCTGAAATGAGGAGAGACTTCTCAGTTTAATGAGAAGGACATTTTTGTTGCTGTTTGTACGCTTTGATTAAATAGAACATGCAGAAATTTAAATCTGATTATATTTTCAGGATAACATAATTAACAATAATATGCTCTTTTCCTAATCCACTGAATGCATTTGAGAAGTGGTATTTGTGAAATGTCAGCGTTCTCGAGGAAATGATGACGGTGTAATCTTGCCCAAAAGTGAACCTGACTTTGCCACCAGACTCTGGTGCTGCACTTGCTGAGCCCCCTGTCTCTTACACCCCTCTTTTACTGCTGTGTAATCCTTTTCCATCAGGGCACACAGCAAGGTCTGGGCTCCTGGCAGCAAAGCCAGAGCAACCCAGCCCCCAACAAATGGACCTGCCTGTGAAATGAAAACAATTAGTACTGGAAGGTAGAAATCAGCTGGGAAAGTTGGTGCCAACGCTGACTTTCATTTTCACACTTCCAGCTCCTCCTGTGCCCTTCCAAGTGCCTTCCTGGTGCTGTGCATTAGTGCCCAGCTCGATGTGCTCGCAGCAGACAGACAGCTGAGTCCTGCACTGGCCATGCCAGGGCTGCCACTGCCTTGGGGGTAGATCCCATGTGTGGCACTCTCATGTGTGGTTTCCCTAGGACACCCAGCTGGGGGGCCAGACTCTGCACAAGGAGGGCTGGTGGCACCCAGGAGGAGTTTGTGCGTGATGTGGCTGTGGCCCAGAGCAGATGGAGCCACGTGTCCTGTGACAAGCCACCTCTGAATTGTTGGTGTGCTTGTTCCCTGACAGCACAGCTGAGACAGAACTCTCATGGGAGTTATTGCACTGGGTTTGTGCCACGTCTTGACTGGGAATTACCCAGACTATCCAATTCCAGGAATAAGCCTGCTGCAGGAGAGCAAAAATATTGTTTCCCTGCCTTCCGTGCAACTTCTGTCAGAAAGTGGCTTTATTTTTTGAAAATAAAAACCTCCAAGAAAGCAAAACAAAAATGCCAGAAGCTCTGTGCTCTTATTGATCAGCTTCAGTGTGATACCAGTGCTGCTGGCTCTGTATTTATGTTCCCTCCTACCCCATATATTGCAAATCTATCAACAAGAGTGATCTGTGAGGATGGAGACAGGGAGAAAATACCCACAGGGTCAGCATGTCATTGTGAAGGAGAAGGAATCATTGTGTTTTATCAAATCCTCAACAGCTTGATCTGCTGGGGATAAATGTTTTTCCCTTACTGCTCTTTGGAATCCTGGTATTCTTCATCCAGCATGATCCCATGGTGTGCAATTGAATTGAGATTCATATGGTGTGGATTGCCATCACAAAAGCATATTTGAGGAGAATTGCCTGCACAACTTGCCATCTGAAGGGAGATGTTTACAGGATAAATGCTTTCTCCAGCCTCAATTACCTTTAAAAGTAAGTCAAAGGTTGCCATATTGAATATACCAAACTCTGCTGGGAAAATGCCAGACTATCAGTGATCTCCTTGTCCCCACAGGCAGGACTGGTGGCACCAGCTGTGACTCAGGGAGGGCCTGCCTTAATTTAGTCATGCTTTTTCCTAAACAGCCTTGGGGAAATGCTTTAACTACAGGTGCTCTAGGGCTGTAAATCAGGGCTCTTTGCACTGACTTCTGCTGCAAACATCTTCTTAGGAGTGGCCACAGAGTTTTGTTTTTCTATCTCGCATCATCACAGAAGAGATCAGATTTGGGACACTAAATGAAAGCAAAGTGAATTCTCACACTGGCTTTTTAAGAAGTATATTATCTTTCACATGCTTCACTAGCACATTTCGATTTGCAGCTCTGGAATAAGGATAGGCAGGAGTTACCCCATCTGTAACTAATGCCTTCTTGTGTTGGAGGTTAATAATCAGATTGCTTTAAAATATCTGTTAATTTATAATTGTTAATGGGAGAGTAAGGCTGTCATTTAGGTTCTTGTATATGATTATCTGCTCAAATTCTTTATTTTGTGTACCCTTGAGTAGACAATGAGCTTTATAAAGCATACCTTTCATATAAAATTTTATTTTTATTAGTCATATTTCCAGTCCTTCATATTTATAAATCATTTATCTGACTTTAAATGAATACTACTGGCAAGTGCTGTTAATTTACCTCAAGCTTTTAAAACCTTACCTCACATTTTTAAATGTTTTTTCCCTAAAGCAATGATGACCAGAAACTTTTAAAGATAGCTAGTTATTTGACATTGAGAAAGACATCAAATACAGGAAGACTTGTAATAAATTCACGGTGAGGCAGAGCACTTTGGAGATGTAGATGACTACACACCTATTACATCCACTTTTCCAAATTATTAGTAAGTAGCTGTGTACAGAAAGTGTCACTCAGTAGTTGCTCATTTTCACATTCAGACACCTGTCTTGCTCAGAGCCCAAGGGGTGTGTTTTGGGTACAAATGAGCCTGGCTGAAATGGATCATGGGATGGAGTACACTATTTCCTCCCTGTCACAGAAACCGTTTGTACTTAGTGCCCACCCTGTGGTCTGTGCTTTTCTGCTGGAAAACCAAACACATTCAACGAGCAGCCAAGTGGCCTCACTTCATAAATCTCTTGGAGCGCACACACCGTGGTGGTCACAGCTGTGCCATGGCCACTCACACAGCCCAGCCCTTCATCCCTGCTGCTGCTGGCACATGGCCACCTCTGCAAAGACCTAATGTGAGTTTGAGCAGTGTGCTTCACTCCTGTGCCAGTGCATAAGGCAGGTACATGCATGTAAACCTGATGAAAGTGGTGATCCTTTTCCATCTCCATCCCAGAAGTCTGGGGTAATGGGGGAGGAAGAGCAGAGTCTTAGTACAGTGCTGCTTCCTGAGGGTGCTGTGGCAATAGCAATACTACTAAATCAAATGTTCCAGTGGTTAGGCTGAGGTTTACAGTTGTTTTGTGGGCTGTGTAAGGACTTAGGAATTTAAGGAAAACTTGCATTTTGTTTTCCAGCTATCTGTCCATTTACATGGTTCAAAGTTCAAGGAAATGTTGAAAAGCTATTAGCCTTTCAATGAGATGCAGCCTTTTTTGATGCTCAGGGGGTTTTTTGTTTCGTAGGGGTTTTTTTAGCAAAGGCATGATAAATGTCTTCATATGAGTTAAACTTGTTTTCTATTAACAGCAGAGGAAAGCAAAATTAGGCTTGTTGTCTTATTCCCTGCACTTTGCAGCACTTACATAGTTTATATCTAAATGCACAGTGTTTTAGTCTTTCTGTATTTAACTTAAAAAATAACTGAACATCTAATTCCCAGAAGAAAGAAAATTCCATGTAAACATCTGCAATCAAGGAGACGTGGTACTAAATGTGATACATGAAATACCTCATTCTGATATAAAAGTATTCTTTGCTTAGTGGCTTTAATATGGTATTAGGCTACAGTGTCAGCAAAAACTTTGCTTTTTCATTTAGTGTAGTATCTCCTGTCTCACAATGCAGCCTGATTCAGGCTGTAATGCCTGAGCAAGCTATCTAAAAATCTGCTGACTCTGGTTATAAACACAAATGGTGTGTCATTTAAAACTAACAGGAAGTGTTGGGCTTTCCATCCCTCCAAATAACCATGAAATGATAAGTTTATGTCTAGGCACCTTAAGAGTATAAGGCTTAGAACCATCTTAGCCACCTTCTGCAGACACTAGAAACCAAGGCACAAAGAGCAGAAGCAATTTCCTGAGCCTCTACACCCCTGAATGACACCACCAGATCTGGCTGTATTTTTTTAAGCTGGTTTTGCTTTCCTAAGTCTCTGCTTATCCTTACCTATGTTTTTTACTTAGTTGTCTGTTCAATAGCAATTTTTTCTTCTTCAGAAATTGCTGGAGGTAGTGATCAGGTTTCAAAATCTTGGATCCAACCACTTGAACACATCAGTATCAGGTATTGAATGGCTCTGAATTCCCCTTTAATGGGTCAAATCTGCACGATCAATGTGAACACCTCACATTCTTTGATTGTGTTTTAATTTGCATTCTGATCAGATGTTTGGCCATTTGAAACCATCTACAGTTAGAGCTGATTTGAAAGAAACATCAAGTACACGTGTCCAATTAAACTGAAGTTACCATGCAGCATATAAATTGCAATCCATCATTCTTTTCAGTCTTTCTAAAATTCACTGGCTGTATTTAATTCAGAGCAGCTATCCTTGTGATTTAGGAATGTACAACAGTAGGACAGAGGAGGAATGAGCACAGGTCTCTGGGGTGCCTAGCCTTGGTGGTCTCAAAATGGGTCTCAACCTATTTATGGTCAGCTTAGCAGTGGAATGGGCAGCATATCATTTCTCTGCCCTGCTTTTTCCTGCTATAACCATGCCCTGTCAGCCTGGGGCTGCTTCCCTGGGCTGTGATGGACATGCCTGTCCTTACCTGTACTGCATTCTGCTACCTTTATAGGCAACATTTTGTATACATCCCAGGGTGTAAGGCCACATCGGTACCTAATTTAAAATGTAATTTCAACAGCTCCTTTGCACTGCTTGCTTATGGTCAGGCCTCCCAAGTGGCTTCTCTGATAAGCATTCCAAAAATAGACTTTGATTCTGGTTTTTAATAGATGTTTTCTGTAAGAAGAGGATGAAGGGGAGGTGATGTGGCTCAAGCTGTGTTAATGTGAGCAGAGTACCTAGCTTGAAGGGAAGGGCTGTGAATTGCTATGGTCTCTGCTCACCTGTGAGGGTAGGGAGGAAGCTGATTCCACCACACTTTCATATTCCTCTTTTTTGTATGCATACTTCAGATATCTTTACCTTCCTGTTTTGTTCAATATTACTATATCCCATTAATAATGCAGAAACATGAAGATTTCTGAAAAGATCCATCTAATCCAAATTGTTGGGTTGCATAGTCATGATAGAGTTTCATACGGTCACCTGTTGAGAGGGAGCTTAATCAGAACAAAAAGCTAATTTTTTTCCTCCTAGGAAAAAAGGTGCTAGTGTGTCCCTGGCATGCAGTGGCTGAGTATTTTGTGTGTAACAAAATCCTCTGAAACACAAGGATTAGAGGGCTTGCTTTGAAGAGAAGTCTAAGTAGAAACTACTCCCCAGTCTGTAAGTGAGAAGTTCTGGCTCCAGTGGCCTGATTCATTGTAATGTTTATAAATAGTGCCTTAAGCAAAGTAAAAAATATGAATTTTAACCATCCTAACATTTTTTCACCAGCATGTTTAAGACAACGAACTGGGGCTAAGAAATATGTAAAATGCTTTCTAATTAAAGTAGCTCAATATACTAAAGCTTCCTGATGCTGTAACTTTAAGGTACAATATGCATTTAATTATCCCCAAGGCAAAAATTACTTTCAGAGTGGTGTAGTTCTCCCCATACACAGAATAATATGGTTTACTGAACTGGACCAGGTTTTAGCAGGGCCTGCAACAGCAGTGATTTTTAGTGTCTCCTTGGAGATTACAGAGTAAACATTTTAAAATCTCATTTATAGGAAATGCTTTTTTATGGTTTTGGTCAAGCCTAATTTATTGTTAACTGGATTATAAGTGATATAAACTGAGGGTTGTTCCTGAGGGTGTTACATACCCTCTGCTCCCAGGAAGGTTGACCAAAATTCAGCATTGTCATTTCACTACCTTATGCAGATGCATAATATTCTTACAAAAATAACACTTATTTAGCTCTCCCACAAATCGAATATTTTATCCCAAGATAGCTCACCTCTTGTTCATTAGATTTTTGTTGGTGGTTTGGTTTGGTTTGGTTTTCTGTTTTGTTTTGTTTTTGTTTTATTTTGCCTTGAATTAGAACTAAACAAGGTGTGGAACATGTAAAGATGTCTAACAGCAGTCATTGTTTGGTTTACTGTTACAACTTCCCTTTAAAAGTCAATTGAATTTTTTTCTCCATCAGCATTTAGTAATCAAACCTCTTAAGTTTTTTCAGGAAATGGGTCTGTGTTTCTTCGTAAATCTCAGAGCAAATTTTAGCCTTATTTTTCAATTTAACTGCCAAAATCCAGACACAAGTTATTTCAAGTTCAGTTTGTACTGTTGAAACATGTCTTTTTAGACAAATAATCTGAATCTGGTTAAAAGTTGGACTCCTGCTGTGTATTTCTGGACTTTGTCCTTGAGTAAAGTGACCTACAAAGCTGTATTGACTAAAGATGTGCAGAGCCCGGAGCAAAGACCTTGATTTAAAATATCTTAGTACTGCCTCAAAATGACCAATAGATTCATTGAGGGACATCAAAATGTTCCATGCGCTGTATTTCTTGTTTACTCTTTGCTATTTAATTAAGGAAAGGGGCAGAAGTTCCTGAGGATGTGTTTCCCCAGAGCTTTGGGAAGCGGGGACGTGCAGCGGCTGCTGCTGTTTCTGTCAGATTGAGGTGTTGGAATCCTGTCTGTTCAGGGGTCCTTTCTGCCCCTGAGCCCTGCTAGGATTGGATTTGTCCTTGCCAGCTGATTATGAAAGATGATCAGTAACTTACACAGTTACTTCTGCTAGGGCAATATTCATGTCTGGCAATGTAGCTCATGGTACATGAGCTGTAACTGTGACCTGGCGTGGCTGAAGAGGGCCAGACAGGGTTGGGTCAGATGTAAGAAACTTGAGTGCAAACTCAAATTTTGCAGAAATTCAGGGTTTGTAGCTGACCTCTTTTTAAAGAAAGTAAAGTTTTACTTTGGTGTTTCTGTGACCAGAAATTGAAGGCCTCTGAGCTAGGATTTGGAAGAGTTTCTCTAGAAATTTCCATCTTTGTTTTACAAGCAGAAATACTCGCTCACATTTACACACTTCTCAGAAGTCTTTGCTTTAAACCTTGAAGCTGTGATGTATTTTAAGCTACTGGTGTTATGGGAAATGTTTTAGAGATCAAGCCAAACTGTAGCAAGTTCTGAGCTGTGAGAATTGTTTTATCAAAGATATTTTTTCAAAATGCTATGCAGTTTGACCATGAGTTCCTCTCTGACCATCCTTTGGAAATGATCAATAACGAACAGGTTACACTGGGTAGTGGTAGTTTCTGTTCTCTCTTGACTTCCTTCTAAAAGTTTGTGTAGCTATTTGGACACTACCTGTTGTTTAAAAGGAAAAATAGCAGGAATTGAGGCTAATCAAGCTATTTGCTACTTCTCTCTTCATTTGCACCAGCTATTATTTTATTACTTTTCCACATCAATAGAGGTAGCTTAGTTGAAGGAATCAAGGGTTTGCTTGTGATGCTTTGGAATAGGGTTAGCAGAAGTTCTTGGAAGTAAGAGTTTCTTTCTTTAGGGTTTGTCACTTGAATTCATATCAGATATTCAAATAAACAACCTCTGGAGGTTCCACCTGAGAGCTGGGTCACCCCTCCATTTCTTCACTCTTGCTAATAGAGAAGATGCTCCGGAATTAAACTTTGATGCTTGAATTCTAGTCAGCTATAAAAAGCTGTCTTTTTTTCCCCTGGCAGGAGGAAAGGAAAACAGCAACAAAACCCACTTGTGCTTATCATGGCATAAAATAGATTATAAAATCCTGATACTAAACTGATGATTATTTCCAAATCTGTAGAACAGCTTAGTAAAGTACTTGCTCTTGTTTATGTTCATGTTATAAATTTGAAAAAGATTAATTTTCCAACTCACTGTCTCTTAAATCAACTAATCATCAACTGTGGAAAATTGTGCAGAGCTCTTTGACTGTGCTACTGATGTTGTTTTTATATTTTATGTGGGAAGTTCACCACCTTTTCTCTTGCATCAGTAAGAACCTCTGTGCACACAAGCACATACAAGCAAAAGTAAGAAGTGATTGTGATTTTTTTTTTTTGTTTCCCTGAAATGTTCAGAGTTACGTGCAGTGTCAGTATATCAAGAAAGGGAAAAAAAAGCATATGGCATCTTTAATTCCCAAGTACTCTGGGTACAAATATACAAATAATGTATACAATTAACTGAAGTCTCCCTGGGTTTGCATTGATGAACCCAAGTTCTGCATGTCTCACATTAATTGTCTTTGTTTATGCAATGGTTATTAGAACCTCAATGCAGTTGGTGATGTTGCTGGTCTAATGAAAATGGATAAATGGTAGCCTTGAGAATGAAACAAAAGAACAGGTCAGACAAAAAGCAGATCTCCAGTTTCTCCTTTCATGTATGCAGTGACACTTAATTTGAAGCATGTCTTATGCATTTCATTCTCTATCTGTACCAGGTATCTACCCCTCTCTGAATTTCTCTCTTAATTAACTGCAGCTATATCTCAAATTCTCATTTTTGAGTGCTCCTCAGCCTGTTATGAAGGAATGCAAAAGCATCTGGTGTTCCAATTTTAGGCTCTTGGTGCCAGCGGGTCTCTATGGAGAACTCCATGTGATGCCTCAGGTTTTAGCTTTCATATTTTTCAGATTCTGTGCTGCTTTAGTGTGTACTTCTGAGCTTCATATTAAGGGATGGTGAGCTCTCTGCACAGAGCAGGGAGACAAAACAATTCCTTCTCTAGCTGGGGACCAAGGACAAATGACCCAAATCTCAGGCCCAAGAGCATAAACAACATGGGCCGAAGAGAGAAAAACAAGAAGGATGGAACTTGTTAACCTAAAGCTGTAATTGGACAATTAACTCCAATATGCAAATAGACGAGAACTTATAAAAGTGAGAGACCCCGTGACTGATTGTCCATTTTGTGACCATTTTGGTTCATCTTGGGGGTAGCCTTGGCTGGGCTCTCGTGCTGCCCAAGGTGCATCCATTGAGGCCTTCTAAAAAATCCCTACTTTATTCTTTAATTCCATCTAGTCTCTGTTCTAGGACAGCCTTCACAAGGCATCACATAAGCAGGTCCTTGCGTCTGATGCTCTCCTGAATTGAGGGCATTCTGTAGCCAAATGCCCAACCTTTGGACCAAGTGCCATTTCTTCCAACTTCTCAAAGCCTGGACGTAATCCTCAGCACACCAGTGAAAGTTTGGTCACTTGTGGCTTGACCACTCCTAAAGAAAGTAGCAGGGAGTGCCCAATGCACACAGAAATAGCCCATGAGCAGGGTTTGTGAACGTGCCTAGCCTTTAAGAAGCTGAGGAGGGTGGGAGCAAGACTGTGAACCTGCTGGAGCTTAGTCCAGCACATGGCTTATCTCTGCCCTGAGCACTGCAGCAGCATTTCCCACAGCTGTCACTCATGGGAATAGGGACAGAGCTGTCACTGCTTTGTCTTCCAGCAGTTCAGGGCCCTCCCTGTGTGACACTGGCCTGCCTTTGTGAGCTGGGCCACGGTTAAGCCCTATCCTACTGGTGGGTCACTTCTGTTTTGCAGAGACAGACTTTGGCTCACCAGATCTGAAGGCAACCTCTGCCTCATGCTGCTGAGTGCCTGAATGATCAGAAGAACATAAAATCCTCTTAAACTTTGTCTGCCAAAAGGAAGGGATCACTGTGGAGGTTTCATCTTAGTGCTCTGTTTCCAGAGGAAGGCACAAACATATTCTGGAGCTAAAAGTTGAAAGGCTAAAAGCCTTTATTCTGGACCTAAAAGTTGTAGTTTTTATTAGAGCTGCTCAGAAAATTTGATACTCTGAGGTTTTGTGAAACACTGGATTTTGACGGAAAAGTAAAAAAAAAAAACATTTGTGGAAGCTTTCAAAAAACCTAGATACCATTTTTTGACTCCCTGTAGTTTGTGTTTAGACTAACACAGTGCATCTTTATAAATCTGGCACCTCTTTTTGTAGCCCAAAGGATTTAGGGGCATTTAAAGAGAAAATTTTGAAAGCTTACCAAGGAGAAAGGAGTGTATTCAAAATCTTGTTTGAGCAGAGGTAGGTAACCATGAAGTATGGCTGTGTGAAAAAATAATTAACCTGTGGACTTTTGTGTGTGTGCTTGGCCTGAGACAACTACTTATCATGGAAAAAACTGAGACTGGAGGAGAATCTATCCCCAAAATTCCAAAAAATTGTAATTTAGGAGATTGTTGGAAAGTAGCATCTATAGTTATTTTATTAATAGATTCTGGTGAATACAGGCAGTGCAGAAATGCCATGTTTTATCCAGTGTCATTCCACAGTGTTTCATTTTAGTGTGTTTTGTTGGTTGGTTGGTTTCTTTTTATTTGCTGTGAGCGAGAAAGGGAATTTCTTCTTCAGAACAGATTTCCATCTGAATGATAATGTTCATAGGAAAAAGTCTTGCTTAAACAGAACAGCATTTCTTGAAAATAAATTATTTCTTATGAAGATCTTGGCTGGCTGTGTTGTAGAGTTAATTTGAGCAGCACTTCAGTAGACAGGACTTGAGAAAGCATCAGGGACACCTCTTATACCTCTATCATTTTCCTTTTATTTTTTTAATTGACTGATTGAGATCACATCTGTGAACCGTTCCACTCTAATTTTGGCATTGTAACTCATGGTTTGATTTAATGAAAGTGGTTACTTACCTTTTCCTTCACATGCAATTGACTGCTGGTATGGTGAGTAGTTAATTCTTTGTCCTTATGAAAAAAATGCACTGGCCTGATTATGATCATTCTGCTTTAAACCCAAGTGTGAAAGTCATTAAATATCTTGAAAGAGAGGAAAGCTACCAAATATCTTGAAAGACAAGATATTCAGAACTACATGAGATTTTTCTCTGAGGTAATTCTTGATTTTCCTTGAGCTGTGTGGAAGGAGTTTCTGTTTCTATGCTAAATGCTACAGCTTCTGTATAGGCAAGACATCCACCTAAACTACTTGGCATAAACCAGGTTTTGTTTCTAAGATCTTATCTTAGCTTTCTTAAATGTGGAAAAAGAAGTCTCTTTTTAAATGACAGGGAGAACAAATCATGTTAATAATTTTTTATTCTGTGTCCATAGTGTGATTTTTCAGTTTGGGGGTGCTATATTTTTAAGTACAGTTGTTCTGTCATTGCTCTGTGTGTTGTTAAACAGCTCTAAACCCAGACTGAAACCATTATGGTTGTTGGCCTTTTTTTTTAATGTTAGCATGATTGAAAGCAGAATTTGTCATGTTTAATGCATGGTAAGGCCAAACTAGAAGCCTTTATTCAATGTTTAAGATTTCAACAATAGAAACAGAAGACGTGTTTAGAGTTTAGATTAAATCTTTCCCTATACATTTAGGACTGCAAAACTGAGTCATTTTGGAGATGTCTGTAGTTTTTATCAAGTTTTAAATTCTGTGCTGCTACTATTCACTTGTACACTTCCAAAGCAGGATTTTCTGGCATTTTGGCACTAAGATCCCAAACCCTGGTTTGTCTAAGGGCTGCTGAGGAAATTTGCACATCCTTTTTAGCCCAGGTGCATGCATGCTGATCTTATATTACTGTGAGCTTTTTGTACTGCTGGAAGTTCTGCCTTATCCACATTCTCTCATCTAGAGTTTTTCTAGACAAATAAAGAAATTGAGAGTTTTTAAAAGTTTTAAATAGATCAGCATTAACAAATCCTGCCTTGGTTTTCATAAAAGAATGATAAGTCTGATTACCCAAATGCTGATCTAAGTCTTATCCTGTGGCCTGTATGTCCTGATCCTTTCAGAACTCTTGGTGGGGTGAAACAATGCTCAGCACCTTCCCAGAATTCTGTTACTCTCAGCAAGATCAAATTACTTCTGTCAGCAGGAAAAGGCTGATATCAGAGACAGTGCAGTCCCTCAAAATATATGTTTATATATATATATATATATATATAAAACTGGGGACGAATTTGTTGTTTGTGTGTGCAAAGAGGAATTGATGAATTGATGAAGGTGTCATCTGTGGCAGAGGACAGATTACTCTGACATATAAATATAGCAATCCCCTCTCCTATATTCCTTGTATTCTTCTTCTTTTTGCCTTAACTTCTGTTATCAGTTTGCTTCATTGGCAACTTCATGATGATAACAAAGAATCCAAGGGTGTTAAAGTAGAACACTCCACGTGGGACAATCCAGCAATATAGATTTTGCTAACATGTTCAAGGAGAAGGTCAAGTGGTGGTATAAATCACACTGGTTTTGACAGCCTCTGGTCTTTCTTTGTGTTTAGATCAGTTCCTGAATTTCCCTGTGCTGCCTGTGGAAACTATTCTTTCCTGGTACTCAAGTCTGGCATGCAAAAGGAGTTAATGATATCCTAAGAGAGCCTGATCTATACCTTCTCTAAGCCCGTGTTTCCCAGACAACATGGTGCTGTAATCAAAGCAGCTGAAACATTTCACTTCTGTTTAGGCTGGATGCAGAATCATTTTCTCAGGAGTTGAAAAGTTCAGAAGGAGAATGAACAAGATCATTTTCCTTCTATACTTTGCAAAATCCTACAAAGTAGGCTAGACCTCCTTGCTCCCACATCATTACATGGAGAGAAATGTTAGGGCTTTCATTGCAGACTTGCTCAAGGCACATTGTGTGAACTCCAGAGGAACATATGCTCGAAATTGTCCAGCACAATTTTCAGGAGAGAATGGCAAGAACAGCAAGAAAGTAATACAAACTTGAGCAAATGCTGAAATAATGAGTGTGGCTCTGTGTTGAAAAAGCTCAGAAGGAGATTGAAATCATCACTCTCTGCTTCACAGTCCCAATCCTCATTTCACCTGCATCTGCACAGTGATCTGTGGAACTCGAGGAAAGGACTTCAGCAGAGAACTAATAACTGACAAAATATGTGAGTGTATTCTTGGGCTGGTCCTCTTCAGAGCTACAGAACTTGAACTGGATCCAAAAAGATCCAGTTTGAGAGAGCGAGCACTGGGTACCACTTCTGAAGCACACAAATTTGGAGATGCTACAGGGACAAGTGGTGTGAAGAGAATCCAAAGCTCTCCTGAGAGCTGCTCTTCCTTCCCAGGGCTCCCCTGCGCTTGCCTACAGCTCATGTTGCTGTTGGAGTCTCCCTTCCAAAGACCAGTTTGGCATCAGGCTTTTTGTCACTGCCACATTCACAGCAACTCCCTCCTGGTCCCTTGGGGCTTCTGTGCCTTTATTGCATCACCTCAGCAGCACCCAGGGATCATGGCAGGCACAGCATTAGCTCAGCTTTTCAGTGGTGATGAGTGCAGAAAATGTGTTGCCTATATTCACTATTTTAAAGGGGAATTTTGTTCTCCCACTCTTCCCTCCTGACACTTTATAAAGGAAGGGATAGGATTGTATTTCTCATAAAACCAAATTTTTCTTTATCTTTTGGTCTGGAGGGGTCTCCTTATCGTAGTTCCCATAGCTGCAGCTTCTTCAGCCTCCAGATGAATAGCAAGACCATTTTTGCAAAGTGATTATTTTCTAAACCTTGTTTCTCAGGAATTGAAAACAAGTGTTGTGCCTTGCTGACTTAATATTCCCTCAGCGCTGCTTGTACAGAAAGGTTATGGCTTTTGTGGGGTGATAACCAACCATCCAATGAGTCTTCCAGCACAAAGAAAGCACACTTCCAGCACACTGATCTTCTTGTAATGAAAGACAGGCATAAGAGAACAAAGAAACAAAACAAAGTCCTTGAATAAAAATCTGCATTTTCTCTGCTCCTCACAGACAGAGGAGTCAGTGACCAAACTTTTGCTTTCAACGTTTTGGCTGTTGGACGAAGAGCATGAAAAAGGCAAAGGCATAATTATATTTTAATAAAAAATAACAAAGTTGGAAGACAGTTTTATTGCCTGATTGTACCAAAGTGTTGATCCACTTTTCTTCTTCATCACACCATCAGCACAGGGGGAAAGAGAAGAGCAGGAAAACACTGAAGAGAGGGACAGAAAATAAAGAAAACTGACAACCAGGAGCATTTTATGAGTGACAGTCTGTGGGGTTTGATGGGGCAAAACTCAGCTTGCATTTTAGAGCTCTGGCAGCCAATTCTGTGTGTCTCAAATCAGCTCAATGCTGAATGCTGGCTGAGCCAGGGATTGGGGAATTCCAGTGAATTTCCCAATCATCAGGGTCTGTCTCCCTCTTGCTCACTTTGTCCTCGCACATGTTTTGGGTTGTATAGAAGCATGCACCACAGACAAGTGCATTTTGGAGTGACATCATGCTGATGTTGAGGATGTTGACCTTCTAAACAGAAAAAAGGGGATTTCAAATCAAGTGCACATCTACTTAGCCAGACTGCTCTTGGCATTCACCAGCAGAGTTTTACAGAGTTTTGGGTAAGACAAGTTTTTGAAAAATCCTAACTAACAGTATGTTTGGGATCTCAAGCAGCCTGGGTGAAGTTGTAGAATAGACTCATTTTGGACTGAAAATTAGCTTAATTTCATGTTTGTGTTGAAAGGGATATGGACAAAACAGTTTGTGACTTCCCCCTCCTCAGTAAGAGCACTGATTCATGTTCACAGTCACTCAAAAAGCAGAATTAGAGCTATCTGTAATTGTTTTTATTTCCAGTTCTTCCTAACACTGAGCTATTACATTCACAAACAGTAAGTAGAAATGCATCTTTTAACATGATAAATTTAAAGATTTGCTTATAAACTGAGATCTTTTCTTCTAGGGTAACCTCCCTTAGGTATTTAATTTGTACAGCATATTTTCTTAACCTTTTCCTTAGAACATAAAACACCAATTGAGCATTTGGCTTTATGGCTGCTGGCAGAATTGGGAAAAGAAGTGAGCATTCAGTCCCATCCTCTTGCTCCAAAAATCTGAAAATCCAGTAACAACCACTTTTCTTTTACTGTGTTATGCTCTTGCTGCACTGTGAGAGATCTTGCCCTCAAAACCCCATCTTCTACATTGAATTTTTCAGTACTTTCTTTTTCCTGTTTCACAATGAAACTGAAGGTAACAATACATTTTTACTAGAGGGAAAACTGTTTCCCTTGAAGGAAAGATTATTTTTAAGAATTCTTCAACACATGCTGTTTATTCTGAGGGAAGAAAAGATGTAAAACTTTCACGAAGTAATCAAAACTTGAAAAGAGCAGAGAGGCATTGCCCGATCAATGGCTTCATGGGCTGTGTTTGCCAGCACATTCACTCACTAACTGAGTTTGACACTGAAAGCCTCACATTTCTGGTTTTAGTTCACTGCCCTGAGGTTTTAAGCAAGATGGGTCACAGAAAAGACATGTTCTAATGCTTTGTAAAGTGACAAAATTTGCCTTCATTCTGTCAAATTATAGTACTGTGAGCATTAACTAACTGTTGTGGTATTGGGGTGGATCTGTGTGCATCAAACAGGATTATGCCAGGATTATTAGAGGTCATGCCCTCTGCTGGAACTTCGTATGATTCCCAGAGCTGTGGTTTGCAGCAAGAAACACCAATTACTGCCAGAGAGATTGGTGATCAGGGCTGATTAACAGCAGAAGGCTTTTTGGACACAGAGCTGTATGGGAGAGAAACATGCCCAGCAGGTGCCCTCTCTGGTATTTAATTATGAGGGAACCTGATGGAGAGAGATGTTTACAGGACTGGCTCTGGATTACTTGCAAGGGCTTTCTCACAGAAAAGGTTTAAAAGAAAGTGCACAGTGGTGTCAGGCACAGGCTGGGACAGCAGCTCAATTAGAGCTAATTAATGTCCTGTGAGCACCTTGCTCTTTCAGCCACGTTGCATAACATCATGTGTGGTGCTTCATGCACAAGGGCTGTGAGCTGGAGGAGTCTGAGCTTGTCTGAAGTCTTAAAGAGCTCCAAGACACTGCTACTGGAAGTTGTAGTTTGTAAATGATCTTTTGGGGATTTATGTGTCAAGGCTATGACCAATGTTGTTTTTTTTTTTTTGGTGTGTGGGTGGATGCTTAAGTGCTATACAGATATATGAGGTACTGCAGTTAATAGGTTAACTTGGTTGGTCATGGGTGTTTTGGTGAAGCTCAGGATCAGCTGGTGTGCTGTCACCTGAAGTTAGGGTAGAGTAAGGAGAAGTTAAATAGAAAATTGAAATAATGTATTATTTGTGTGAAGAAAACTGAAATATTTTGAACACTTGGTCATTTGTTGAAAATTATTTTTAATCCAAGTCTCTTCAGTTTATTTTCAAATGAGTTGGTGAACTTGCATAACTCTTAAAGGACCCAGGTGGAAAGTTTGTCTGACTGTAGTCCCAGTGAAGGAGGTGGGTGCTCATCCCTGGTTTTGCCTGGGGTGAAATCAATCACTGCTCAGTGCCTGCTTTTGAGAAGCCTGTGTTTGGTGCCCAGATCTCAGCAAAATCTCCCTCACACCTGATAGTACTTGGTGCTTCTGTTTGCAGTGCTGGTGGATAGGCCAAGGAATAAAGAGATGCTGGACAGCAGCCTTGCTTTCTGCTTCTTAGTAAAAAGTTGCTGTAAAGGTCGTGGGTAGGTCAGGCTGATGGGCAGTGAGCAAACACTTGCAGTTGTGCCTCCAGCCCCCAATTGCTCTGAAGATAACAGAGCAAGGCATGTCAATCCAACACAGCAAAAGGTGAAGGTGACCATGATGGCCTGAGAATATTGTACCAGAGCTTACATGTAAAGCTTTCTCAAAGTGAGACTTTGCAAATTATTTTCTTCTTTAAAAATAAAACAAAACAAAAGAAAACAAAAAAAAAACCACAAAAAATAGGGAAATAGGAGAATCAGTTTGAATAGGTTTTCGAATGGGAACAGACTGACTGATGAAAATGTGAGAAGTAGCAGTGGCACTACCTGCTTTCTGTAGGGAATGTGTTGTGAGAGAATGGAAGCCTGCAGCCTTTCCTCAGCTCCTCCAAACAGCCCAAGCACTTTGGGGCAGGTGGATCCTTACAGTATCCCTACCAAGTTTTCCACACAGGAGCCTCTGACTTGGTGAGAGCACTGAGGTGTTACCATGCTCTTAATAGAAATTAATTCTTTGCACCCTCTTTTTCTGTCTCCTCATTTTGAAGATCATTTAAGATGTCTTTTGATGTAGCTGTGAAATCACAACAAATTTACTTGTCACACGTACTTGACTGGAGACAGACAATGCGCTCTCTTAATCTTCAAAATAATGTTGTGATAAATTCAAATTAAATATTTTTCAATATTTTGTTCTGTCACTTTTTGCAATCTTTAACAGTTTAAACAATTTAACATTTCCATCTTTCACGGAGTGAGTAATTCAGAAGAGTAGGACACATACATTTAGTCTTGAATTACTGAAATATTTGTGTGTGTGTATATGCAGTGGTCTCCAGACTTGCACATTTTAAGTACAATGAGGACAGTCTTGCCAAGTTACAAAATGATGCTGAGGCTTTTCACATTTGTTTTTTGTTAAAAGAGGAGTCAGTGATCTGAAGCCTGAATTTATGCTCAGAAAATTGCTTTTTATCTTACAGTATGGGTTCTTGAGCAGAGGCAGGCTCAAACAATATGTTGAAAATTATCTTTTCACAGAACTTTGATCAAAGTACAAATGTCCTTGCCTCAGGAAGCAGTTTGTTTCCCCTTGAGAAGTGATGCTGGAAAAATCAAAGAGAGCAAATCTGCTTGCTGGCCAAAATTTATCGATGAATAAATTGCATCACAAATCTACCAGCAACATAACATTTTCAAAGACCATATCATGGTGTTGCTATAAGAAAAGTGGTTTGTAAAACTCAGCATTGGATGGGAACTCTTGCCATAACAATATTACTAGAAACTATTATTGCTTATAATGCAATAGAGTATACTCATCTGATGATATTTCTGATTTAGTGGAATCCAGATGTAAACCAGTTTTTGCCAGTTTCATTATTTGCCTATTAGGAAGCTTTATTCTGGGAAATTATTTTGAAGCTTTTTGTAGGAACATACCTATATGAGTCGTCTCTTGTTTCCAGTACCAAAAAAAAAAATTTAATTACTAGATCTCATTTGGCTCCTAAAGGATCCAAAGGAGCTATCTAAATAACGCTAAATGTCCACTGATGTATCATTTTACTTATTTTAATTTTCCTTGTTTCTTCCAAAGCTGAGATTCAAGGCTTCTTTTTTTGAGCAAAAATTTAATATAAATTTGCCTTGAAGCAAAAATTTAATATAAATTTTTGGAACCCAGGAATCCTCATGTGTCAGGAGTCTCTGAATAACTGTTTGTGACATGCAATTTTGCTTTTCTTTTAGATTTTCCCTTTTACTGAATATACCTGCTTCTCATTCTCTTATACGCAGTGACAGAATTCTAAATAGAGAAGTTCTGGTGAAAAATTATTCTGTTTACTACGTCTTTTTTTGGTGTCCCAATATTATTTTCATGTATTTTCACATGCTTTGGAAGATAAGAATTCCTTCTTCTATCCAGATTCTGTCTTTCAAGTGACATCTGCACTGCCAGAAGAGTTTCAGCTCAACTTTCCTTTGCCATCTCCTAAAAAGAAGAACGAATCTGCAGCTGAGACTTTTAATGTGATTGAAAGATAGGATTCTCTTGGCAATGGTGAATTCATCTCTAATTTCACACCAGACTGTGAGGTTGAGTAATGCTGTTGGAATTCTTTCCCCAGTAATTGGTCAGTGGAATCCCTAGTGGGGCAGGGGTGGGCTTGTTAGAGGAAAACTTCCCAAATGTGTGTTAAGTTTTGCTGCTGGCAGTTTTTGCTGAATGTTTCAAGTTGTAGTGTCTAGCACAGGCTGGACACAGCTGCTGTACAATGTCAGCTTGTGCACACTTTTTTAGCAGCCTTGGCTGAATGAACAGCTCAAAGTGCTGTTCAGGCCACCTGTTGCTTTCATGGATTATTCCCACACCTCTGTGCAATATAAATGATTCAGCTCCAGACCTCTGTTCTATGCAAGTGAAGAGAGATGAAGAAAATGTGCATGAGAAAAACAACTTAAGAGAAAACCCTGTCATGGCACTCAAAGGCCCCGTGAAGAAAATGTCTTTGCATGAGAGCTACGGGTAGGTCAATCTATTCAGATGAAAAGGAATAATTTAGATAGGAATCTGAACCTTGATGGAAAGCTTATACAAATACTTGCTGAATTTCTCATTACTCCACTCATGGTGGCCAGTGCAGTAGAGCATGGCTGGTGGTACCCTAGATCTGGTCAGGAGCAGAGTCCTGCCCATCTTCTTTACTCCTCAGGCAGGATTCCAAAGGCTGCAGACATTTAGTATCCTTCTGGTATTTTTTTAGTATGGAAACCCCCCTGAGGGGGAGACCCCTGGAGAGTTCTGTGCCAGTATTGAGACACAAACAGGACTTTTGGTTTTTTCGATCTTCAGGTTGCTGTTTATCTTTTCTCTTATCAGCAGTTCAGCACACCGTCTACATACGAGACTTAGCACACAAAAGAGAAAGGCACCCAAAGTCACAAGACACACAGTTTCAAGGTCTTTTAATACTATTTTGTCCAATTAACTCTTAGAACGTATTTTATTTCTACCTTTCTACCAATAACTAATCGTTTGTCTGTTCACGCAATACCTGCATGGCTCTTTCTAACCAATCACTGTGCCACCAACACTGCAGAAGATGAAGTAGATGAAGAACAAGGAGATCAGACAATGCCCAAAATCCTCCATCTTGTCTTCTATCTACCTCCATACTAAAATCCCAAAACTCTTAAGTTTTTCACCCTGTGATAAACTATACTACTATCTATTTTACACACTCATAGATCCCAATTCATCCCAAAGTCTTGGAAGCTTTCTCCACAGACAAAGGTTAAAAGCAGTGCTTTCCTGGGGATCAGAACTTCTCAGGACAGGCAGGGAAATATTCCCTGTGCCCTGGGTTTCAACATTTTAGCTGGTTTAAATACATTAACAGGAACTAGCCTCTTTGGAGACTAAGTGTCCAATTTATTCATAGATGTCTTCTTGCAATGTCTTCCTGCCAGTATGTTTAAACCACAAACTACAGGAAGAATTTTAGTAGCAAGAAGAGGATTTAGACTTCACAGTCTGCAGACTGTCAGCAAAATGTTCAAGATAACCACACCCTAAAATGGGGAAGGAATAGCTGAAGGGTGAAAATATGAATCATCAGCTCTTGTACTGCAGCAGACATCATGAAAATATGAATGGAGCATCCTTGTCCATTGCAGTTAGGTCTGTGTCTGTCTCATGTTCCTGCCCCTAGAATTTTCCTTTTCTCTGTGCCTCAGCTGACTTCTTTTCACTCCAGCTGCCCTGGCCCCTACATATCTTTCTGTTGACACCTTGGCTTCATTGTTGATGCATAATCCTCATATTGACATAATTTTTTTTCTTTAGGATAAATTTAGAGATGAGTGGTTATTGAACTCTAACAAATTTTGTACTTATTTGCATAAAAATTGAGTGATTTTTTTATATTTAGCAGATGTTTTTCAGTAGAATTTAGAGATGCTACTGAAGCAATAGTCCAACATCGAATTTCAGTTTGTCCTCAGAGGTGATAACCTCTGAGATATCAGGGATGGTAATCTAGAGACTTGACAGTTTCAGAAGAAAAAAAAAAAAGAAGAAGAAGAAATAAAAAGAAGAGGGGGAGAGGATAAGGCTTTGACCCCGCTGAACTCTTTGAACCTAAAAGGCTGTTTGCTTCTAATACCTTTTGATCACCATCAGCTTTTGCCTGAGTAACACATATGACTTGAAGTTAGGAACATAAGACTGGGAAAAATCAGTAAGATTGTAAGAGCTGGGACATTAGTCTGTGCCTTTCTGGTCTCTCTGCTGTAATGGAATTTTTTTTTCTCTCTGCAAATGTACTGAAGTTCACTACTCTCACCCATTTGTACAGAGATTGCTTCTTTCAGGGGCTGTGTCCTGTCTTTAATCTGCTTCTTCACCCTGTCCCCAGTCTGTCTTCTTTTCCTTTCTCATGAGTCCTCATCTTCATCTCCTCATTTCCCAGTAAATTATGTTGAAAGTCACTATTAAAACCCTTTTTAGTATTTTTTTTTCCCTCGGGCATTTTTAGATAGGCTTTCTGATTCACACCTTTAAGTTTCAGTTATATGTTCTTTCTGATATTACCAGATATTTCTGTGAGGTTTGTAAGTACACGATTATTCAAAAAGATTATACTGAGAAAAGAACAACAGCTGAGGACTCCTCTGGACCGTAATTTGTGCAGCTCAGTTTACCACCCTAGAAAAATCACTCCATTTTTTTTTTTCAGTAACTTTCTTCCTGAAACATTTCACAGATTGCATGGTGTCCTTTCGAGAATGTTGAACTGCACAGAGTGTTTCTTTGCTTTTGGCTCATGGCTGTACCCTGACACCCCAAGGGCTGAAGGAAAAGGAAAACAAAACAAGGCTGAGGCAGGAGTTTACCTAGTGAAAGAGTCAATCCATGCTGGCATTTAAGTATTTAAATACACTGCTTTGTTTGCCTTGCACTAGGCTGTTGGTTTGGACAGTTGAACTGGAGGGTTCTAAGAGCACCTGCTTTCCCATCTCGTGTAAACCACGAACTACAACTGTAGTGAGAATGTGGTCACAGTCCTGGCTGCCTCTGGGGCAATGTGCCAGCTGGCCAAGGCAGGGGATTGTCCTGCTCTGCTCTGCTCTGCACTGATCTGGCCTCACCTTGAGACCTGTGAGCAGTTTTGGGCACCACAATATAAGAAAGCCATTAGACTATTACAGAGTGTCCAGAGGATGGCCACAAAGATGAAGGGCCTTGAGGGGAAGCTGTATGAGGTCACTTGGTCTGTTCAGCGTGGAGGAGACTGAGGGAAGATTTCACTGCAGTTACATCTTCCTGTGAGGGGAAGAGGAGCAGCAGACACAGATATCCTCTTTGTGGTGACCAGGGACAGGACACGAGGGATTGGCCTGAAGTTGTGTCATGAGAGATTTACATTGGATATTAGGAGAAGGTTTTCACCCAGAGGGTGGCTGGGCACTGGAACAGCTCCCCAGGGCAGTGCTCACAGCAGCAGCCTGACAGATTTCCAGAAGCACTTGGACAATGCTCTCAGGCACTTGGTGTGACTCTTGGGGTGTCCTGTGCAGGGCCAGGAGCTGGGCTCGATGGTCCTGATGGGTCCATTCCAACGCAGCTGATTCTGTGACTGTGTCAGAGACAGCTAGTCCTGTTGCATATATTTTGGCTGACTCTCTCTTATCCACATGCTGTCTGCACTCTGCCTCATTCCTTGCTTGCTGGTGCTGTTCTTTTCCATCTCCCCCTCTATCCTTTTTCCTGGCTCCTGCTCTTTGACTCACCTGCCAAGAGATGAGTTTTCTAGCCTGGATATGAACTGCCCATGTTCTCTAGTGCCCTGTTTACAAAGACATGTATACATTTCAGAGTTTTGAATGTTGCCCTTTGCTAGCACAAAGTAACAAGAAAAAATAACCTTTTCTCCTTCCTTCCTGTTCTGTTCACAGAGAGTTGTGACCAGAGGAAAAAAAACCAACAAAGATAAACCAAGTACAGAGCAGGATGTCTAATAGGGTCTGAAGGGCTTCCCTCCAGGGAGCAGCTGCTTGAGGCTTACTAACTTTTGCACATTTTACAGGGAAATGGTTCTTTCACTCTGAAATTGGTTTCAGAGGGGGGAAAGGTCTGAAACATTTGACAGAGGCTTCATTAATAGTTCTTGATGTTCTTCTAGCTCTTTGCATTTTCAAGCCCTCCATCAACAGGAACAAAGCACACATTATTACTTCAATAAGCTGATAATAATATGCATTTTCTTATGCATGTGTCCTGTTTCAGTGCACGTTAAGTACATTCAAGTGAAGCTCTGAGTCTATAGCTGAAAAGGAAAAATTGAAGATGTGGCCACTATTGACCCTCCAGTAGCATTCATCCAGGAGCACCAGTAATTCAGCATGCTTTGTTAAAGAAATCAATAGTGAAGACAAAGATCTTTAGCCAGTGGAACATCTTCTACCTTTGCAGGATCACAGAATGACCAAGGTTGAAGGGCACCTCTGGAAATCATTTAGCCCAGCCCCTTTGCTCAAGGCAGAGCCAAACCAGGGTATTAGTTCATAATGATAGGAGTCTTCTCCAGGTTGAACAATCCCAGCTGTCCTCTCCTTGTATGTCAGTTGCTCCAGTCCATAGTGGCCATTATTTGTGCTGCTCATCTAACACCCACTTATCAAAGTATCTGGAGGTATTCCTCCTGTAGTGTTGAGAAATGTCTCTTCTACTGGCGCAATTCATGTCAGAGTTACCTGAAGTGGGATGTGTATGGAAGCAGAGTTCAGGGCTTCTTGCCCCAGCCATCCTTCCTGGGAGGAGTGCTGCTGCTCTCAGCAGGTTGCCACATTCACTGCTTTGACCTCAGGCTGCAGTTTCTGGGAGCCTTTAGCAGAATCTTGTGGTGTACTCCTGTGTGTTGCACCTTTGCTTGACCCCTTTCATAATAAGAGGACTTCCTGAACCTTGATTTAGTGGTGTAGTGAGGATTTCAGAATGTCTTTCCCTGATATTTTGTATTCAAGTTCAGGAGATTACCTTGTGCAATAGTAACACTGGCAGGTCTTGTTCCAGAAGCAAGTATATTATGCTCATGTGTATCAGTGTGGTCAGAGGAATAAAGCTGATTTTTTTTTTGTTTGTTTGGGGTTTTTTTGTTGTGTTTTTTTTTGTTTTTGTTTTTTTTTGTTTAGTCAGAGTTTAGTAAAATTGAATTCACTTTGTTTGTCCACTCAGTGGTGTGTAGTTGAACAGAAATCCCCCAGGGAAGAATCTCTGTGTGTGCTTTGAGCCAATTCCATTATTTTCTGTATAATCATTGCTGTCTGAGAGTTAGAGAGTTAGACATTAGATGTCTAACTAAAAAAAGTTATAAGGCAGGTTATTGGATTTACACAGTTTGCATAAGCAGGCATGAAATATAAAATATAGATTCACCATGTCTTTTATTGCAGTGGGATGATGATTTACATGGGACATTAGCTGCTTGGAAATGAATATTTTGCAGCCACTAAGGGGCTCAGGATATAAACTTGTCCCTGTGAAAGTAGAAGGGGAAAGAAGATGCCCATTTTTTTTATTTTTTCCCCCCCATGTAGTAGAAACTGCAAAACATATAAACAGCAGGATGGGATTGTTGGAGTTACTTGTACTTGGCATACTCTGAAAGAGGTTTGTTCACATTTGCAAACCAAAACCAAAAATCTGGAAAGGCTGAAACAGAAAATGACCAACTGCAACCAAAGCATTTGCTGCCTGTTTGTTCTGAATGTGCAATTGGCCTTGGTCTTTTAATTATAATCCACAGAGATGGCTCTGTTCCCTAGCCACCCTCAGGCTTCCAGGAGCACTGAGTGCTTAGGGCTTGGGCTGCTAATGCTATAATTGAAACAGCTGCTCTGCTTTCTAAGTACTTTATTCATTCACCTTCTAAAATGCTGATGGATCTGTGGCATGTTCCGGGCCTTTTCTGCAGATATGGATCTCAAACACAGCCACTTGCTAGACAGAACTACTGAAGAGCATTTGCCACAGCTTTTAGTGTGCTGTCTCAGTTTTCAGAGAGGGAAGAAAATGGGAGGAGGTGACAGGAAGGCTGCTCTGAGGCCACAGTGGTCTTTGGACTGAATTCACTTCACCTACAAGACCAAACGTCCTAATTCTCTATTATTCTCAATGATTTAAACTGAAAGTGAATGTAAAATATTACCAGGCCAAAAGGTCATTATTTTTTGCATTCTG
This sequence comes from Irena cyanogastra, assembly GCA_013397155.1. Classification (NCBI taxonomy): domain Eukaryota; kingdom Metazoa; phylum Chordata; class Aves; order Passeriformes; family Irenidae; genus Irena; species Irena cyanogastra. The sequence continues at coordinate 563,581 of VWZV01015115.1, forward strand.
CACTGATTTTTAAATTAGCTCAGACAGAGAAATGCCTCTTGGAATTGTGCTGTAAATGTGCAGAGCATGGGGAAGGCCTGGCACTAATTCACCCCAGGCCAGGGGCTGCTCTGCAGCCCTTCCTTTCTCTCTTGCCTTGGGGCAGCAGTGACCAGGCTAAGTTGCTGCTGAACTCCTTGATAAAGTTTGCAAACTTCATGCAGCCAATAGAAGCTGAAGTATACCTGTGGTCTTTCTCTCTGCACCTTCCTTTGCCCACTGTTTTTCCTTATCTTTGCATTCAGCTCAGTTCCAAATTGCTGTCTGGAAAAGGAGAGTTTAGTTATCATGTCAGATGAATTCCACTTAATTAGTGGAAAGTCATCCCAGTGTGGGCTAATGGCAAAGCTGGTATGAAGCTGACAGTGGCTGATGTGGATATGTTCAGTAGGGCTGTGGCAGAAATAGAGTTATAGACTAAAACACAATCACTTGACTGCTCTGATGGAGCTTTAGCAAAATTTCATCTTCTTTCAGCCCACTGCTGAGCACATCCTCTGGGCTGAAGTAACTAACCTCCTTGTGACCAGAATTCAGTATATCCTGAGGCAGTTTACCCAAGCAAAAAGGGTGCAGGAGCATTTGGATTTGAACTCTTTAATTCCCCAGGAGCTGATTCACCCAAGAACAAGCTGAAACTGCATAAAATTTTTGAGCTAAGCAGAGGTAGGGGCTGCTGTGGTCCATGGCTTGGTTTTTATTGAACAGTATTGATTGTTCTTGGCAGATATGGAGCTGGAGAGCTTTGTGGTTATGCCTGTTAGGGAAAATTAGAGGTCATTGTGGGGCTTTGAGAGTCAATAAAACTAAATTTTGATGAAAAAGGCAAAACTTTACTTTGAAGTAGGCAGCGCATGTAGAAAAGCAGTGAGGGAGGAAAGAAAGTGGAAATTTTACTGTATTTTGTATCAGCCTGCAGAACTTCTGCTCAGGAGAGGAAGAACATCAAGGGAGTAGTTCTAGAAAAGAGTAAATTGAGAAATCTTCTTGATGTGGCATGAAACAGATCATTAATGTTAAGAAATGCAGTTTTGGTGTTGCTCCCTAGTTTTTGCTACCTTTAGGTAACCTGACATTATGTACCCTTCCATGTGGATATTTTGCATACCTGCAGCCTTATTTGTCTGAAGTGCTCAAAGGTTCTTATAGAAAAACTCATCCTTGCTCAGAGTATAATTTACATGTTATATTGAAAACAAGATTTAAGTCAGAGGGTAGGAATAGTGCCTGAATTTTGGCCTTTTTCATTGAGCTGGGTATTAACTTAATACCCTCAGGTACCAAGTATACCTTTTTATACTGATGTTCATAGAAATGTCACAGTGTTTCTAAAGTCACATTGAAATATCATGGCAAGGACCTTTTTCCTCATTTTTGCCCTGTGAGGGAATGGTTTTCTTCCCCACCTTTGCCCAATACAAGGGAGCTTGTGAGGCTTTGATTCTAAGCTCACATTTCTGTGCTTCTGAGCCTTCCAGTATGCTGCAGTGCATGGTCTTCTTCTGAGAAGGGTGTCTAAAGGCAAGAGCTATCTCAGAAATTATTATTGAATTGCAATTACTGATGTTGTTAGAAAAAAGGACTACTTTAATTTGAAAAACAGCTTAATTTAATACTGAGATGAGCAGCATTGTCAGGACTGCTATTTTGGGAATACGTGAAAAGGCCTAAGTGTTTTCTTTATCAGTAAATAGTAAAGACAGTCAGCATGTTTCCGTGTGCTTTTAAAATCAGTGTTCAGAAACACCTTCAGTTTCATTGGCAATATTAACCCAGGGAAATGAGTTTTTTGGTATAGGAACCTTTTTATTTGATTGTGAGGAGCCAGTATATTATACTGGAACATCTTGTGGAGTCTGTTTTCTATGCATGTTTCTTGTCAAGACTTTTCTTATTTGTGCTTGAAGGAAGTGTGTGTGCCAAATGTTGAGACTAACAGGCTGAGCTAAATAAAACATCTCTGTGCTGCAGGTTCTGGGAAGCTGAGAAACCAGACAGCATCTTCAACTCGTATCTGCAGGCAGTGACAGATGCAGTTGGCTACTCCTGACTTTCCTTCTGGATCTTCAGCATGGCTTGCTCTGATTCTCTTTCAGAAATATCTAATACTGAATGCAGGAGATTTAGATCAGTGGGGCAGAAACAGTCTTAACACGTGTGGAAAAACTAGACTTGACTGTTGGGAGTGGTTTTGGGCCCTACCCAGCAGATGTTACTGGTGTATACGTTGCGAATGTGGTAAGAGGGGGCAGACATTGTTGTCAGTGCTGGACGTTGCTGGGGCTGCTGCCGTGTTGAAAGCTGTGCAAGCCTCACTTTGGTGGCATTTCTGTCTCTTTAAAGTTGACATTTCAGTTGTTAAGTGGTGTGATCTGTCTGACTTCTGAAGTGTCATTTGCTCTGAAGAGCAGACAGGGCCTCCCAAGTTCCTTGTGTTTGAGGACACTGACAAAGTGACTGTTTTAGTCACTCTCTTTTTTTTTATTTTAACTTCTTCTCCATTCAAAATTGAGTCATACAATTCAAAGGCCCCTTCCCCAACAGGGTAACTCTTACAATACCTGCAACATAAGCAGTAATGGGCAAAACCTTTCTGCATTCCAAGCCTCGTATTTCCCAATTCACATTCTTCCTAATGAATCATTTCTTTCAAATGACTGTGTTTGAAGGAAGTAAATTAAATTGGAAGAGGAAGTTTTTCACCAATAAATGCATCTTTTATTTTCACGCCCGCAGTTTCCTTTCATGTTACCTCTCACATTGCTTGTGCATAGATATCCTCTGTATTGTACAGTTATATGGGAAACATTTCACCTCTCTTTGTTCTGCACCATGTTTTATTCTAATTTACTTATCTATTTTGCATCTCATATAGCACACACTCTGCCCAGGGCAATCCTATGCTACCTCTGTGCTGCAGGCAAAGACTGGAAGCAGCTGAAGTTATGGGAAAGGTGGTGTTTGCTGAGGATTATCTGCCAGCTTTTTTTGTTTCTGGGAATCTCTAATACCCAGGCAGGCTATTTTTTTCTTTCTAACCAGACAGCTTTTTATGGGGTTTGACCTGATGAAATGAGTTTTAGGAGCCTCTTGGAGGACTGTCTTGTAGAGGGTGGGAATGCCTGGAGTAGAGATTTTGTAAATCCTTCTCAGCCTAATGATTCAAAGAGTTCTTCATCTAGTCCTTAATCTTTCTTTAGCTGTATTGGTATCTGATTTTCAAGTTAGGTTATTACAGCTGCTAGATAATTGCAACATATTCATCAAGGATACAAAATAAGCACAGCTGTTCTCTTCGGTGAAACCTTCTCTCTCACTCACTCTTTGAAGCTAAAATTTCTCATGGCTTTGTTTCCACCAGATAGGTGGTGAGCAGATACAATATTCCTACTTCCCTTTACCTGTGGCATGAAAAGCCATTGCTGAGTGTGGAGGTAAAAATCCTGGTTTAATTGGTCTCCCAGACATAGCTGTTGAGAACTAAATCATTTCAGAGTATTTTGCCACTGCACTTTCTTTTCAAAAGACATTCTGTCTTTCTGAAGCCTTGACTGTATTTGGCTGTAATTAGGATTAGATTGTTTTACTTTCAATATTTAAATAAAAAATGAAAACTACTCTTTGGCACACCTGAGCAGTGTTGTACATTGTGTTGAAAGGATGGAGTTTCCTTCTGATCCTCAAAGACAATTAAGTTACTCCCTGAAGCATGAAATTTAATTACCCTCATCAGAAGCAGCATGATGCAGTGGATTAGGACATAGGAATAAGAATGAGAAACTTTTATCTCTGATCCTAGTTCTATCTAGCTACTGACTAAACGAATCACATAACCTTGCTGTGCCTCTTTTTCACCCACCTGAAAAATGAGGTGTTTGGTTTCTTTGCTAAGGTGCTGTGAGGTCTGCATAACCACCTGACGATATCGTGGTTTGTATGAAAGCTCGACGTTCCTGGGATTGCCTGGGCTTACATGTTGCCAACAGTTGTTACAACTTGGTTTCATACAATGAAATTTCATTTTTTGGCAGTGTTAGTTTTGGTAAAGTAGGTGTAATCAAGCTGATATGCAAATAGGGAGAGGGCTACAAGAGGAGGTGACACTAAAGAGCTATTGTTCACCAGAGAAGTCTGCTGAGCTATTCCTTTCACATCAGTTTTGGTGCTACATCTTGCATGTGAAAACTAATTTTAGCATCCCAGGAGTGCCTCCAACTATGTAGTGCTCAAGAGGCAGAAGAAAGTTCTATGGTGCATGGTTTAACTGGAGAATGTAAAAGAAAGTTCAGGGCCAGATGAATACATTCCCTCTGGGCAAGTTGTTGAGCTCTACTGTACTTGCAATTGCAGAAGTCTCTTACTGGAGTGGTTAGCCATGTCATGTCCATGGGGAGTTCCCACAAAAAACATCAGAACTGTTTATTGGATGTGATGAAGTAGCTAATTAAAATAATTAGTTCTGTCATTTAAAAAACCAAAAATACTTTCTCATTTCTCAACCACTCTTGTCCAATAGAGTTTTTATTTGATGAGTTTCTTAGCATGTCTGGAGAAGTAAGTTTACATTTTGAAATGGTCAGTAACAAAAATTATCCGGTAAAAACCTGGATTATTCATTCCACAGACTTTTTGAAGATTAGCTGAATTAATAATTGCTGCCATTTATTTAGTGGGTTACTTTCCAGGGGAAAGCTTGGAAAGAGAGTAATGCCCTCCACCATACAGCATAAATTCATCATCTGTCTTTGAATCCCTCTACAGTTCCTCTGCTTTTTGTTCCAGGACTGAGTCAGTATTAAAAGCTTCTCATTTACAATCACAAGAATAGGATTTAATTGTGAGTGTGCAGTTCTTCAGTCAGTTACCTTTTCAGTTCTCCCCAGCGCTCAAATATAAGTCTTCACATTTTCTTTAAACAGGTTAGGAAGGCAAAAAATTTGTAACAGTGATTTTTCTAACAGACATTCAGGAAAGTGATTAAAAAATAGTATTTTAACTCTGTGAAAGTTAACAAGGACAGATATTTTCTCTGTAGGTTTTATCTTCTGCCATTTGAATAGTTTTTCCCATGTAGAGTGTTTTCCCGTGTGTTGTGGTTGTGTAGCGTGCTCTCTGCACAGGAGAAGAGTCCACTACCAAAGAAACTGTAGTGGCTTAATTGCAAACTTCCATTGTTGGCCAGGAATAAGTAGAACATAAAAAAAAACCCTTCATGGGCAACTTGTGTTTCACTGAAGCCTAAAGCAGTTTCTTCCATATTGCAGTATCTTCTCAGCTGTGCAATTCTCTGTAGAGCAGCTGTACAAGGGAGCCCAGCACTGCAATTCTAGGAAGAGGGTAGATTTAACCTCCTTTCCAGCACTCGTGAGGGGGTATCATTGCATTTTGGAGTCAAAATCTTGTTAGTCTCCTGTTCTAGGCAAGGTTATTACTCAGGGCCTGACTTATTGGTCAAACCAAGCACAGTTACAGCACATTTTCTTGGGTGGAGGTGGCAGTGTTTTTAGTTTCATCTTAAAACCACTATAAGAGTAACAGGAAAGAAAATAGTTGCGATTTTTTTTACTTTGTTTTTTTAATGGCAAAACTTCTGCAAAAGCATCTTCTAAAGGCACTTTGAGGGAAGAGTGGGGAAGCATTCTTTAACCACTCACAGGGATATTAAAGATCTGAGCCAATGACACTAATAAAGGTCTCGACTGTATTTATCCTACCAGTTACAGTTATGTCTTGCTTATGCAAAAGGCCAAAAAAAGGGTAGAAAGACAATCAGCATTAAATCAGTAGAGGAAAAAGGATACCATTTTCCTTTCTCTTAAAAAGTAAAGTTTTCCTATTTTTCTTGTTCTTATAAAGTAAAATTATCAATAAGCATAGGAATTAACATTGCAAAGTTTGTGTTGCACATCAAGAATGTCTTCCTTTAATGTTAAATAATCTCTTGCATTGTTGTACAGTATTTTTATTTGTTGCCATTTTTCAAGACTATATCATCATGCTTCAAATTCTGGACCTGGTGTTGTATAAGTAATTTTAAGGCCAGTAAACTGAAATTACTTTAAAGTTGATAATTAAAGAGAATTACAAGACAATATATTGTATTGCTTGAATCAATGAAAAAAGAGTTTACCCAGACTCCTACAGATTATTTTATTTTTAATCCTCTGTCTCTATAAATTTTATTGGCATCCTCTTGAAAACATTTTTTAGTTTTCTGTTGGCTGGAGCCTGAAAAGATCTAATCTGATTCTTCCTTTTTGCAGTGCCCATTAATTGTTGAAGCAAAGGAAAGTCTGACCCAGTATGGAGGCAAGATTAAAACATATTATAAACTTCTGCATAATTATGCAGGGGCATGCAGGATGAAACAAGACATGTTCTTTCCCCTATTTTTCCATTAAAGAGAAAAAATTCTCTTTTGGGCTCCTAGTGCTAATTTTAATTCCACCCTTAACAAGGTTTCATTCTCAAAAATCAGCTTCTAATATTTTCGCTGCTGCAGGCAGATTTTGATATGAAATACTCTGACACAGCTGCTATTATTTTTATTTAATTTTGTGATTCCCAAAAGTTTGCAGAACCTTTTACCAAAGAGATAAAATCTAAGCCCTTGCCAAGATGCACTGCATTTTCCTCACAGCCATACCATGGCAAGTGCTGGCAGCAACAGGAGTATTTTAGATGGAAGCCTCTACCTGAAAAAGGAAATCCCACTGTCACTCAATTTAGGTGAGGAGTCTGCTAAACTCCATGGTTTTTATTCTGGGAAAGTGGAGGTGAGAGAGCAGAATACAGCTTGAATTCACAGAACATTTTTCTCAAGGAGAGGAGATGGTTGGAAGTTCTTGTGTTCCCTCAGCCTGCTATTAATTGTTGCTGGGAGCACATGAGCTGATTCATGACCCTTGAAGGGCCTGTGCAACTCTTTTTTCCCCACAACACAGTCCAAGTGCAGTTAGCCCTGATTTACCATGATTTAAACATTGGTTCTTTGGGGCTCTTTGCTAATAATTTCCATATTTTTCTTGTAAGTTGATGACTTGCTTTCAAATTTTCTCTAAAAGTGAGAAGGCAGTGGGTCTGTCAAAGCTAGGACAGCATTCTGGGTGAAACTTCTGCCTTTGGGCCAGTGCAAACTGCACTTCACTGAAGACATAGGTGGTGACACAGGTGGCAGCACAGGTGGCAGGCTGGCTGACAGCAAAGAAATTAATTCTACCTTCCAGAATTAGTTGGAAGTCTGGGGAATGATCACAAAAATGATTGCAGTACATGGGAGTAAACCGGAGTCCCAAAGCTTGCTGCAGTCAAGCATTTTGAAACCCCTCTTTAACAGGATGAAAGAGTATGTGAGTGTTAATTGGATTCAAAATCATTTAGCCATGAAGGCAGACAAATGCAGGCTTGCAAGTATTCTGGCTTGAGACTTTACTTGAGAGTTCTAGCACTTCTTTTTTTTTTAATGCACTGCCTCTAAGAGATCATCTTGACTTGCACTTGCAATTAATCAGTTGTGGCATTACCCAGAGGAGCGTGCAAAATGGCATCCAAGGCATTAGTGTATCGATTAGAATTAATCAGGAAAGTGTTCCTTCTGAAGCTGCATGCTGCATGAACAACCAGAGCATCTAAACTAACTCTCAAGTTTCCGTGGCAACTGGATTGTGGGTTCTGAAATATAGAGCCTGGCCAACTGAGTCATGGATGGGGGGCTTAAGAGAAAGTAGGTAACAGAGAAGTACTTTGGCTTGTTCAGGATCTAGCACCTCACCCTTGCAGGGCTGGGAGAGGCCAAAGGTTGTGTCCACCACACCTTCACATTAAGGACTGAGTATGAAGAAACTGTTTGAAAGTTTAGCCCTTGCTCTCCCGTGTAAAGCTGGGCTCAGGTTCTGTCAGCAGCATTTTCTGTTTTGGAGAAGAGCCTTCTGAGAGAAACTCTGGGTGTTGTCCAGGCTTCCTTTAAGCAACTAATTCTTTCTAGGTGACATATTCAGGTCTGAACTTCTCTGAAGTGTGAAAATATTTGTATCTAGGATTTTGGGTTACTCTGTCACTGAAGACCACAATTTTCTTAGTTTGTCTAAATGGATATATATTGCAAATTCTAGGTATCTGAGCCAATTTCTTTTTTAATGCAACATCAGTGGAAGACCTGATGGATCTGACTTGTAACCAGACTCTAAGCAGTACCTAAACAATACAACACAGTGTGTTGCTTTGCAGCATAAAGATTTAAATTAAAATGTTAAACTGCAGATTTTTTATTGCTTGAGGGAGTATCCACAGAGATCATCATGGCTATTATGGCCACTGTTGTGGTAGAAATAGGCCATGATGTTAAAGGCTATGTGATGGTATGTCTGGGTACAAAAAGTGATGCCTTTGTCCTTGCAGTTGTCAGTTTACTGGGCTGATGCATCACTCTGTAGAGTGCTTGGAGGTCATGCAGAGCATGACAGGAATAATCTGTTACCTGCTGTTGTTTGCTTTTGGGTCCTATGCTTCACAAAAGCAGAATGGTTGAGATTGGAAGGAACCCCTGAGACTGAGTAGTCCAGCTTCTCTTCCTGATGCAGGGTGAGCTAAAGCAGGTTACCCAGAGCTACATCCAGTCCCATTTGAAATATCTGGAAATAGACACTCCGTAAGATTTCTGGTCAACTTGTTCCAATGTTTAGTCACCCTTAAAGCAAGTAAGCTTTCTCTTGTGTTTTAATGGAATTTCTGGCCTTTCAGTCCGAGAAAAGTGCCTTTTGCTTGCCTGTTGTCCTTCCATTGAGTACCCCTGTCCAAATCTGTCTCCTTTTCATTCACCTATAACATATCAACACTGATAAGATCCTTCCTGAGCTGCCTCTTCTCCAGGCTAAGCAATCCAAATTGTCTCAGCCTCCTCTTGTATGTCAGATGTCTGAGTCCCTAAATCATCTCTGTGGCTGTTTGCTGGACTCACTTCTGTACACCATGTCTGTCTTGTGCTGGAAAGTGTTGCACTGGACCTGGTCCTCCACATCCTCCACTGGTCTTTCCAGTGCTGGATTGTGAGGAAGAATTGCCCCTTTGATCTCTGTTTCCCAGTGCAGCCTGGGAAACTATTGGCCTTTCTTGTCACTGGGGACACATTTCTAGCTCAGGCTCAGTATTTTGGATACCAGGACCCACAGGTTGTCTTCTGCAAAGCCACTTTCTGGCCTCTGCTGGTGCTTGAGGTTGTTCCTCCACAGAGGCAACATTTTGCATTGCTTTTTCTTGAACTTCATGAGGTTCCTGCTGCCCCCAATTTCCAGCCTCTCTCAGTGGCAGCCCAGCTGTCCTGTGTATCAATTGCTTCTCCCAGTCTTGCTGGAAGCTTGTGGATAGTGCAGCCTGTCCCATGATCCGGGTCATCAATGAAGACAGAAAACACACTAAAACCAGAGGTGTACCCCTAGTGAGTGTCTTCCAGCTGGGCTTGGTACACTGATGATAATCCTCTAAGCCAGTCCACCTCACTGCCCACTGAGTCTGTGCTTCCATCAATCAGGGATGATGGGATGGGACACAGCATGGAAACCTTATCAAAGTGGAGATAAGCAGCATCCACTGTCCCCCTCCTCGAGCAAACTTATCAACTCAGCTCAGCAACCTGTCAGGGCGGTGGAGTATGACTCCAGTATGAGGTTCCATCCACAGTGTTTCCCCATCTATCCCAAAAGACAACTGAAGTATCTTTCTGTTACCTTGCTAAAATGCTTTCTAAAATTAGATTCATAACATGTAGGCCACTGATAGAAATTTAATAAAGCTACTATTAATTAACATCTAATACATATTGGTTATGCTGAAGTAGATGTTGCTGATGCTGCTGCCAGGCAGCCTATACATAGTACAGGGCATGCAAATGAGTATGGGTCTGTGTAATACAGTGAGTTATATAAAAGGTCTGAGATCAGAGTCCCAGATCTGCTACAGAATGTTGGCACAACTGATTCCTATCCGAATTTGCCCAAAGGTGCCTCTGCTGACACTGGAGCTATTTTTAGTATCCCAAATAAATCCACCAGTTAATGTCATCTTTGTCTCCAAAGTAAGAGGCTAATACTTGGTATTTCTTTTCACATGAATCTCTGAATCTCAGGCAACCTATTGTAGGAGTTTCTACCACAAAGTCTGAATATATTTTGTAATGAATCTGGGCTTGAGTGAGTCTGCCTTTTCCAGTCTTGTGTTGTGGTGATATAAAACACCTGCTTGGCAACAGCTCTGGGAGTTAATAAAGTTTCTGTAGTAAACTATGAGAGGCCTGAGAATCTCAAACTGAAGTTATTGCACCAGTAACTCAAAAAAGCAATTCCTAAAACTCCTGGCACATTTATCCAGAGGGTTAGCAGTAGCACAGAAATGGAAATCATTGTTGAGAGTCACTGCATACTTGGAATTAAAATCCATCAGTCTTCTGAAGCTGAGGAAAACAATTTTCATGGCATACAGATGCTTTTGTACTTCATAATCAAATTTAATCTAGGGTTGGTTTTAGCTCTATTTGTAGGGAAATTTGTATCCTCTAATCCTTATAATATACCTAAGTTGAGATGACATCAGAAGAAATAACTCACACAGAAGCTAGGCATTTAAAATACTCTCAATGCTTTATTCTATTTAATTTCAGCAAAAGCAGATTTATCTCTGGGGGGAGTGGGACAGAAAAAGAGCGAAGATGCCAACATCCTCCTCTCAAGTGGGAGCCTAGAGCACAGAAGGTGGAAGATGAGATGTGGAAATGAAAATAACTGTAAACAAAAAATGAAATTTAGCAGTCTATTTTCAGTCTTCTCAATGAAAAAAGAGGAAGGAGGATACCTAATAAATAATTTAAAAGCTGCATTTGCTTTTCTGAGTTGCACATTGAACTGCAATAGCTGCCAGCAGGGTCCTTCTGCAACCCTTGCTCAGGACTTTTCTTTAGGTCCTTCACATACCTGTGGGCAGTTTCCTTGCCTGCTGGGAATTTTGTTTGGTTCAGTGGAGCATAATGACACCACTGTGTCCCTGAGGGGACAAACAGCATGTCTGCCTCTGGAACCAAGGAAATCCTCCTGGCTTTTGTCACAATTTGGGATTGATCTGCAGTTTGGGGTTGATCCCTGCCCATAGCAGGCACAAATGATGGTCAGTTGGTGCAAATGTCATACTTAAGTGTTATCATGTTTCCTTTCAGGAGGGGTTCTTAACTTCATAACACCCAAATTTTGGCATGCTTCTGGAGAAAGAGATTCTTGTAATGGATGCCAGATTAACTGTGTAGCTTCTTGTGCTCAGAAAATCTGTTCCAGAGGGTTCCCTTCCCCCCCAAAAAAATGTTCTTTTTCACAGCTCATGGAAAAGCACAGACACATAGACAGGAAGGCAAAGGGGGTACTTGACAAGGAAATCTTTTTGTAAGAGCAATAAAAAGTGTGGGGTTTTGTCAAAGGGCAATGAAAAATTTCTGACAATTAGTTACAATCTTCCCCTAAAATGCTTAATACCAGTGTTTAAAAACAACTTAAGGAAACACAATAAGTTGGTTTTTTTATTCATCTTTCAAAAGTTGCAGCTGGAGCTGCATTTCCTAACAGGCTTGGTCAGGCCCTGTTGGTTTATTAGGCTCCAGCTGACCACTTACAGTATGCCGCAAAGAGACTTTTTCCTTGGTGCTGAATTCTTCCTGTAACAGAAGAGAAATGTGAAAAAATCAAATTAGTAGTGGCTGAGTGACTTTACAGAATCTGTTGTCTCTGATCATGTTTATGGTTAGTGAGCAGGCCCTGATAAACTGGAGTGAAACAGGGGATGGGATCCATATCTCTGCTGAGATAATACAATGCCTCTTGGGAAGCAGCCCTTCACAAATGGTATCAAGTGGTTTTATTGGCAGCCTGTGCCCAAGGATGAAAAGAGGTGGGCCAGACCATGTTATTGTACAAGTATTTAATTCCTTAACGTTTTCCTTGCAGAATTCCAGTGTATTGGCAAAAACACAGATACTTGTAATTTTACTGTCTACGTTTAGATGTGTCTTGTGGAATACAGAATTGGAATCAGGGGTCTAGGAATAGCTGTGTGCTCTCTGGCTGGAAGTTATTTCAGGTAAAGCAGCAGACCCAGCTGATCAGAGGGGAGGAGGTAGACATTAAAGACAGCCAGGCATTGATGTCTCCTAGCATCTCAGGGAATAAATAAAGCTCTTACCAGCTTTTTGTTCTTGTTTACTCTTGGCAACAAGCAGAATAAGTTGAAGCACTCTTGGAGTGTGGATGTTAATCTCCAGGGCTGCTAATTCATTTCCTTGATTTACTTGCTGGGAGTTTTTGTCATTTGGGAGGGAGGTAAGTAGGAAAAGCAGGACAGGAAGTGGAGGAGGAGAAATGGCATGTTTTAGATGTGGTGCTTCGTGCACAGGTAGACATTCCAGCCAACTGCTTTAGCAGCAACACATGTTACCTCAACCAGGGATGCAGTGCTGAGAATTACAGCTATTGTACAGCCCTGGAGACTGCCTTATTTCCTGAGTGACTAAGAGACTTTTTGGTGAGACTCAGGAATGATATTTAAAGGGGGTGTGCATGTGTGCTACAGATTTCACAGCTTGCTTTGCACAGAGTTAAGCTTCCTTTAAACAGCAGGCAGACATCTGGGGGCACAGAAGTGTGACAGAAGAGAGCAATAAGCTACTGTTTAGCTGGGTTTCCACATCTTAGCTGGGTGGAAATCTTGCTGCTTAGAATCTTGCTTTTGCAAAATCCAGGGAAGGGAAAGGCCCTGTCCATGGGGCACTGTGAGAGGAGTGAGGACTGGGGTAGGAGGCACAGCGTGACCAGCCAGAAGCGGAGCTACTCCTTTGGGGGATTTGGTATTTGTAAAGTAGCCTTTCTTACAGCTCTTCTCCTGTGTTCTTTCCTCTTGCTGTATGATGAGACCAGATGGGTGTTGCTTAAAAGGAGAGTTGGACACCTGGAGAAACCATTTCGGATCTCACTGGAATTTATTCCTGATGGGAACAAGAGCGTGGCGGCCGTGGATTCCTTCGCCATGAAGAACTGCAGTTCAGGTAACAGAGTGTTTTATTGTTCCCAGCTCATAGTGCTTTGATGCCTTTTCAAAGAGAAGCATGATTTCTGACTGCTGCAGACACCACAGAAGGAAAGGTTCTTGTCAAATAAATAATTTAAATTGGAAAAAAAAAAATAGGGTCCCTCTCAGCGAAGGATCTTTTTTAATGTTGCCTTAAAACTTTCCTTCAATAACTTAAAAACAAGTTTGTTATTTTGTTTTGTTTGGTTTTGGGTTTTTTTTCATTCGGAAAAAATGGCTATGAAAACTTAATTTTGGGAGAAAAGAAGCAGTATTCATCTTGGCTTGCCAGATGTGTATCCTGACAACTTCACTTTGCTGCAGCAGAAAGCAGAGCAGATGAGGGGTTCCTAGACAGACATCTTGTAAGCCATCTTTTTTTATGTTCATGGTTACAAATTTTGAGGCTGTTTTTAAACAACTGTGGAAAACTTGATTCTAATAAAGCATGCCCTTCTTTGGCAATGTCCAAAGCAGTTATTGCTGAGCAGCCCCTAATAGCTTCATGTAATGTGTGGAATTTTAATAATGGGCAACCTAAAAGGGGGTTACTTTTTTAAATACAAGCTGTGTAATCAATCCAAGTATGTAAATTCAGTACTCCGTGCCAGAAGCAGCTGCATATTAGTTCTACCAGTTTTATGGACTCTGTGAATCATACTGAAATCTTTAGGTGGCATGTCAGTGAAGAATATTACTACTTATGGCTCTTAACACATTACTTTTTGTCCATTTTATTTATTTGGAGTAGTGCTGAGTTGAGCTGCATGTCCTTCTTTTCAACCTCTCTAGGACAGGGAAATGTGCTGCAGAACATACATTATTTTGGTCATTTACCTTGCTCTCCACAAAGGCCAGTTGTATTAAAGGATTTATTGCACTGTTTGTACATAAAGGTGCTCTCTAAGCTCCAACAAGGAGCAGCCTGACATTGAGACAGAAGGTGCTAGTTCTGCTGCTGCTGTAAGGACACAAGTCACCCACAGTGCTTTGGGAATTCAGTGCAGCAGGCTGTGGGCACAGGAACTCCTCTCTTGGGAGCTCTCAGGGTGAGCCTGGGTGCTGGGCTGTGAGTTCCTACCAAGCAATGACGGATGACAAGTGCTGAGGCCATTAAGATCCATTCTGAGCAAAAGAAGGAACAAATCTCCCATTCTGCCTGCAGATTTGTACAGCTACTCCTCTGCCTTGCTTACAGGACACAGTGTAAGAACAAAACCACCAGAGAACAAAACCACTTGTTCTCTTATTTTCAGCTGGTTTAGGTCACTAAGCCTCTTGTGCACAGCTGAAGATGTGGCAGTGTACTTTTACAAGGAAAGAGGTGGTGATGAGCAGCTGAGGATGACACCTTAAGCTTGGAGAAAATAGGGAAAGCAATAGGAAAATATTAATCTAAATCTAATTTTTCTGCAGCTGTTAGAAGCCTTTGGGCAGCTTAGCTACTTGGATACCTTAATGCTACTGAAGCACATAAAACATGAGTGAATTTGAGAAAGAAATATCTAAGAAATAGAAACATGCCTTCAGCCTGATTTTTCTAAGCCTTTAAAGACCATAAATACAATTTAAAAATAAATTAAGGTGTACATTCAATCTTAGGAAGTTAGGCTACCATTTCCATAGGTGCAGATATAGAAAGAATCACAGACAATGCTGAGTTGGAAGGAGCCCATGAGGATCATTGAGTCCAAATCCCAGCCCTGCACAGAACATCCCCCAGGAGTCACTCCACATTCCTGGGATCATTGTCCAAACCCTTCTGGAACTCTGTCAGCCTTGGTGCAGTGACCACTGGCCTGGGAAACCTGTTCCAGTGCCCAACCACCCTCTGGGTGAAAAAACAACAAGGGCTTGAAGAAGGGCAAAGTTTGAGGTTGGAATTTGCTTTTGCATGTTGGTGATTCCATTTTTTGGGTTCCTTAATCATAGAAAAGATTTTGCATAGGAAAAAAATATTTCATCTGAACTGAAAAATTATAGTTTACATGGGATTGAATGGGAAATTAAAAACTTAAGGAGATTCTGATGCTGATAAAATTCAGAATTTTTAAAAAATTCAAAGTAAAAAATTTCTAGTTAATTGTCACTTGAATATCTTCACATTTCCCAATTCCCATAATAGAAGGAAAGCTCTTAGAGTTTTTTCTCAACCCTAGGATTCGAATCTGATCAGAGAGCCCCTACAGTCAATACAAAGACTGCTTGTACTTCTACAGGTTTTTTCTCAGGACAACTAACAGGTAGCATTGCCTGGGCTGCTACAACCAATTGACTTTCAATTACTGACTTAAATGTGAAGCAAATTGTGTTTGTCAGTGTGTAAAACCTAAGCTATTGATTGCCTAATTCTCGTTCTTACAACTTACTATTTAAATAAGTGCAGTAGCCAAAGCAAAAAAAAAAATGAATTGCAGAGAAGTAATATATTTATTTAATAACGTCAGTTAAGAAATTTGTTACTTATACAAGTAAAGTAATTGGTACAGTGGCATTTTATAGTTGATGGTAATTCCTAGTAATAAAAATAGAGTTCATTTCCTAAGTAATGTATTGACTTATTTATGATATTTAATGGGTTCCTTACTGATTTTTTATTGCAGTTGTAAATTAATTAATTTGCTAACTTATTTCCAAAAGTCTTAATTAAAGTACTTATTAGTAGGCACGAGTAAATGTCAAGACATTGTTTTACTTAGCAATGTTCGATTTACCAATTCTAAGTAAATTTTTACCTAAGGGGCGTGGAGACCAAATGCTTTTGAAATGTCTTAAAGGTTTAATGATGCTCCAGGGCTGTTAAAAGCAGTTATTTCAGACACTCAGCCTGTTCAAGAGGAAGCACTTAGCTTTCAAGTTTTCAAGCTCAGTAAGCAACATAAAAATAATTTATTTTGGAGAGGGGAGAGACCGTGTGTTGTTGATTAAGTTAATGCTTCTGTCCACTCAGCAATAGCCTTTTTTCAGTAGATACTGAAAGTACACAGAAACACACATTACCTTGGGAGCTGGTAGGCAGTTAGTTCTGCAATGATCTGATGGCTGTAATGCATATGCAAATTTCTGAAAGTTGGAGTTAAGGTTGCACTAAAGGCAAAATTCTTGATCTAAAGCACAGGACCTCTCAGGAAAGGAAAAGTTTTGAAGATCAGGTGGTGATTTTACTGAAAGAAGAGATAGCAAAGGAAGAGTAAAAATACAGACTTAGAGCACATCTGAAGAAATATGATCAACTGCCAGATAGAATTTTTCATGATTCCACTTGATAAATATTCTAGCAACAGATTTATGAATCAGCTGCAGGAGATCAATAAGGGCTTTCTCCAGACAGGATTTCTTATGCATCTGAATCATTACTAAAGTGATGTTTCTGTGCATTCGGACAAAACCTGGATATGTATCATTTCATTTTTCCCACATGCTCTCTTTTTGCAGTTTGTCTTCTAAATTAATTCAGTGACAGGATGTTGTGGTTAACTGAACTTAATGAAATACCAGTGAGCCCCTTTTCAAAATGAATTCTTGATGCTTGCTATTGGAAAATTGGCTAGAAAAGTTAACCTCTTCCCAACAGAAAACTGAGATTTTATCAGTGTACGAGAGAGAATCACAGAACAGGCCGGGTTGGAAGGAACCTCAAAAGAGAATCTGGCACAATTTTTGTTTGAAAGAGTCGGGGTGAGATTATCTAGAGCCCTGACCAGCTGCACCTTGAAAACCTCCAGTGATGGGGACTCTGCCACATCCCTAGGCAGTTGTTCTGGCAACTTCATTTTCTCACTATAAAAATAATTAAACATAGATTTCAAATTGAAGCCCCACATGACACACAGCTCATTTAGATGCTAATAATTAATTTTTTTAAAAATTGTATAACATTTAAGTAATTTTCATTTGGGTAGAATTGCAAAATATTTACAGAAGTTTTCTTAAACCACTATATTAATTGTGACAATAGTTTGTTTCATTATTTGCTTGGTTGTGTTTATGGGATGGAGGACAGAAGGTAGAACCTTCAGTAGAATCAACCATATCATCTTATATTGTCTGGAGATCCACCTCTGTCCAGAAATTCAGGTGAACAGAACACTGAGCAGTCAGTATTTTGTCATTGCTATAAAACTGAAAAATAAACATGATACAAAGAAGAAAAGTAGTCATAATTTCAGAAGTAGCTGTCTCTATCTGAGGTTTAGGATTAACATTCATCACAATATTACTTGGCCTATCCAGGCAACTTTTGTGTGAAAGAAGCTGCATCATTTCCTTTGGCATTAATGCCATGGTTAAGAACCTTACCAAGCTAGAGAAAAGGCCCAGAGCTGATTGAAACCAGCAGGATTATTCAGTATATTGGTATTATGTTTCTTCATTTAAAAAAATAAAATTAGGTGGATTGGCTGCATTTTCCTTCGAGTGGCCTATGCTATTTATACAGTTCAACTGGTCTGATTTTCCTGTGGGTCTAATTTCACTAAGCAGGCATTTGGAAAAGCCTTACTATTTTAAGAATATTTGCTTCCAAATGCTTTGGTGACCACCTTCTCCCCCATACACCTCTGCTCCCTCATGAGCTATGACTGATTATTCTGACTTCAGCTCGTGTGCCAAAAACTATCTCTAACTTGCTTGTGTTTTAATCCTGTAGGGATCTTGGGTCAGAGAAAATACTGCTTTGCAGATGAGGGTGGTGGCTGTAGTGAAGTTAAATCGTTTTAAAGTCATTCTAAAGTGAAAGTTATTTCACTTGTGGTTTGTGCCAATTTAAGTAAAATAAATTTAATGATCTTGTTATGGGGCTTATCCTTGTTTTCACTTTCATCTTTCTAAAATGAAGTTATTGTCATGCTAGGAATAAAAAAAAATTAAGCAAATTTAGCTTTAATATTGCTTCCAGAAGAGGCACAGTAACTCAATTAGTGGTAGAGTAGCTTCTTGCAGTAATGAATTAGTGATTATGCATTTCTGTTACTGGCTGTGAACACCTACTTCTTGCAGAGCCAGATTTAGACAGTGGTGGTTATGTTGAATAATTTAATCTATTTAGAACCTTCATCTGCTCATCAAAGGAGCAGCAGGAGGGAAGCAAACCTGAATATCTAGAGAATTTGGGTTTCCTAGGTCTGCCATGCCAGTTTGGTGATAAATGGGACAGAGTGCCCTATTTGTTTATTTAGTAATCAACTGACCATATATTTGGGGGTTTAAGATATGGAGGAGGGAGATATAAAGAAATGGCTTATAATGCACTTAAAACTCATCTTTAAAATAGTTGTTTTCATGCAGAAGGTAGAAAGGCTTGAACCTGCCACAGCAGCTCCAAATAGGTGTGCCTTACCAGAGCAAGCAGGTTTATTCTCTCTAACTCAGAAAAAGTTAGGTGGCTTGGATTAAGAAACAGAATTGAGAAATCTCAGCCTTTAAAATCTAAAGCCTTAATAGTCTGAAGAGAAGGACCTGCTCAAAAGAAGTACTAGGAGCTGCTCAAGAGACATTGCAAATGTTGGCTCTTGTGGGTCTTAAGTACTTTTTAACACCTTGAAGAATTGGCCAATACATTATCTTTTTAATGCTGTATATGATTTTTATCCTGACCTTCTCCTTTAATTAAGGCTTATTTCAACAGGGGAGCCATTGATTCAGTGAGAGAAAATTAACTCTGTAATCTGCTTTCCCCAAATTGAACTTATTTTTATTGCTATTAATTGCTGCCACTTCTTGTGATGTTTTAACTGCTTGGATTTATTAAAACAATCATAGGATTTGCTATTATCACTTGAGAAATGAGAAGGACAATGATGATTTACAGGTGACCCAACGATTTTAAGTCAGTATTACTCCAGATTCAAAGATTTATGCAATCTGACTCCACTGTGTAAGTAAATGACAGTCTCACTCTCCTTTTTTCTCTCCATAATAAACCCCAAAAGACTGCTGGCCTGGAGCAGAGGGCATAGAGATCCTTGATTTTGCAAAAGAAAGAGTCAGGGATAGTTTTGCTATGAATTTTGTTTTATATCCATGAAGTTCCCTATTAGCTGTAGGAAAGTTTTGTTGGTTCAAATACCACTGGTGTTTGGAGTTGTTAAGACCTGACTGTTCACCTTGATTCACGTTTGTGAAGAATTGCAGTGGGTCTTTGTGAAGAACTGAGAGACAGTGGGGAAGTTTAGGAAGTCAGAACAGAAGAGGGAGATGATCGAGCAGAAAGGAAATGAGTCAGCAAAAGAAGAGAAGCATGGAATCCTAGGATGGTTTGGGTTGGAAGCACCTTAAGGATCATCTAATTCCAACACCCCTGCCATGGAGAGGACATTCCCCACTAGACCAGGTTGAAAAGAGCCCCATCCAACCTGGCCTTGAACACTTCCAGGGATGGGGCAACCACAGCATCTCTGGGCAACCTGTGCCAGTGCCTCATCACAGTAAAGAATTTCTTCCCAATATCTGATCTGAACATCTTCTCTCTCAGTTTGAAGCCATTCCCTCTTGTCCTGTCACTACATACTCCTGTGAAGAGCATCTGCCCCTTCTGCCACCATCCCTTCTGGTAATAGAAGAGGGAGAGATGGTGACAAACCACTAGGGCTGAAAACAAACGACAGGATATCAGGCAGGAATAATTGGTCTAGATGGTGGAAATGATTAAAAAGTTTGACCAGTTAGAAAGTGATTGGAAGGAACATTTACAATCCAATTAATTAACTACAGCAATCAAGCTTAATCAGATAGTCACTCAATCAACCAAACTGAACTAACTAAGTGGATAATCTGTTGAACCGGCAAAGAAACCAAGTGAGGGAAATGCAGTGAATTGTCAAAATTTAATGACGTGCAATAATTAATCCATTAACATTTTAAATTATCAAAATCAAAGATAAATATGTAGGATATTCAGATGGAAACTAGTCCCTTTTTGTGGCGTGTCTCACCAGAGCCTCAGAGGCATTAATGAGCAAAATAGGTTTTGGAAGATGAAGAACAGGAATGAGGAGAAGATGGCATGGTAAGGAAAGAAGATATTCTGTGTTTTCTTGAAAATGAAATAATGCCAACAGCAAGAATCTTATTTTTTAAAAAACCTGCTGAAGTGTCACACATACGAATAGTGGCTACTACCTCTTCCCTGTAGTAGTGCAGTGCATACAAGATGGAAAAAAAGATGTAATTCTTCCTCTTTCTTCACAGGGTAGAGTCCTTTAGATTTTGGCTCAGGGCACTTCTATACCTCAGGGCTTATCCTCTGAAATGTTCAAGTCCAGCTTGGTTTCTGTGTCTGAACTGTAGACCTGCCCCAGTCGTGTTACAAGACCCTGTCCAGCTCTTCCCTCTTTTCGTCCAAGCCTTCCCTTTTCTGGCTCAGGAGCCCTGCTTGCTTTGTGCTGCTGTTCTGTTTCTGCCAGGTCTACTGCAGTCAGCTTTCTGAGCAAACCAATTGCTAAATCAACCCACATTTAGGACATTTTTTTACAATCCTGCACTATACCTGGCAGGGGAGAGGTGTGGCACACCTTGGTGCCAACACTGATGGATACAGTGACAGTCTGCAATAGAATAACTGAAACCAAAAAGCTTTGACCTTGTAATTCCAAATCCATAATCTGTCAATAGAAATGACAACTGAATAAAACTACTGCACTGGGTTTTTTGTCCCCTGAAAAGTTTAAGAATCTGTAAAGGGGACTAAGTTTTCTGAAAAGCAGCACGGGCACTTTTAACAAATGAAAGTCTTTTATGCTGTATTTAGAAATTCACAACCAGTGGCTGCCCGTCAGAGTCTCAGGCAGTATCATTAAGCCTCTATGTTGCAATTCTTTTACTCTGAAGTTGTGAAAAACGTGGGGAGAGAGGGGAATGTTTAAAAGCTGCCAAGTGACTTTGGAGCACAAATTAATGGGAACCACACTCCTTAGCCCCCTAGGAGTTCTCAAAAATGCCATCATTACTGCCTGGCACTGAGGCATGCCTTCCATCATGAGGATGAGAAGGGAGGCAGCTTTACCAAGTGCCTCCATAAATGAGGTATGCAGGGCTTTTATGAATTGAGCCTTTGAAAGCCCTGCTAGCAAGGCTTATTGATCCAGAAGCCACACATGGATGGCAAGACCTTAAATTGAAGTCAGTTTTTATTACATGAAAGAAATTTTGAGATTGTACCTTTTCCCCTCCCTCCCTTTTTAAAATTACTACCTGCTGAAGTTTTCTATAACTGAGAGGTTGCAAGCGATCAAATGAGTCAGCTGGATCCTGGGTCCAATTCCAAACTGAACTGTACTGTTCATGGAACATGATTGATGGAGTATCAGTGAATTTGTAAGTATAGGCAGAGGTTTGGGATTGTTTTTTTTCATATCTACAAGAAATATAAATAAATATAATATAAATTATATAAATATAAAAATAAATATAAATTAGTCAACTCTGTAAGAAACATTTATTATGTTTCAAAAATATCTTCAGTGGTAGATATTTTGTTTGATGTGAATACAGACGAACAGTGCAGCTCTTTGGATACCTAAAAACTTTGAGAGTTGAGAAGCAATCCATCTGGTTCTGTGTGATGAGGGGTTGTGCCATACTGGGATCTAAGCTATTTTGGTGGAATTGGTTGCACTATAATCTAGAGTAAATGATTTCTTGAAGAGTACAGAATATTCCTTGCGCTAAAGCCCAAATGATGGACTGGATTTTTAAACATCATTTAGAGATGTAAGCAACAAGTGCATAAATACAGCCTTAGGTTATGCAGTACAAAAGACAAAAATACAAAAAAAACCACAAAAAACCCTATGAAATTTCAATATTTCTGTAATATTATCAGTGTTGCTATTGATTTCTAAAAAGACACAAGGACACTGTTGTCTCTTTGAGCACCTCATGGGATAACAGTGTATGTAGATGTGTTCCTGAACATCAGTTAATGAAACCACAACAAAAAGAAAGCAATTGCTATAAGATCAGAAACATTAAGTGCAAAGTTTTGGCAACAGCATTAACTCAGCCTGCCTGTGTGCTCTTGTTGTACACATCAGAAACAAAACAATAGCAAAATGACTCAACTGTCTGCAAAAATTGCCAGGTGGCTTAGACAGCCAAGTAAAGGAAGTGTTTCTTCCACGGGAGCTATTTCTCAAAGCAAAGGAAGTGAGTAACTATGCAGGAGTTTCTGTCAGTGAAATTACTAAAGCACGTTGCACATCATCCCAATAATTGTTGGAGCCTCAACTGTTTGCATCAGCTGAAGATCTGCCCCTATATATTTATCAAATATTATATGTATATATTTATCCTTTTGAGAAAGGAGGAGCCTAACAAGAGGTTTGATAGCAACATTGCTTGTTTGGACTTCAGTTACTTCATCATTGCTCATCTCCTCACAGCCAAGAGAAGAGCTAGGTTTAAGTTACAGCTGTTCTTTCACTGCAGATAGAGGAGGCTGAAGCTGACACAGGATTTGCAATTATACATATTACTCTTTTTTTTTTTTAATTAACAACTGATTAAGACAACTGAGAAATGGAAATAACTTTTTCTGTTCTATGTTCTAAAAGTTCTACTCCAAGAGATGTTTGCACTGCTCGTGTTGGTTCAGACTGCCTTGCCATGGTCTTCCATGTTTATGGTGCTTATCTTCTGTTTTCTTCTGACTTCATCTTTGGAGCACCTCTAGCTTTCTCTGTTCTCACATGAAGTCAGGCAATTCCTCTCATTTGGACAAGCCTACTTCTCCTCTTTCCCTTTAGTCATAAAACATTCCTGCCTGTCTAATCTAATCATAAAACCTTTAGGGCAATTTTTATTCCATTGTAAGTTTATATTGGAGCAAGTAGTCTTCATCTTAATTGTTGATTTGTAGAATGTGGACTAATTTGTGGCTTCATGTAGCTCCCCTCAAATTATAATAAATGTGTTCTTCTTGCTGCTTCTGTTCCTAGCAGTACCAGGCACCAATGCAGTAATGCATTACAGTTGTCTTTCTCAGAACATTTCTCCCTGGTGCATATTACTTTTTTTTGATTTTCAAGTAAACAGTGCTTTTCTTTCCTGGGCAATTAGGGTAATTGCTTCAATGAAACTGAACTGTCATGATGAGGCAGATGCCACCAAATGTTAATCAGTCATGCAAAATAACTCTTCCTACAGCACAAGCCCACCATGATACTGTTCTGCAAAGACTGCAGAGAAGTTTATTATGGTTTCCACTGATTCATGTTGCTATACCATCTCAAAACAGTAGTCTCAGATGAAATGAAGACAGTTTTGTTTCCAGTTTACAGAGCCAAGCTTTTTCCTTATTTCTTTATATTAATAGCATATAGGTGACCTTTTTTTAGCACCTCTATGTTCTGCTGATGCTTCCTGCTTTTTCCAGTGTTTGAAAAAAGGCCAGAAAACATTTTAGTGGATAGAAGGAAAAAAAAATCCCCCTAAACTCAACTTGCAAAGCTAATTCAGTTTGCAATTCTCAGTCTAGACCTCAACTGAACTGTCAGGGAATAAAATCTGTATAATAAACCAGTCATCTAATTCACAATATCACAAGATTCAATCTCCCAAGGCAAGATTTAGTTCAGGCATTCAGGTGCTTTGTTGTGTGAAGTTAGACAAGATGGTGTTCATCTTTTGTGACTTCAGCTATCTGAAAGTTAGGCATCGTGTCAAAGCTGGTCTCCAGGGCCCCTCTGTAGTCAACAGAGAGAAAAAGAGGCACTTCAGAGGGCAATTCATTCCACCTTTAACATCATCACATCATCAGAGTGTCAGAAAGGGGACAATGCTTTGCTTGAGGAATTGTTGTCTGGGATTTCTAACAGCACTATCCTTTTAAAGCCAGTGGGTGCTTTAATACCTGTAATCTGTAAGGGCTGCCCACCAGTTCCTCACTTGTGAATGAATAGGGTCAGGCAAGGAATCTTCAACAAACAGATTCTCTATTGAACATTCTCAACACTCTCTGGTTACCATGCCAGATCAATCACTTTAGAGTAATTATTTTGCAGGAGTTTGTTCACAGTCTGTTAGAATAAACACCAAACAAAAATTAAATGATGATTGAGTGCAAGATTAATGGTGCTATCCAGGCATACTTTACAAAACCAGCATCACCAAAACAAGGTTCATTCCTGCAGCTTTTACAGGGTGCTTCCAGTCAGACCTAGAAGCTTCTCTGTTCTGGGAAACCTGTGTGAATTATAAACCAGAAATCAGCCCTGTGTTTTTCAGCCTCTCTAGACATTTTATGAATGGGTCTAGAAAAGAAGGCTATTTCAAAAAAAAACCCAACAAACACAGTTCTTTCACAGGGAAGAACATTCAGATACAGAAGTGGTTTGTGAACCACCAGTGAAGTGGTTGTTGGTAGCAGCAGAGCCTTCTAATGGAGTCCTGTATCTGAGATCCCAAATCAGGCTTTTTGAAAAATCTACTTAAATTGAGTTGCAATTGGAGATTGGATCCCATGCTGCTTTCCAAAGAGTGGTAATAGAAGATCCACATTAATTTTTCACTTACTTCCTTACCAGGAGGTGCAATTCCTTCTATTGCATTATCTTGTTTATTTTTATTACCCTTGTGAATGACTCTGTCACTTCTGTTTAAGCAGAAGCAGTAACTCAATCCCTTAATACAGCCTTAAACAACATTGCTTCTAAATGAGGTTAAGATCTATATTATATGCAGCATTTGTCTTGAACCTTAATTCAGCCTGCTTCTGAAAGGATATCTTGTTACATTCAGGAGTAAGTAATTTCAGATCCAGTTCCTGAGTTCTAGACTAAATTTCAACTGACAGGGCTTCTTAGGCATGAGGCACTGTTAAGATGCATGTCAGGGAATTTCTGTTCCGTTATATTAAGGTTATTAATGTTTCTTCTTTACCAGAAAAATTTAAACCAAGGTTTTTTACTGAAGAGAAAATTGCACCAAGTGTGATGTTCTCTGGGGCTTTTTGTTACGTGACTGTTCTGTTTTAATAATATCAAATAATATTCTTTTAAAAAAAAGTTTTAATAATTTCCTGTACATAACACAATCCCTTTATTTCCATCTTTGATTTAAAGAGAGGTCCCTCTTGTGCAGTTCTAAATTGAGACACAATTTCCTCAGAGCTTTACCATACTTCCAGTTTCTTTTTTCCCATTCCCTGTGGCTTAGTAGCAGACTTGATCTGAATATCTCAGATAAAGACCAAGCTGTGTTTGAGTTTTCCCAAAGCTGTGAAGGTAATGGGAGTTAGCAGCCTGATGTTCCACAGTATGCCCTCTTTAAAAAAAGGAAAGCTAAATACTCCCTCTTCCACAAAGTGCTTTGCATGGGCTAGTAAGAACATTTTCATGTATCAGAATTATCTCACACATTACAATGATGGTTTTTAAAAGGGACTAGAGAACAGCCTTTCAGCAGGTCAGTTTGGGAGATGCTTCAACACAGCCCAGAGAGCAGCTGTCACTTGGAAATGAGAGAGGGTCACATAAAATCCTTGAGTAGGTAAGAATTGTTGTGCTGGTGTCACCTGTCTGACTTTGCCTGAAGTAAATTAGGGAGCTCTTGCACATGCTGCTTGATCAGCGATCAGTAGGGAAAGCAGTGGTGAACAGATGGAGGCAATAACCTCTCCTGCCAATGCAGCTGGGGAAGGATGCCTACCTGCAAGCAGAGGGACTCACCTGTTCCACAGCTACAAATAACTCCAGGATCTCACCACAGTCTGCTTTAACTCATTAGTGCTGACAGCTGGAGCTGAAGTGGTGTTGCTAAGGCTGGAGCCTTGCACTGCCAGAAGTCTGTGGAGGGGAATACCCTCACCTTGTGAATTTGTGACAGTGTAGTTGAAAGTACTTGGGGTCTGTTGACTCGCAGTGAGCAACGTCCATAGAAAAGTGTAAGAGACAGACTGCCTTGTTTGCAGTGGTTGGGTCAAATCCTCAGATCCCAGGGTCCTTCTGAGGCATTTTTTTGCTGAATTTCTTCAAGAAGGAGCTCTGTATTTTACCAAGTATCTGTAAGACTCGGAGATGAGTGTTTTATGAAAGCACCATT
The DNA here is from genome assembly GCA_013397155.1 of Irena cyanogastra. NCBI lineage: Eukaryota > Metazoa > Chordata > Aves > Passeriformes > Irenidae > Irena > Irena cyanogastra. The sequence goes on from VWZV01015115.1 coordinate 589,753, forward strand.
TTTGAGAAATACATTGTATTTGTAAAGCATCTCTCTACTTTCAAATGTGTGTGTCCACTTAAAAGATGTTTGGGTCCAGACTTGGTGCCGTTAGGTTTCTCTTACTGTTTTCCACTACAATGAAAAGCAATTTCCACTTGAATTTTGGAAATCTGAGCAGTTCTAATAGTATGAAGTAACTTTGATCAGAAACTGAAAATGTCTTTTCATAATCTCATCCTAAAACTGTAACAGCTATTCAGTGCTTCATCTACAGAAAATTTAATAACTTAGCCACCATCAAAAATTGTTTGACACCAAATATGCATTGCTGAGTGAAGGTAGTGATTTATAACATTGCATGAGAGATGTTAGTATCTAATTTACTGCATTAATCAGTGAATGCCAGATCAGTTTGCAGATTGCATGTAGATCAGTTTAATCTGTCATCTTAATTGTCAGTGAAATTTTTAATGTTGAGTTTACTTTAACTGTTTTCCATGCTGCTTCTTGAGATGGAATAGCAGGATAATAACTCTTCAGTGCCCACGTGAGACTGGGCAGGCCTCATGGCTGGTTTTGTGCTACTTTCCAAACCTGAGGTTCCCTCAGCCAAACCTGAGTTTTGCTAACATTTGCACGGTTTGGTGCGTGCCAGATGGAGAGAACGCTGTCAGCACTAATATGGTAAAAAGCTGTGGCATGGTGAAAAGTCTTTGGTGCTCTGAGAGAGGAGATTTCAGGGGACAGGACCGAGCTGAAATGACCCAGAGCTCTCTCAGACAGATGCTGCATTAGCATGTGGCAGTGACTGCAGTGATTCTGTCACCTCTGTGCTTGTGAGGAGCGTTTGGTGACACACTCGGTGTCGCCCTCCACTCGAGAGCCTCCGTGGTGCCACACGGGGTGAGCATGTTCCTTTTTATTCTAACTTCTTAAAAAAGCAACCTGGTGGGACAAAGCTATGCAAAGTGCAAACTTAATATGTGTTTTGGCAAAACAAAACAAAAAAATTAATGGAAGAAAATAAGTTTTCACACCTTTTCCCTGGGCTCTAGGAGGGTTTTTTTTAAATTGGAAAATATGTTAAAAGGCATAAAGAAAGCATGGAATATATGAACTGAAAAGAATCTTGAACAATAGCAAGTTTCCTGAAGCTAACCAATGTTTTATTTCAGGTCAAATAAAATCTTTTGAAGTACTGCTGAGCAAACATTTTCCTCTACAGGCAACATTTTCATTTTAGATAGCTCTTAAAAATGAGGGTTTTTTTTCTGTGAAAAAAAATTATGCTATTCTAAAAAGTAGCAAGGCCATATATTCCCCTAAAATGGTTTTTTAGGGGTTTTTTTTCTGCCACAGCAAAAAGGGACTTATCCAAGGTCTTTGTCAAGCAAAGAGGCTCATCCAAGGTCACAACAGAATGATTTTGGAAATCCTGACCATCAGATTCCTGATTTGATAGGCAGCATTTCTGGAGGTGATTTGCTAGCAGTGCAAAGCCCCTGCATGCACTGATGGGGTCTGGTTTGAAGGACCCCAAAAAATTATGCTGGGCTGCTGTGTTTGGGCTATTTTGTGTTCAGTCCTTGATTATTTAATTCTTTCTTTGTTTCACTGGGTACTGGGGAAAGGATACCAAGTTTATAATTACCAAGATTACCCTGGATGATGGATAACTTGGATTTGGCACCCTGTCTTTGCCAGGTCTCAGTTCCCTCAGCTGCTCTGCTGAACAGAGAATGCAGCTGCTGCTGTGGGCCACAGCCTCTGAGCTTTCTGACTCTGTCACCACCCATGAGACCTTGGATCATTGATTTTATCCACATTAGATGCTAGGGCAAGGCACTTTTATCATCTTTGTGCTACCTCATTGACAGACTGGTTAAAATTATATTGCTCACTAAAAAGCAGCGGTAATGACCTGTGGGATGGGAAGGAAGGGCATGGCCCAAGTGGAGTTGAGAGCTTTTGCTGTAAGTGCAGCTGCATAAGAGTCCTGCTGCTGTCTCTCAAGAGCTTCTGGAAAAGGAGGCAAGGCATTTTTCCTGGGGTAAAGGGTAGGGCAGTTGATTTTGTTGCTGGTATTTCAGTCAACTTTCTGTATGAAGAGTCCCTGCGTCCTACGAGTTGCTTTCCGGGCTTTGAGGTACTGCAGTGCTGTAAGCTACTGACATTCTTTATGGTGGGGAACCGCATCCACATCCCATTAAGTTAAAGCCCTGGGAGAGCTGGAAGTCAGGTATTTTAACTATTCTCTTTGTAAAAAAATATATAGTGGGCATATAAAACCTTTGCACCCAGTATAACTTTACTACAGCATAGAGAGGACCATGGCAGCTTAAGGTGAATGGAAGTACAAACACAGTGACCAGTGGGGGCAGAGTAAGGAACAGGAAGAGTGTCTGTCCCCTAAGGTGGCTGTCCTTGTTCAGACAGCCACTGCCAGAGAGAATTCCTAATGAAATGTGTGCAAAAATTAATACCAACGATTACTTGGTCTTTTAAATTGATACTTCAAGATCAAATGTAGACACGTGCAAAGTAGCTTTGAGGTCTCCCCTAGTCTACTTTATGGCCAAAAGAAAGTTTGGTGATTTTTTTTTTTGTTATTCAGTGTGTTTGTGCGCTTTGTACTGTCAGGTGAGTCCTGTCCAGTGCAGCTTGCTTACTGTAACCCTCTCCTAAACTGCTGATGGTTTTTGCCAATACCTTATTTGAAACTGCACCATGATCCAGTAGGTGTTTGGTGGAGTGTACACATTATTTCATTGCTTCCTGTAGCTGGTAAATTGGTTTATATTTCTGTTTTCTTAATTCCTGGCACACCTAATTATTTTTTGAATGCCAGTCATTTGGAATACTGTGCATACGTGGCTGGGTATTTGAGGGTACTCTGCTACCCCTGCCTGCCACAAGACCAGACTAACCCTACATCCTTTGCTGTGGGGCTACCATTTCATGTTCTCTTTTTATCATTTGTTTTTGACCAAAATTTTTGTGTTTGTGAGGACTTGATGAAGAGCTGTGTTTCTTCCTAATTCTTTATTCTGTATAATGAATAGTTGAGCAGTTATGAAGGATTTGCCTGCCAGAAAGAGGTACATTTGCATTTTATAAATAGATTTATCTAAAGTCAACAAGGTGTTATGCTTTGCTGAAACCTACCCAGGTGGGAGGAGTATTTTACATAATAACAGCAGTAGCAAGTTTGTGAGAATTTAATACTACTGCTGACAGTAATTAAGTGATTAATTAATGGCCAACTGAATAACTTAGCAAAATGAAGGGGAAATGAGTTGGAGAAATCTTGAAGGGGAGCTTGCACTAAACAGAAAGCTTATTGACAAAGAGGATATAAAGGGATATTTTTGGTAATCATACACTTTATGGTACCAAATTTAAAGATGGGAACTGCTAAGAGAATGTCTGCTCATTTTGAGTAATTGTATAAACTCTCCTGAGAATTGATTGCACAATTTATCATTGAAGGGTAAAGGTCTTAGAGAAAACCTAAAGTCAGAGAGAGAAAGAGAAGACATGGTTTGTCTCCTTGATCTGTCTTTACCCATAGCAACAGTTTGTTAAAATTCCTATCCCTGTATTTAAAATAAGCTCAAAAGCCATGTTAATATTATTGAACTACTCCACTCCTAGCCTCACTGCCCTGCTGCAGCTGGCAGCCCACAGATCTCAGCCTCAGGGCATGGCTATTCTCTGTACTGATATTGGTCAACTCTTGCAGTCCTCTCTGCGTCTCCCTATGCTTTTGGAAAGCAATCTCACGTGGAAAGCATGAATCAAAGAGGCTTTCAGCATGCCACAGGAGAGTAGAGAGCATGCCTGAAACCAGGGTGGTAATGTTGGAATTGTCATGTTATCCCTTGTTCCATTTTCCCCTGATACCTTCAGTGTGTTCTGGCTTACACAGAGCTAATCACTTTGTCATTCACTGACATCTTTTTTTTCCCAGTAAGTGTTTCCAATTTTCATAAGTTTCATGCGTGTTCAAACATTAATAGAGGTCCTTGGGCAGAGATGTGGACTCCAGAAAGGAGTCCTTCTCCAGGCTTTTTTTGAGGTTGTGGGCCATTGACCTTCAGCAGCTTTGCTCCCGAGATAATGTCAGTGAAGCGCAGCAAGGCCTTGAAGCACAGCCTGGAACACAAGCACACAGATCTGCTGGCCCTCTGGACTGCCTTCAGAGCACTGAGATGTTGGCAGTAGTTGGTGCATCCAGCTGGAAGAGTCACCCGTGACTCACTGCATCCACAACTTCTGGTGCCCAGCCATGTGTGGAGATGTCTCAAACCCCTCGTGTGCAGCCACTGCTCCCCCTCGCAGCAAAGTTCAGGTGCAATTTCATTTTGCTCGTTGTTTGTGGGTTTGAGGTATCATTGCTCACTTTTCAAACAAAGTGGAAATCAGCTGCTTGATGCCAACTTGTTGCCTTCACACAGCTGCAGAAGTTGGCACAGTGGAAAGGGGCACAACAGGAAACTTATGTCCCCGAGCAAGCTTCTGCTCGGCCTGGAACAGCAATTGCTCTTTTAGGCAGATATTCTATCTGTGCTTGCTACTTCTAGGCAGATATTTTGTTGTCTGGGTGGTTTTCTTAAATTTATTCTAAATCTTATGCCCACTTTGGTGGTGTAGGCATTTAATTTTTGTGATACCACCTATCCGCACAAAAGGCCATAATTAACCAGATTACTTTTCTTTGCACGGTAAGGGATTGGCTGTGGTGTAAGGATGAGTCCCTGCACTCTGCTGAGAGGGACCACATGTGCGTGCTCAGGGATGTGCTGATTTGTGGTATTCCACCCTCCACCCCCAGCAACCCATCTGTAGTAAGGCAAAAAACCTTAATACTGCTGAGAGTTAAAGCACAGAGATTGCTTAAAACAGTTACAGAAAGAGAATTGCATTTTAGAAATGAAAAAATCTCATTCCTGTCTAAAATGCAGTTAAGTCTTGTACATTTATTTGTGTTTTTCATGACCAGGCATATGAATATACCTCTCTTGTTAGCTGGATTGGCAATGCTAAAAGAGAGCTTGCTGAGATGCTGCTATTGCAGGGTTGAGAGAGAGGTTATATCTCACCTGTGTGGAATCAGCTCTTGATGAGCTATGAAAATATTCTCCAGTCTCTTCTTTTTCCTTGAATCTGGGCATCTTCAGTCCAACTGGTACAGGAAGCAGCAGGAGTCAGAGAGATTGTCTGGTTTGGGCAATTTACAAACTCATTTATGTGGTTGAAATTGTTTGACAAGTACCTCAGTTTCCTCATCTTTAAAATGTTATTGATGTTCATGGTCTTCTTGGTGGGCTGTTTTTAAGAACCAAGACTTGAAAAAAAATCTCTGTGCATAATGTCAATGTTGGTTGTGTTTGGAGCTGTAGAACTGGAAGAGGCAAAGGTAACACTTACTTTAATAATTGAAAATGAGTTTGAGCTAAGCCTCCTGAGAAGCAAAAGGTGGAAAATTACATGTATTTCCTATCTAATCAGCTCTTACAGTTTCCCCAAGAGGCACACATGAGGTTTGGAAGTGCAATTTTCATGTCTTTCCTCCAGCAGCCTTGTTTTATTTCACATTCAGTTCAGTGTCTGATGCTGAGGTAGGACCTGTGCTAAATCTGCTGCTCTTGTCTGTAAATAAGCTTAGAGATCTCAACCATCTCATGATTTTGTCAGCACCCACCACACGTGGCAAGCAGCACTCATCTTTCAGGGAGCCAGCAATCAGCCTGCTGGTGTTTCCCCTGGAAAAAATTGCTCCCTGGTAAGAGCTGTTCTCCAAGCCCATTCAGACCCTGAAAAGTCTGATGGGAATAGCAGAGCTAATAGTACAAGTTGGATCTTCTTATTTTCCGTCTACAAGGTATGAATTTTGAAAAATTCACAGGAAGACACAGAAATGGGGTTTTTTGCTTTGCTTCTGTGGGGATCTTTTTGTTCTTTTTTTTTTCTTTTAACCAGCTGCTTACTGTTACAAATACATAGTATTCACTTGTTTTAGGAGAAACCTAGGAGAGAGGGCTGTTTTTGGTGTTTTTTTAATCTCACAAAGATGCAGTGGTACCTAGAAAGATGCATTTGATCTGAGAGAAAAGGGAAATGAACAGCAAATGCAGCTTGATATTGAAACAAGGGCAATGAAAAGCAACCAAAAGAAATGAGATTTGGGATTTTAATAAAATTACTCTATCCCACTGGATTATTCTAAGTCAAAATGCTCATATTTATGGATCAAAGCCTTAAAGATCTACTGTGTTATATGAAATTTTAAAAAGGTCCAATGACTATGCATGCACAGTATTTCATACAATAACTATTCTCCATCTCTTTTGGCCCTTTTCAATTTAGTAGATGCCACAGAATATGTAGGTATCAGTGTAGGATGGAAAATCCCACTTTCATTGTAAACTTCACTGCTGCTGTTTACTTGTTTACTGTTAATTTTTGGATCTGCAGTTGGAGCTGCTTATTGACTGGTAACAAATCACCAGAAAAATATATATGTTACCACAAGCCCTAGGAAAAAAAAAAAAACCAAACAAAAAAACCAAAAGAAGCAGCTAGATTTTGCGCAGGATTAAGTTTTAGGGAAAACATTATCATGTCATTTACTGCACTCAACGATTTTTTGTTGTCTCAGGAACTATGAAAACTCTCAGCCAACTTTCCTAATTGAAAATTGAGAAAGTGTGAAATCCATCTAACGTTCTCTTTCCACATTCTTATTTCATTATAGTTTTTTAAGGGAGCTATTTATCTCTGTAAATTCAGGGAATCTACATCACACCAACACTATTGTTGGAAAATCATTCAGTCAAAAGGGAGAAAAAGCAACCAGACCGGGTCGAAAACATTTCTGAGAGAGCACAGAAGGCCTGGAATGCTGCACAAGTGTGGAGAGAGTTCTTGCTGCTGAAATGTGGCAGTGAGCAAGTGCCAGCTCCTCAGGTGTGCTGAGAGCTCTCTTCTGTGTAAGCAATCCTGCTGGCATTAGGCAGTGCTGAAGGAGCAGATGTTTAAAATTTGTACACTAAACACAGCATCCCTACTTTGAAGCAGCAGAGAGGGAAAGCACATTAGAACTGAGGTGGCTGAATTATTGGCGTGAGTGTGTTCCAAACCAGTGAGTTCCCTCTTGAGTTTCCTGCCCAACATTTTGTTTTTGTCTTAATTCAAGTGTTTTCAAATTTCTGGGGTTTATGACAGTATTACTCATGTGTTGAAACCTCTAAAGTCAGTTTTCTATCCTAGAATTGATTTGAATTTTTTGATCTGTGAGAACTTTGGGCATTTTTATTTTCTGGTTAGATAAATTTTGAAATGGTGACATTGTCTTTGAGATGAAAATTCTGTCTCTACATGGCTCTAATGAGCAAGTTTTCTCTTCTTGTAGTAGCTCACTGTAACTGCACCCTCAGTCTGCAGGGCAAGGGGTGCTCTCTCAATGGGAAGTTATTTGCTGCCCTCTGTCCTGCCTCCATCAAAGGTGTGTTCATTTTATACTGTAAATTATTCAAGCTGCACTGTGAAGACAGAGTAAATAATTTCCTTACAGGTTTTTTCATGCCTGTTATCATAGCATCTCAGTTCTTCCCAAATGTTAATGAAATGAACATCACAGAACTCTTGTGATGAATTTATTCCCAGTTATGTTTAGGAAGTGAAGTAAAAAGATTAAAGGCAGTTTATGTAACTGGGAAAATGGGTGAACTTTCAGGCATTTACAAACACAGGCTGTTTTCTCTGCCTGTAGCAAGCAGTCTAATAAAAAAGAAAGAGAACACTTCCTCCTACAAACGCATCCTTAGGCAAAGACAGTAACAGTAACAATGCTGTTACAAATATTAAAGTCAGAAATTACGAAGTGTTGACCGATTTTGACTGCCTGGTGTGAGAAACATGCAATCCAGTCCTTTTTTCAAATTTTTGAGGACAATGTGTATTCCAAGTATTTCCCTCACTGGTCTCATTTGCAGCTGCAGCTACTTGGGTTCCTTGCTGATGTGGATACAGGTGTCCTGGGGTGGAAAATAGCTTGCTGTGAAAGTTCTGATTTATGTGATCTCCCCTGTATTGTGTGGAGTTCTGTGGCCATTTGCCAAGGATAGCTTTGCCCTCCTCAAACATGAACTTATCTTTCACTCGTCTCACTTTCTTTCCTCCTTTATTTCATACCTTCCAACTTCTCCAATGGTGAAAGCAGGGGTACCTCAGCACAAAGTAAGCCAGCAGCCTTTGAATGTCTGTGCTGCTGGAGGACTGGAGATAAAGGGTGTGGAAATATGCAGCCTCAGAAATAGCAAGTCATGGAAAAATCAATAATCAGAAACTCCCCCAAATTCTCACTATCCTTTTATAGCTAGACAGCAGCTTTTCTGTTTTCACACAACCTTTCAATCCCCTAAGTAATGTTTTTGTAAATATCTGAATCAAAGCTTTGAACTCAAGGCAAAGGAGGGGCAGGAGAAATTGACAATTAATGACAAATACTTGTGACAGACACACGTCATCAACAAGGTTGTACAATCCCAGATTTTTAGTGACATTTGGTGGAGGCATTAAGCTGCAGCAATAGCCCATTGGAAAACATTTTTTAAGAGATGTAATCAAATAATAAGAAATTCTCTGTTTTGAGAGGTAATGCATATGGTTAGATAAACATGGTGGATTTCCATGGGTAGATATTTTTTGCTACATATATGCAATTAAAAATGGAAATTTTTCACATTGTGGGTATGTAGAGTCTTGCCTTGAGAACCACTGAAATAAACTCAACTCTGTACAACGGGGCTCCTAGAGGATAGCCCAGAGAGAAGCTGCTCACTGGTAAAATGTACATTTTTCCAGGTTGTACATTTATCCCGGGTCTTTGGAATTTTTGCAGAGTAAAAACTAGACAATTTTTAAACAGCAACCAAGTACTGTCCTATTAAGCTCTTCTGTTTTAATGTGTGCTCAGCAGGAGTGCTTCACCTGACTGTGTTTGTTCAGAAGCTTTTGGTGGGACTAAAAATTACGGTCTAAGAAGTTGAATGTAGCATGTGAAGGTAAAATTATGTTCAGCTTCATTAAAGCCTGCATGATAATTAGCAGCGTAGCCAGTTTGCCAGATAAGAGATATTTTTGTGGATGCCTGGAAGAATTTCTTCCATCCCACCTGGCCAAGTGTGGTGGCAGGAAGGCAAAGTTTTCTGTTTTGCAGTGATGGAACATCATGATCTTTCTGGCCAGGTTCCTCAGAGACAGACTCAGCAGAGCTTGCCAGCACACTGTGATTTCTATGTTGGTGAAGGGACAGGGAAGGAGAGAAAAGGAAACCCAAGTCAGAGAAAATCTGTGGAGGATTGCAATGCATCCCCTTGGGTCCCACAGTGCGAGCAGTAAGTTGCTGATCCTGCTCAGCCACACGATTTTCCTCTTTCCATGCTGGCAGAGGAAATGGAAAGCAAGTCCAAAAGCATGGGCAGAAAGATCCCAGGCTGTCATTTGTGTCCAAGGTCTGGTGCTGGGTTTGAGCACTGCCAGGGCTGGACTGTGCTGAGAAGCAGGACCTGTGAGGTACAAAGTCAGCTCTTGTTCCCCAACAAGTTGTTTCTACTTTCAATTTAGAACCTGAAATGCCATTTATTTAATGCTGCTGTTTAAATAATGATTTATAAGCCTCCAAGCCAACCGTGGTACAGCTTAATTACTGCTGTAATTTATGGATGCCGCTGGCTACATAAACACTGCTGTAAATATAAAGGATGTCTCCCACAAATTTTACTCTGATGCTTATTTGATACCATTCATTTTCCTTTCCTAACACATCTTCTGTGTGTGAGTTGAGGCCACTTCAGCAATCCAGGTCATTCTAGTTCATTTTGCCAGGAGTAATTGGGTCTGGGAACTGAAAAGATCAAACGTCTGTTTTTCTCGCAAAGTATTTTAATTAAAATTTGAGTTTCCTTGAGCTTGGATGCAAACATCTGCATTAAGTGGCCCATTAAAAGGATTATTTGTATTTGGGCTTTTTTTTGTTATCTGTTTGTTTTACTAGTTAATCATTTCCTTTCTCCAATTCATTTTGCCTTTATGCTCACAGTAAGCAAGCGAACAAGAGGAGAATAAATCATGCACTGTAACAGAGCCCAGCCATTCCCTGGGCTGCAGCTTTGCTATTTGTGTTCTCTAACCTATACAAGGAGCACGTATATATTAGTCTAATGCAAATCTGAGCTAATTCAAGCCCCGTCTCCACAGAGATGAATGAGCATGTAAATCTGCTGCTTTGTTTTGGAGGAATAGCTCCTGGAACTGCCTGATTCCCAGTTGCAACTGACATATTTCAAATACTACAGACAGTGGGCTTCAGGAGATTCGTGCCCCTAGGCTGCAACACAAAACACCTGGGAAGACAAGTAGGTTCTCTTGAATGCCTTGGTTCCATTATAATTAGTGTTAATGCAGCTGTGTGCTTGGAAAAGTGAGTGCCTTTAAAAAGTTATAATTAATTGAGCAAACAGAACAACCTACAATAACCACTCCTCTGAATCTCAGTGTATCTCTGCAGCTGCTGAAGTAAAACACGGACACTGCTGAAAAGATTGCAGATAAACTGAGTGGGACATGAAAGCTGGTTCTAAACATAGGGTTCAAAACCATCTATGGGGTAATTCAGAGAGACAAGAGTACTTCTGAATTTCAGTAGAACTTAAGGATACTTTAAGAGTGTCATGGTGTTGCTGACTCATGGAAGTGCTGTGGGACATGTCTCCTAACTTTCCTTCAGGTGGTGCTTCCAACAACAGGGTGCTGTTCAGGCTCACTGCACACCTCTAGGAGAAGGGATCACCTACAGAGCTACCAGAGTCCCTTTTACACCTTTGTGGTGCCCATCTGCATGCTGGCCTGAGCCCCGAGTGTCTGGCCTGTGGCATGTGAAGAGCTTGCACCTCACGTAGGGAAGCCTCTCAGCAGTGTCTCTGAGAGCATTTTTTGTAGGAAGTTCAGCAAAGCCAAGGGACATATGAGCTCACTGCCTTAAACCCTCACCAAGGACCCCACAGAAACTGTCAGCAGCCAGCTCCAAGTTACTTGGTTTATTTTTCCTGCAAAGCTTCTCCTCTGTGGTCATGCCTTGGCCCAGACTGGAGTACAAGGGCATTGTGCAGCCTGTATGTGGCAAGCCAGAATTATTCTAAGGAAGGAAAAAAAAAATCGACCTGACAATAACACAGAGCACCCTTTTCAGGATCCATCGTCCTTCATTAATAAAGTTTGGCATGTATTCCCCCCACTCTGGAGTGATTTGCACCATAAAATAAGCTGGAAGAGAAATAGTAGTTGTTTTGCTGCATGCTTCATTAATTTTTAGTTTTGGCAGGCAATATAAATAAAAATATCAAGTGCATATCTAATTGAATTGCCAGTGATTTCCAGCTCCCTGTTGTACCAGAGAACATGATGTAGCTGCACTGTTTAGTGAGCACAGATGAGTTAGGCAAACAATGGCTTGCTCTGCCCAGAGGCTTTGGTTTAATCTGGAGCATTTATCCATTTAACATGAGACAGGGCAGTTATTGCTGCAGTGGGGAATTCACAGCACAGATCTCTTTGTTCTTCCAGGCTTGTCCTCCAGCAGTGGCTGGAAGCATGTCTTGGCAGATCCAGGAAGGTGTCAGTGAACTGCATCCACACTCAGAATTTTGTGGAAGGAACTCCTGCATTTCTCAAGCTTAGACTCCCCCATACACTGATTTCAGGATGTTACTGAACTAGTTCCTGCCTCCTTCAGGCGTCTGATATAGAGCATGAGCCTCTTAAAAAAAAAGAAAAGATTAAAAAAAAGAAAAGGCCTTTTCCTAAATATCATCACGAAGGACTTGGGATGAGAGAATTCCTACAGTAAGGAGAATTATACCTGTCAGGCTACTTGGTATCTGACTTCTCAGCTGTCAAGGGAATCAAGTGTCTCCAGAAAAGGATGGTTCTTAGGGAAAATTTCTCAGGATCATTTCTGAGTGGATGATATTGACCTCTAATTGTAATGTTTGGTGATCTCATTTCATAAGAGATATCTCCTTTGCACATTGCTGGATGTCTTTTGCTGCTTAGCACAGGTAAAATGAACTGGTGGCTTCTCTCTCGTGGTAGATGTACTCTGCTGTGGGCTCCCTGACTCAAGGGAGTGCAGGGAGAAGGAGCAGGCATAGAAGAGAAAGAAAATTACAAGTAGAGATTGAACTGTTTTCTCTCCTGTAGAGAATATGACAACACAATACACCCAAAGCAAAGGTAATGCATGTTGCCAGGAGAGCACGATGAAAACTTGTGCTCTTTTTAAATCCTGTAGCCATGTTATTCCTGAGCTAGACAGAGAGGATATCAGCCTTCAGGACTGTCAGTGCAGCAGTAAATTCACACACAATTAAAAACCTATCATGTGTATTTTGTTGCTCTTGAGAAGTACCAGAGCAGGGTGCAGGATTTAAGCCCTCCAGAGCTCAAAGCTGCCTTCCATTCTGTAGAACCAGAAAGGCCTGGGGAACTGAAATTCTCTATTAGGTGCACTGTTAGACATTTGACAAGATTAAATAGGTCAAAAAAATAATTATCAAGTAAGTATTGAGTTGAGAAGATTTCACAAGGTGTTCGTCCCTTCAGTGTTATGCAGGATGCTATGACCTGTTGGTTGAAATGAAGGCAATTTGGTCATCTGAAGTGGTTTTGTTGTTTTTTTCTTTTTCTCTAGGATCTGCCTCTCTCTCAAAAATGGCTCTGGAGGGCTCCTTCAGCTGCTGGAATGGAACAGTGATCAGGCTGGGGCAGGCGTGTGACTTCATCCAGGACTGCGCTGAGGGAGAAGATGAGGGAGACGTGTGCAGTGAGTAAATCCTAACCCCAGGTTGTACCACCCTTTTCCAGGAGCACTGATTGGTTTGAACTTCAACATCTGAGACTTTAGCACTAGCAGACTCATTTGGTGCTATCAGAAGACCTGTATCCCCCATAACAGATGCTGTTTCCTGGATGTTTGCCTGGAGTGCACCATTTGATATTTCTGGGCTCTCCTGCATCAGTTCTGCAGCAGCTTCTTAACATGCTCTCAGTGCTTCCTCACTTCCAGTGTCCTGATCAAAAATGCAAAGGAAGTATAGCCTGAATAGCTGGTTGCCTTACAGAATTATGAAATGTGGAGTTGGTTAGAGCCTTTAATCAAAATGTAGTGCAGCATGTGGCAGAGGGAGAGAGGAAGGAGAAAACTTCTAAGATGAAAAATGAGAAAAGCCAGCAGCTTGTCTTTGACCAGCTCCTGTGTCTTTGTAATTCCTCTGGTTTTCTACCCTCTCTCCAGGAGTCAATAGTCCAATAACATACAGCAGAAGATAGATAGCAGCCTGAGTTTTCTAAGAACTTGCTGTGCCTGAGTACTTTCAAAAATGAGCTGTGGAGCTCAGATACTTTAAGACCTTCCTTTAACTGTCTTGAAGGTGCCTTATCACTTTTTCTGTACCTCTGTACATTCCACCTCCAGCATCCTCCCATCTGCCAGCCTACAAATAGGAATGGTGGGTTGTCAGCTGTATGGTTGTCTACAGGGCAAATATATCAAGAAAAAATAAATATTGAGAGTTTATTATTCGAAGTGTATGTGCCACAGCTGATCTAGCCTGTGGGCTGCTACAATAGAACTGTGTTGATTTAGTATGTAAAAAACATGTTTGCTGTTTCTTGCAAGAACTTAACATGAGTGATATACAACTTCTAGCAGATTTCATTTCTTTTCTGCTAATAAAGAAATAAAGTTACAGACTTTATTGGTGTGGAGAGCATTGGTTTGACCTGGGATCATCTAGGAAACTAGTTAAAAGCTTGAAATTACATGCTTCTCCATCATTTTAGACATTGTTACAATTTAAAACTATATTCTTTAATGACACACTCAGTGGACATTAAATTCACAGGAACAGTGTCAGCACTGTGGTCTTGCAGCTCCTTACAACCAATAATGCTTCATATTAGTAATATTGAAACCTTATTTCCACCTAAAACATTTAAAGTAGAACTCTAAAACCCCATAATGGCATTTCTGTTGTGTTCTACTCTATAATTTTAAAAAGGTTGGATGCTTTTTCATTTCATTGGAAGTAGAGAAACAATATTTACCCTCAGCTGTGTGTTCAGACACACTTTGGTGCCCATGTGCCATAAATGACTCTGCCTCGTAGGAGCAATCCTGTCTATACCAGGGGGAAGAATGGAAGTCACAGGATGGACTTGTACAGATCATGGATGCAAACTAAACACCCCCATGGGATGGGGCAGGCCCAGAGGAACGTGCTTGCCTGTTGTTTCCAGACACTGGGTGCACTCGTGGCAGGTCTGCTGTTCACATCCGCGTATCAGGAGGGTGGCTCTGCCTTTGCCTCCCCTCGCTGCCACCCTGTACCCCATGGTCAGCTCAGAGGAAAAACAGGCAATGCCCCTCTGGCATATGCTGTCCACAGGGCTTGGTTTGGTTGTCTTTTCTCCCTCCATTCATCTGTAGCTGTTTCCACAAGGCAATATGGCGCTCGCAGCTGTGTTGGGAAAGGAATGTACTGAGAATTTCAGTGAGAAAATATAAAAAGCAGGAAATATTTAGCCAGCTGTTTAGGAGAGCATAACTCCCAGCTTGAGGAGACAACATGGCTTGCATTCACCCATAGGCACTGGAAATGAGAGTTCTTACTTCCAGCCAAAAGGTCCAAAAAGCACTATCTTCCACTCAAGGAACAAAAAAGCATGGCTTGCCTCAGCAAGAGCCTGGGCTGTGGATATGCCTGCTTATCCACCTACAAGCCTGCTCAGTTCTATGACTGATCCTTCTGCTTTTGCTTCTTTACAGTGCTGAATATTGTTGCCATAAGGTTTCTTACACAAAACAGAGAAGTGATCTAATGTTTGAGGTGTCAGATATATCTGCATGGCAGCCTAACACAAAACATATGTCATCTTTCAGCGTTTTAGCTGTCATTTTACTCCTGAGCAACGCGGATATTTTCATCAGCTTTTTGCAAGTGTGGTAAAAAGTGATTCAGATTTATCAAGCAGAGAAAAGGGTTTCCCAAATGGTTCTGCTTAGACAAAAGAGCTGTCAGAAAAAGATGAGCTATGCTCAAAACTGAGGCGAGAGGTTTTAAAAATGCCTTTATCAAAGGCTTCTATCTTTGAGCTTCAATGTTGTGTTGGAGTTTTTTGCCTTTCACAGTCTTTTAGCTTTACAGGTACTGATTAGTTTTATTATGATTTTAATTTTTAATTTTTTTTGCTAATAATTTGAATTTTGTTCCTGTCTTAGCTGAAAAAGATCTCTCTACATCCTGCTGTTTGCTGACATCTCTTTACTTATTAATGGCCAACGAAACGTCATGGTGCTTGTTCTGCTTTGCAACCAGTCTGTGTAGAAATTGTAAAATCTGAGGGATAACCCCTAGAGAAAAGCGTGTTGCTGTTTGAGCCATAATCAGCTATCCTTGCAGGAGTAAGAGGCAGATGTGGGATGAGATGCTGAGCTGCCCGTGTGTTCACTGGGATCAGAGGTACAGATTCACCAGCCTAGAAATTACTTTGCGGAGCGTACATTGCAGACACACATTAATGCTTCACATAGCACTGGTGGTGTGTCTGTGTTAGTAAATTCATGCCTTCCCAGATACAGGAACTACACGTGCCAGCCACCATGGCAGGCTTTGACCCTAGGTTTCTGCTGAATTCATAAATTGAAAGATAGATTCCTCTATAAAAGTACTTTTTTTTTAATGGTGTAATAGCTGGAGCTGGGTGCCTCTGAAGAGCAACCTTGAACAAGTCCCTGGTTGATTATACTCAAACAATCTGAATTCCCCAGTCTTCAGTGACTGTTTGGACCAGTTGTTCCCCAATATGATGCTCTTCCCATTCTTCATTGTGTCCCTTGCTTGCCTCTAGGTAGGATGTTTCTTATTTCCAAGGTTGCAGCTTCTGTTAATGAATTCCTTATCTTCTGTCTCAAACCAGCTCCAGGGTTTTCTCATATTTGACTGAGAGGAAAGTTCAGCACATCTGGTGAAAGTTCAGAGCTTGTGCCTTAAGCTTTAGCAAATTTATCCATTAATGCTGAGCAACAAATTCTATATAAGTAGTTTACCAAATCACTCAATATATGGATAGAACTTACTGCAAAAATCCCAACATACTTTCTCTTGTTGTAGTAATCACAGGTAATATACTTTGTGGTACAAGACAGACAGTAAATAACCTGAGTTTTCATAAGACAGAGGGTAGGGCTCTGTTTTACAGAAAGGGTGAATTTGTTTCAGCAGTTTTGTACTTCTCTTTTGAGTTAACAGTATCTGGGATTTTGGTTAATTAATCTTTCATTGCAGGGCAGCAAGTCAGGGTAAAAGTTAAAACTTAACTGAAAAGGGATGCATATAATTCTATCTAGTCCAGAACTATTTTACTTTCTGTGACAAATTCAGAAAAAAAAATTCATCCTTCTAAAATATTGGTTAACCAGTTCAAGCATGTTAGGTAATTAATGGATATATCTTAAAAATGGTAACATTTTAAATAATGGAGGTGCCAGTGGTAATTTATTATCTAGAGACCCAGAAATTCACTCAGGATACAATTAACCCAGGACTGGTTCTTCTGTGAATTTGAACCCATATTTTCTATTTCCATAAAGAGTTTCCAATCTTGTGGTCTGGATTCTGGTCTAGTTCAGAAGAAAATGGTTACTCAAGTCTCTCCTGAGGTTGCACTTCCATATTTTATGAATTTTAGCTGGAACGGGAAGTAACGTCCTCTTTATCTTTCAAATAAATCTCATAATCACTGGGTTATAGGGTAATTTTCACTCTGCTTCATTGAATATTTAAGGATGTTAAACACCTTAGCGGGTGAGATAAGGAAGACAAGTGTCTGATTGCTGAAAGGGGGAACTCAGGCTGTCCTGCTTGGTTGGAGGACTGCATGCACACATCAGTCAAAAGAGCAGGTGACAGCTAGGATAGGAACTTATGAAGTTTGATTTTCTGACAACGTGGCTGAGTGACCAAAAAAGCACTGATAATCATTTCTAAAGGGGCCAGTTTGCTTTTCAGGCAGAAATGTGTGAAGAATTTTCATTTTTATCCAGATACAGCCCAGCAGAGTCTCCCTGCAAGCAAAAGGATGAAGTAGCAACCTGTTGCCATGCCATGCTCTGCTCTTAAGGTTCCTGTCTTGCATACACTAATCCTTCTGCTTCTTTCTTTATCAAAAGCTGTACTTATAGAAATAAATTCTAACCTCTGGCAGTTTTGAGCTCAGCAAAGCCATCTGCCATTAAAGGATAACTCTGCTGACTGTTGAAAAGTATTTTCTCTTTTTATGCTTCATTTCTGGTAGAATTTGGCTGGCTAGCTTTGCTAGCATAGAAGCAATCATTGAAACAAACTCATGTTTAAGATTCATGTGATTCTTTAAATTGAGTAGCTGATCTGTTTGGCTTCTGAGATTTCCTCCTAAACTTGGTAAAGGTCCATACATACAAAGTAGTCTTTAGTGCTTTTGTTGTTTATAATTCCAGTTTGGAATTTCACCCAAAAGTTTAAACTGTAGTATCTGGTTGATTTACACCTAGTTTTGAAGCAAAAGATGGCTCCATCTGCTTCATAAATTATATCAGTTACTAATTGTCTTGTATTAATGGATGAAAAATCTGAGTTTAAGAAAAAAAAAACTTATTTAGATTTTTCTTGAAAGGTATTTAATTCTGAAGGCTTGAAAATATTTGGTTAAGGACAAGTTTAGTGTCTGACAGGTTTTCCCTATTTCCTAACTCACATGAAAGAGAGACTCTTATATTCTCAGAGTGCTTCAGTTTCACTGGACTACTCTGTTCTCCATCTCATACCCACAAGTTGTATCTTAATCTTACTACAGCCTAAAACTTCTGAGGTTTCTGTCACTGGTATTTATATCCAAAATGGCAGGTTTCAGTAGAAGTAACCCCTGCCCCCCCATTTCCTTGATTTTATAAAGTCAGAGCAGCTTCCCCTCCTCAGTGCAGTGTCTGTGCTAATGTTTCAAGCACAAACACATGAAATGGAGAAGTACAGATTGGAGAGAAATGGCAGCCAAAGAGGTCTCTGAAGAGTACCAGCACATGGAATCACAGGTGCTGTACATACTCAAGGTAAGAAAGAGCAGCAAAGAAAATGCATCCAGGGCATGAGACATCTGAAAACTCATAAAACATCAATTTGGGAAAAGGGAATGAAATATTCTGTGAAAGTAATAGCTTCTTATTTATGCCCTTCCTCGTTCATCGACAGTGAGCTTTTCCTGGCCTTCAGGCAGGGATTGCTACTTAGATGACTCCTCCTGCTGCTCTGACTTGTTTACATCATCCCAGATAGCAAATGGCCATGATATGAATTCAGTTGGACACCGAGCCAAGCTGTTTCAGTGGGAATTCAGGGCACATTATAATTTGTCATTTTCTTTGTATCCCAGCCTCAGGCTGTGCAATGAAATATAATCAAGTTCTGCAGAGGGGTGAAACATGGGGAAGTAACTCTTTGCTTAACAGCTTCACATTTAAAGACCAAGCTGAATGAATTTAGAGATTTTTAAAAGGAAAAACTTGAAAAAGCCCTAGCTTCAGTACAGGTTTTGATTTTTTCATGACTGGTTTAGATGCTTGCACAAAATACCACTAAAATGTGGCTCTTGCCTCAATGTCAGGTTCCAGGTCCAAATCTAGCCCTACTAAAAACCTTCAGATGGAGGATTTGTTTCACTTACCTCTGGCAAGTGAGTCATGATTCAGGGTCCCAGAAAATCAAATGTTTGTGGTCTGGGTGCTGCAGCTGTGGTGTTCCACAGTTGTTTTCTCTGGGTGCACCAAGGAGCATGTGCATGTGCCAATGACAGTCAAGTCTGAGGTGTGTGAGTCAAAGCTGGGGCCCTCTGAGCGGGTATTTTACTGATCTGAAATCTCAGCCAGGGGGATCTGCTGGTTCTTAAACATTTTGAATGATCTGGAGCTTGAATACTGGTGCCTCATTGTCTGCGAGCCTCTTTATAGATATATAATTTCAGGGGGAGAAGAAATTAATAATCACAACGAATTGTATGTTCAAGAGCCTCCTCTTCTCATAGAGGAGCTAATGAAATTACTGATATCACTTGATCAGAAGATTCTCTTGCTTTAGAAGTTTGTGATCTATCCTACTGCTTGTGAGTGAAGAAATTTTTATTCTGATTTTATCAAGCAGCTAAAAGTAAAAAAAAAAAAATCCTCGATATGTGTTTGCACACGAAATTTCATTTTTATCTTTCAATTTTAAAGAAGTTTCATGTATCATTCTCCTTTCTTGGAGAAAAAGGAGCAATACTTTGCAGCCTCTGTAAGCAGGACTTGCAGTTGTAGGTAGAGAAGGAAATGGAAGGCATGAGGTGACCTTCTGCTTTGAATGAGATGACTATTGCTTTAAAACTGGCAAATTTCAAGGCAAAAAGCTGATGGAGCTCTATTGTTTGGAGCTGGAAACTGAAATCCTAAGCCAATGACAGAATGAGCAGGCTTCAAAGCCTGAAAGTATGGATTAAAATAAACTATCCTCTTTCATCTCGTGGAAGAGACTCACAGGTGAAGAAAGTGAGGTGCAAAAGGATTCAGTGTTTTACCTGAGGCCACAGCAGTGCTCACAGAGAGCAGAAATCATGTTGCTGAGCTGGGCTGAGTACAAACCTGAACTGCAAGGGAGGGAATCTTGTAGGGAATTTATCCTTCTCCAAGATTTCCCTCTGTGGGGCTGCAGAAGCAGCGCTTAGGAAAATCATCTCCAAGATATAACCTTGAGTGAGCTGATACCTGCAGCGTTGGGAGCCCAGGTATTTCAGAGATTCCGTGGTGTGCAGTGAGATGTGTCCTCTCAGGTTTGTCGGAGTGTGTGGGGAGTCACTTGGCCACAGTCTGGGAGTTGTTTCCTCTGCTCCTCCCTCCCCATGGTCAGGCCCGTGCGCGATTCCACACGACAGGACTGAGGAGCTGGGAGTGCCCCTTGTAAACCGGGCTGGGATAGTCGCTGCAGCTCCTGTGTGCCTCCTCCTCAGCTCACTGCCTTCTTCTGTCTGTGTGCCTTTCCCTCTCGCAGGAAAGCTTCCCTCTGGCTTTTACTGTTCGTTTGAAGAAGGGGATTGTGGCTGGATGCCAGGCTCCTCTGCGCCCCATCCTTCCCCGTGGCGGATCGGCAGCCCGGAGCAGAACCGCTTCTCTTCCATAGAAGGTGTGTGAGAGTGAACAGTAAGTGTAGAGCATCAACAGCAGAGAGCAGAAAGGATACACACATGGTGAGCAGAGGGAATGAAACACAAGGCAACTTTTCCTGTGTACTTACATATTCAGCCTCCAATGAAACAAATCCCAGCTTTCTACTCTCAAATGCCGTCTTTCCACTCCGAGTGCTCTGAGTGAAAACAAAAGAAATATCCTTTTTGTCTTGAGGGTACAAAGTGTTACCTCAGTCTCCACCACTGACACCAGATACAGATCTTGACCCCTCCTAAAAAACTTCACACCAACTGTTCATCTGCCTGACCCCCAACCATACTGATCTGTTTTTTTCTTTCTGATTTTCCTATTTATTTTCTCAATTTTTCTGTACTGCTGTTTTTTTCCCTTGCTCACATCCTAATTTTTCTTCTCTTTGCTTCACAATCCCTTGAGTTGCATTTTTATGGACAATTACTATGTACATGGTTCTCCTACCTGAATGCCAGTTATTTCTAATCCTTCTCATACAAACAGTTGAAGGTTTAAGCTGCTGAGAGAAAACCCAATATTGTCCTTGTTCCTCTTGTTTACAGAAATTATTCAAGTAGCAAAGAGCTATAGCTGTATTTTTATTTGGTTTTGGTCAAGATAAATGCTTTTCTTCCAAGTTACTTTTTGTTCATCAAAGATACATTTTATTATTTGCCTTGCCAGGAGGATGAATTTGAAGGCATGGAGCAACAGAAGGTAGCAGTGGGGGGAAGGTAGACAGACCCCTGTGGTTATTGAGTATGTTTATTGGGTAGGTGAAGCTGCATCCCTAAGAAATAGAAAAAGCCTTCTCCTCCCTGGAATTCTTCCGTGGTAAGAGCCAGCTAACATAGCCTTGGGGCAGGTTTCACAAATCCTGAAACACAAAGGTGAGTGCTGCAGTTTGACCTTCTTCCTTCTGTTTCATCCAGGTTGTGCACTCCTCCTTAACACCAGCAAGGCACCCGCAGTAGCAAGGACTGTCATGACCAGCACGGCATTTCCAGCTCCTCTGAGGAACTCCCCCTGTGAGGCAAGTCATAGTGTTTTCTTTTCTTGTACAATTTACAGAGCTTTTTTGTGTGTTTGACTCAGGTTTTCAAATAGAGGTACTAGGTCAGTAGCAAGGCAACCACTATCTCTGATTTTATTTTCTATAAAATATACTTATTTATGCCCACTGTGCAGGGGAAAGATATGGTTATCTGCTTGAATGCCATAAAATGTGCTTTGAAAAACCTGTCATATCCTGTGTCCTCATTGCATCACAATTACAATCTTCACAATTAGGTGTAAGCTGTAAGAGTAGGGCAGCCAGCATTATATAAACACAGAGAGGAAGAATCTTAGTGCCTGAGCAAGCATTATATTTGCAACATCCAAGGCAGAATAGGCTTCAGGACTGCCCCTGAGCCATCCAGAAAAGGCAGTACATGCTTTCTCTAGCACAGCTGTGATTTAGGCTGGCAGCTCTTTGTGCTGCTGCACTTCAAACCTACCAGTCCTCATGTAGGCTTCATTCATAGGAGTGCTGAAGTTAGCAGCAGCAGAGAGTTTATCCAGAAAGGAGGCAGGTTCATATGCAAGCAGAAAAGCTATTGACAGTCATAAGACATCAGCTTAAGTACATCAAGGCTTGCCAGGCAGCCTTGCTCATGCTTGTCATTTCTGAGTCAGTTGTATTTAACCCTTAAAGTGCAGCTTCAGAAAAATAACCTGTCTGCATCTTCTTATTCTGTAGCTTCATGGATGGTAGAATCACTGATAAAATTTATTTCTGACTTAGGACTTTGAACCATGCCTAGTGAGTTAAAGCATTGCACATCTTCACCATCACTCAGAAATCTCCCATAAGCTTCTGGATCATGGAGCATAGGGATTTAGGAAAACTGATACTAACAAAGTGCAGCTGTTTGTTGGTTGAACACTGAACAGACAAAGAAATCTGTTCCAGTGATCTTAAAATGCAAAAAGGGACAAGAAGGGATGTGTTAGAAAGTTCTCTGGAATGAAACTACACAGAAGAAGGTGTTTCTTTGCCTTAAAGTTTGTTTTGGTTCACTTCTGTCTGATATCTCAGTTCATATAGCACAGCACCTCTGGTTTTGCTCTTGATATATTCATGTTCTCTGCCTTTGAAATATATTCTACCTTGTTCTTCCTCCCATCTGTGACAAAGGCATAAGAAGGTTCTGAATATTTTAAGACCTTGTTCTGCCATGGACCAGCAAGAGCGAGTGTTTTTCATAATCCACCTGACGCGCGAATCACAGTGAATGATTTCCCAATATCTGTGTATTTTTTTTCTTGTGTATACAACACTGCAAATAATTAAACTTGCCACCGAGGGGGAAGCTGCCATGTATTTCATCTGCTCACATGCCATCCCACCTTCGTCACTCCCCTTGGCACTCCAAAGGCATCCGGACGCATCCAGCGTTGCAGCTGTCGGTAATAAAGAGTGAAGGAGTTTTGGCAAGGGTTTTGTCTCTTGCCTTTTCATAGAGTGTAAGAGCTTCTCTTCTCAGTGGGTCCCTGGTGGCTTCAAATTCTATTTTACTGGAACAATCTGTCTGTGCACAGAATAATTTAATTCCGCTTCTCAACACAACAGAAGAGGAGAAAGGAGATATGCCTCCCTACGCACTTATTCCTCCAATAGGTGCCAACAAACTCCCTAATAGTGAAATTATAGTCAGAAAAGAGGTTGTGAAAATATTATAATGCTGTCCTGTCTTTATTCACCCTCAGCCACTTAGTGATTGAACTGGCTCAAGTTCAGGCACTAAAAGATGGGTTTTCTTTTACCTGTCACTGCTGACAGCTTTACCTGGCATGTCACAGCTGGGACAGATTCACTGGCAGCTGAAATCCCGCAGAAAATACTCAAAATTCATGTTGCAAAGGGATCTCAGCAAGTGTGTGTGTGAATTAGACCCGTTTATTCTTCCACCATCAGATCCAGCCATAAATCTGCCCTTCCTCTTGTATTTGATCCAGCTCTCATGATCCTTTAGATATCTGCTCGCTCTCCTGAGAGCAACAAGGAGGTCAGCAAACATCCCCAGTTTGATAATTTTGACTCCCCTCTCTTCTCCCCTGCTACATGGAAGCTCTGGGGCACCTGCTGTTCAATTAAGTTATTAATTCTTCCCCTTATCCCCTAATTTTCTTTTATCCAGTCACGTTAGACTGGATAATGTTAGACACCCACCACAGCAGAAGCTGACACCCTGCTTTTTGGCCTGAGGTGTTCATAGGAATCAATTACTTCAGCCTCAGCATGAGGCACATTACCTGCCCCAGTGCTGTTTACCAGGCTGGAGAATTCTGGGGTTTGGCTAGGATGTCCATGAAGCCAGGACTCAAAGCTGAAAAGGAAACAGTCAAGTAGTCCACAGTGGGTACCAGCCACAAAGAGTTTCTAATGCTTCGAGCTTGTTTTTCCTCCCTGAGCCTGGCTGTGTAATCTTGCACTGTGGCAGACTAGAAAAGGAGGTGACTGGCCCAAAGACCTTCCCTGCTGAGGTTCTGGCAGTGGTGTTGGTGTTAGCACCTGGAGACACCACAGCATGGATGAGCTTGGCATATGAGCTGTCACTGAGTGCAGGACTGGTGTGACACTCCATCTTTGTGCTCCCTGCAGCCTGAGCTCAGTCTCCAGGAGGATGCAGGGCTGCCTGCCCTTTCCATGTCCTGTAGGAGGCTCCTGTTACCTCAGGAAAGTAAAAGTCAGCCTCACCCACCCTGCACTGCCCCTCATGCATCAAAAGATGGGAAAAGGATAAAAATGCACACAGGAGCTACTGTAATAAGCACAGCCTGTACTTTCCCACACTTTTGGGATTGTCCCTAATGTGCCTTGCACTTTATGTATAGCTTTGTATTGCACTTCACTCCTGTTTGTTTTGAGCAGCCTTATGTTTTCATTTTCTTTGTTCTTCAGTGCTTTTGGCAGGCCAGAGCAGTCAGTTTGGGATGCTGCCCTTTATTTTTGGTTCAGTTAGTTTTTCTCTTTCCTTTTGTTGTTTTATTAAATCTTGGCTGGAGTATCCTGGCTTCAAAGAATCTCTCTTGTTTGCAGTCCAGACAGCCTTTGTTATCTTTTTCATGTTGCACTTTGAGTGGAGCCCTTTGCTTGTTGACCCCTTTAAGTCTGTGTTTAAAACCAACTCTGTATGGAAGAGGGAAACTGTGGCACTTCTGCTAAATCTTGGGTGAATGCAGGAAGTGGCTCACACAGTCCATGAAGTGATGCTCTATTACCCTGAAGTAGCCAGAGAGGGGAGATGCAACAAAAAGCTCAGGAAATGCTTCTGGAACCAAACAGTCACAGTAATCAAGAGCGAAAACCTTTTAACCCACGTGTAAAAGTCCACTGGAAGCAAAGCACGTGTAATTGAGCATAGGAATGCACGTGAAGTGCAAGGAATTCAGCCAAACAGTGGTTTGATTTAGAGTTTTAGAGTTTTTAGGGCTCAGGCAGCAAAGCACAGCATTATTTGCTCCTTCTGTCACACTGAGGTTCCCCTCCTCTGAGTGGGAATCAGCTGGCATGTACGAGGCTGACAGGGCAAAGAGGAGCATGGGATGGACAGGGATTTTCTCATTTTGAAGAAGAAATCCATATACATGTCATTAGAAGCTGTACTGGTGTTTGGGAACCTAGGAAACCACACTGTAATTAAATCCAAGGGAAGTGCTGTCATCTCAGACACCACCCATGGCAAACTAACTGCTCTGCCACAGCTGATAGCTCCTGGGTGTGCAGTTTCCAAACTGTCATGGCCACCTACTTCTCAGTACTCCACAAAAGTCAGAGAGCTGACAGAAGTGTTCCAGTGCCCAGGGACTCCTCACCTTTGTGTGGAAGCTGGAGACTCAGTTCTGACTCACTATGTCTAAGACAAGGCAATCCCATCTCCCTCAGCCCAGCATTATTGCTGTGCAGGCGCAGTCACACGTGCTGATTTGCTTTTCCTTCCATTTTTTAGAGATGTTCCCTGATGTCTGCATCCTCAGGCCTTGAGGGATGTTGTGGTACCTGTAGATCATGAGGAACATGCCTGTTTCTTCCCAAACTGTGTGGGTTTTTCTCATAAAGTCATGCAAGAGGCTGGTACAATTGTACCTGCCTGGGCTCTAGCCTTGCATCTATCCTGCAAGATTTAATTTTGTGGTGGCTTGTTACTACTCCTTCTGCTTGGAAGTCACTCCAGGAACACGAGCAGCCTGGAGAATGATTTTTAGAAAGGCTGTGCTTTGCTCAGCTGGAGGGAATCTGTGACAGAATCTCAGGGATAAGTAAAAGCCCAGCTTTGGTGTGGGCTGTCATGGAGGAGGAGAGGAACAGCAGAGCTGCTCTTGCCTGCGTGGGGGTGAATTGGAAATCAGCCTTAAATGTTATTGCAGGCACCTCCACAGAGTAAGGTGACTCTGCAAGAGGGACTGCTTTGTGATTAGGAACCAGATTATTTCATTTTCCTGGTAGGCCCTGGGTCAAATGTTTTAAAGGGTATAGTTGTGCTAGCAAACAATACAGACTCTCATGATAGTAAATGTGCTTGGTGCTTTTGGCTGCGTTTAAAATAATGAAAATATTTTTCTGATGCTATTTTGACATTTCAGCTAGTTGTTTCTTGAAAGCCACCATTATGTTATGTAAGTTAGTACTAAACTGGGCCAGATTTCTTTAACACCTGAAATTATTTTTTGAATGTGAATGTAAATGTACTCTCTCTTGGAAATAAATACAACATGTTGATGTAGACCAGTGTAGTTGAAGTTTGCCTTCTCAGTCAGGTTTACAGATATAAATATGTTGTCATCCTCTGTTTATTAATTCAGTTCTCTTTTCTATGCAGAAGTGTTGCTTTTTTTTTCAAGGCATGTAAGTCAATAATATAAATCATTCTTTGAGTGCTTTCTGAGCCCCATGCTTACACCTGCAGAGTGTGTCTCCTTTTCTCCTCCACTCCTTGAGCTTTAAATAACTTAGAAATGTGCATGGTAATAACATTGACACTGAAAATTTACGAGCATGAAAAATGCAACATAGCTATGCCTTTAGCTCAGCCTTTCATGTGCTTTATCTGGCAGAATATTCTTAGCATACTTTTTTACTTTAAAACATTGTTTTTAAAATCTGTACAGCTTATTTACTGTTATCTGTCTTCTCTTGCTCTCTTTCTCACCTGGTTTTTGTGTCATTGGATCAGAGGGTCTGCAGCATCTGAAATCTCTTGAATGCTGGTCATTCCACAGTACTCTGGCAGAAAAATTCTGAACACTTTCTGTTTTGTTGTTGCTTCTATTTTTCTCTTTGTTTTCTAAAACAAAGTAAGAAATAATGTGAGAATAAATAGTGGGACAATCTGTTCATATAAAACATGAGCTTCTCTTGCCTACCTAGGTATTTCAAAGCTACATAATCAGATCAGTTAATTATAGTTCTATCACTTACAAAAGGTTTTTGCTTTCACACCTGAGTCCTCATCTAAAGCAGAAGTGCCTGCAGACTACAGGAGAGTCTTATCATGCATTGTTGTACATCTGGCCAAAAACCAGGAACAAGACCTTTTGATCCTCTTTATTATTCATAAGAGTCCAAGCCTGAATTGCTGAACAGTAGTAATAGATGTCTTTGCTTGTACTGTTGTGTGCAACCATTTCTCATTTCTGGTAAGAAAAAAAATATTGTCAGTATGATAAACTTCACGTGTCAAAGGTAGCTCATATTCATGTACAAAGCTTACTGAGACTTGGCAGAGGTGTCTGCAGCTATTGCCTAATTCTGTGCAAATCATATTCCAACTTGCAGCTTCAGTTTCTCCTCAACAATGAGAAGTTTTCCAAGCTTCTTTAACACCTGAGTTACATTTACTGGGTCTGTGCATTCACAGCTGAAAACAATTTCTGCTGTTTCCCTTCCAGTGAAGAAGACTCAAGGAAACAGTAATGTTTTTTAGAAGAATAAAAAAAACTTCTTCTACTTTTCAAGAATCCACTGTTCCTTGTCAGGCAAATTTTGAGCAATTCCTTTGAGCAAGCATCATCGAGAGGGGAAGCAAGGACTGGGGGGCATCAGGACTAAGTAAGGTGCTGTCTCACAAGATGAAAAGGTGTGGTCTAGAGTTGGCCAGAGAGCCACCAGTGAGATCAAACTACTGCAGTTCCTTGGGAGCAAAATGCCTGTAGACTCTTCTCTGTCTTCTTAAAAATACTTTTATATATACTTTTATATATACTTTTTTATATACTTTTATACTTCTTTAAAATACTTTACTTCCAACTCTGTTTGAAGTATGTTTTTCTTTTCCAGTTTCTTTTTTCACTTGTGTTAAAGATGGCCAAGTATCTATTCCTGCCAGGTAGGACCATAATGCTAATAGTCAGCATCACTGCCATGCAAAAAGGGAGGAAAAAGAAACAGCAGCTCCCCAGAGTGTCACTGCAGAATGTTTTATTTATGCTGCTGCAAGTGTGTGTCAGTGGTCCTCGGTCAGGCATCTCAGAGATAGTTTATGCTGGAATGTTTCTAGCCATTAAAGTAGATTCACAGGTGTCAGCAAGTTCAAACTTCACCCAGAAGGTTCTCGGTATTTTATTTATCTTTTTTGCATAAGGAAGTAAAATGGAAGTCTCAGTTTTCAAGTGGTCTTGAAATTATGCAGCTTGTGCTGGAAAAATCCACCCTCTTTGTTTTTCTTCACCTGCCAAGCCCTGTTGATATTGATAAGGATTAGATTTTGGGTTTTTTTCTTTCTGGGATGAATTGAGTCTCCTGTTTGTCAGTTCAGAAACTCCACCAACTCAGAGGCTAAGGGGATTCTCAGAAGGCATCCTTCCAGATGGTGTTTGCAGTATAGTACATGTAGCCATCTGACCTGAGTTTTGCCTCAATATGCTGTGTATTTACCATGGGCTCTCCCTCCTATTAATTTTCCCCAGATCAGTTTAGACCATTTCATTTACTGAGTCAGTGGGTTTGCATATGAACAGCTGATCACCAGCTCTGGTGGGTTCTGAAGCCAGAAAGCAAGGTGCCATTGAGCCACTGCCTACTTTTTATGCTTAATTAATTTCTCCATGATGTTTCTAGCATCTAGATATTTTGCTGCTGGTTTAACACAGAGGGAGATGTTTGATGCATAATGTTGGGGTATTCCACCAATAGCCCAGATTTAGATTTTTCCAAATGTGCCACTGCTCTGCTTGCAGGGCACTGTGTATGTAGTGCCATCTGCCATCATTGATGCTGTATTCTACAGAATGAATGCCAGCCCCATTCAGAAGTCTTTACTATGGTATCCAGCTCATCATCTGCTCTGGTTCACTTCAGCAGGTGTGAAAAGACCTGGACTGCCCTGCTGTGAAGCTTAGAAACCACGAAAATCACAGCCAAAAATGCCCATTTGGACACAGTGCCAGTCGATTCACTCAGAGCCAGTTAATTAGGGTTTGCATATTGCACTTTGCCAATGAGCTGATCTCCCACATCTATTGCCAGCTACTTCTTTCCTTCAAACAGCTGACATGTGTGCAAAGGCATTCATTCCAATTCATCAATTGCTTCAGCTTTTGCTCTAGTGTTACATTAACAGCTATCAAAGGCTCTCTCTTCCCTCACTTCTGACCATGTAGATGTTGCCTCTTACCTTCTGGCAGGTCTCCAGAAGAGGCAGAGGTCTGAAAGCTTCTGCCTGGTGGGAGCTTTACCTCTCAAATTTTAAACTCCCAAAATGGCACAGTGAAGTTGCTCCAACTCACCTGCATTAAAAATGTCACGTAGTGCGTTGCACAGGGAGTTGGCACTTGGGTCCTAAAAGTGGACATGTGGACTCTCAGTAAGAGGTGTTGCTTTCCCTGGTGTAAGGGAAAATGGGTTTTAAATACCCACTGGCATTCCAAACTTATTAAAACAAATAGTTAAGTCCTGATCAGCTTTCTCAAGGGAAATTCTTTTATTGGGTCTGAAAGGTATAAATTTTCGCTTTAAATTCACTGAAAAATGTCTCACTTTGTAGGCATTTGAAAATTTAGAATACTCAACGAGTTCTTTCATCTTGATTGTCACCTCTTAGGAGTAGCCATGCAGACACCACGTTTGAAGGCATTAGCCTCCTATACCATGAACATTTGGCAGCAGCCTCTCACCAGTGTTGTTTCTGGCTGCTGGGTATGAACTCAGCCCTCCTCAGCTGCCTCCATGGCCGTCACGTTGTGAATCTGAAACTGTTCCTGGCCATCCTGCTCGACTCTGCTTTTTCTCTCTGGCGTCTGGGAGGTGAAAATCCTCACACTTGATGCTGTGGTTTCCACTGCCTGACACTGTGGCAATAGCCATGGGACTCCATGAATCCTTTCCCAGAAGTGGGGTGGGAATGAGCTGGAAGTTAGACTTGACCAGTGTCCAGACTTGACCCATGTCCAGACTTGACCCATGTCCAGACTTGACCAGCTTGTCCCCAGAAGTGCTGTGGGCACCTGCGATGGTTTGCTGATCCATTCAAAATCCTACACATCAGTTTGGGATGTATGGCCAAATTAACATAACCAAATGGTTTCACAGACACAAACTGGCATATCTGTTTGTACATTTACCAATCCCTGGGTCGCACAGTACAATGGATTCCAGGCCACTCCAGTGATTTTTGGACTGGAGAGAGAGAAGAGCCCCATCTAGATTATTCAGTCTCTGTCAAGTTTTGCAGTACAAAGTCACTTCTTTCTTTTCAGCTTTGGAGGCAGATGAACTGTAGTGTTTACCCAAATTTAGTACTGATAATTAATACAAAGGATATCCAGAATTTTGTTCCATCCACTCCAAAATTGTGATCATAAACTAGGAATAATAGCAACACTTCTGTCATTTTGATGCCTGCATCTGATTTGGCTGCCAGAACAAACTCACACCATGACATAGGAACAGCAAGCAAAATTTAGCAGTTTTGTTCTATGCTGAGAAATGGATATGGATGTTCTGTGCTATCAAAGCAAGGAAGTAACATCATTAAGTGTTCCTTTGTAAAATACAAACTTAATTCCGAGCCTCCTGACTTTGGTGGTGGCTTTGAAGTGCTAAAAAAATAGAGTGCTTTATTAAATATATATGGATACTAGGTACTGTGCTGAACACTTCCTTGTGTCCAAAACATCCATTGTTAATGTAGCTTTAATAAATTCATTCCTTCAGCATTCTCACCTCTACTGGTTATTGAGATGAAACCCAGCTCCTAAATACCATATATATGGGTATTTTACTTCTGCTCTTTCTCAAGAAAGGGCTAGCTCCTCTTCTTTTTCACAAGAAAATAAGAAGACTGTGTTCATATACTGTGGATTGTGAAGCCAGCCTGATGTGGAAGGAATTGTTTTTCTTTTTGTATAATGAGAGAGAGAAAGTCATAAAATGAGAAAACTACATGGAATAATTTTACATACAGAGATAAATGCATAGAAATGGATTCAATTATATTATCATAACAAAAATGTTAGAAAAATGGTTCCCTGAAGTATTTTAATTAATAAAAAACCCACCAAATTATTACTGAACTTTAATTGAAAAATCTGTAAAAACTTAGATGGAAAGTAAAAACTGGTTTTTGAAAAGAGTATCTGGGGGATGAGGATGTGATTACTAGTGATGCCTGCTTATTGCAGTCTTCTCCCTGTGTTTTTTGCTGCTGCTACTGCTGCTGGAATATAAAAATTTATTATGGAATAAGTTGTATGTCTTAACTTGAATCTCTTAGGTGGCATCTTAGGGAGCGTAGTCTTCATACAGCTCAAAATAGAGGTATAATCTTATCCCTGTAAAATTAGCCACATATGCGAAAGCTAAAACAGACTGTTTAGACTCAACTCTACAAATAGAAAACAAAACAGGCCAGTAGTTTCAATGTTTAATAGCATATCCTGAGTATTACAGGCTTCCACATCTGTGGAGTTTCCTAGAGGGATTATAGAAGGATGGGAGAATCAACTTTTTGGTGATTAGAAAGTGACAAAAGAATTGAGAACTTTGTTAACTTTTGAATAATGTTTGTGATGTTTAATCCCATATGTTCTATTTCTTCTAGCTACGGATGTCATGGCTCATCCATGGTGTCTTGCTGGGAAATGTATCCCTGGTGCTGGTCGAGAACAAGACAGGAAAGGAGCAGAGCTGGACGTTCTGGCATTCAGAGGGCAGCGAAGATTTGGGAATATGGCAGTGGATGATCCTACCTCTGCCAGAGATACTGGATAGGTATGAGTCTTCTCCTCATTCCCCTGCATGATGATCAGTCCTGTCAGCACTAGCTACCTGGCGATGAGAATGGCCAGCATTGCTCCTGGAAGCTGTTCCCTTGGGTAGAAGTGTTTTGTCCCCTTGAGGTATCTTCTATTAGAAGCAGACAATGAGAATAACTGAGTATTTTGGACAAGGCACACAGTTTTGCAGCTCCCAAATCAGAGTTTTGGTTTAAAAACTGATTCCATAGATAGTCTACAGCAAGATGCTTAAACTTCTGTGTCTCCATTTCATTGGCTGGGAACCACTCTCTTTGCATACTGTCCTGTTCCATGTTTGGTGCTGTCTCACGGTTTGTTAGAGTTGGATGTGAGCTCCATAGCTGATATTTTTTCTAGGTATCAAAGCCCCTGGTGTTCAGCGTGTCTAAATCTGAGGATGAAGAGGTGGGAAAAGAGCCTGCTGCAAAATCAGACAAAGATCCCTCTGAACACCTTTGTGGTAGCTGTAGCAGAAGCTCACCTTGACAAAGGGCTGTGCTAGTTGTGCCTCTATTCTGACTTTAAGCATAGAAGGTTTATCTGGTAGCATGTTTAGTTGGAGTGGTTTTTTTAGCTCTTTCTTGCCAGTTATCTTTAAGGGAATACTCTTGCTCATTGTTTACTTTTAAGGTTGATGTTTCTAGAGAAGGCACAGACATACCTCACCTCCTGCTGCCCTGGCCCTTAGGCTGCAAGATGCATCTGCCATCTGTGTCATGAGCACTGCTGTCCCTTGCCTTTTTGGAAACCTGTGCCCTAGAAATAATGGATGTCATTAAGGGGTAGTTTGCCTTCTAAGAACTTTGGACAAACATGATATGAATATGTCTTTTATCTTCCTGTGACTTGGGGATGCACATAGGCTGCAAATACAACAAGGACACTGCCAATGCTTTGGTCCTGAATGTATAATTAATGTGTGTGCGTCAAAGATTTAAAAAATGCCAGCATTAAGCTTATTGTGCAGTCACTGGTAAAGCACCATTTGTAAAAATACCTGGTTGCTTCATTCCCTTCAGCTGTGTTTCCTTTGAAGAATGGTTTATTTTGCCATTATTATTTATGTGATTTATTTCCTAATGTTGCCAGGGGAATGTTTTGTACCTGAATTATTCTGTACCCTTGTACTACTGCTTTCCTTTAAATTCTCTCTGCTTGCACAGTCAGGCAGAGAACACTTTGATCTTAGGAGTCAGGCTAGCAGTGGTTCATGAGAAATCATGGATTCAGCTGATAACACGGTGCTGACTGTTATGTATAAGGTGCTGACACGCTTACTTCCCCATTGCTTACAGAGAAAGACAGATGGGTTCCCTGAAGGAAGGGAGTTTGCTGGAGGTTAAGACATAAGCAAAGAAACTTTGAAGTTCTGGTGTCTCTTGAAAAGTTTTTGTCCTTATTTATTCACAGAAACTGCACTATGGTAATGAATTTTTCTTCTAAGATTGATTTAATTGAAACCAGTCCTTCCTGTGAAGAAAGAAGTCTCCTGTGAGACTTGGAAATACTGCAAGCATCTTTCTTACCATCTCAAAACCAATTTCTTGGGAAATCTGGACTGCTGTACAGATTAGGAAGGAATTCTATGGAAGTATACACCAAAATGGTACTGGTGAGACTCCAGTATATAAATGGAGATAAATGACAGTTTTATTGAACCGTAAGAAGTAGTTAATTGAACACAGTGTTGGTGCTGCTGAAAGCTTGCTGTGTCTGTCTTTTTCTAATTGGTTCCTGTGTCAGAAGCTGTGAGGGTCTGTGTTAGAGCCACGATGTTGCAGATATTCCTACAGGAGGAGCTGAAAGTTTAAATCACCTCATAGAAGTAAAGCTCTCGAGTAAAGCACCCCAGTGTACCAGTTTCACACACAAAATTAAAGCACATTCCATTGTGACTGGGAAACTGAATGGAAAGTGTTATTAACAACAAGATAATATGCTCTAAGACTGCTCAAAAACATGCTTGTTTAAAAGCTGCTTAGCCATAATTTCCATGTTTGGCTTACAGCACTTCAAAGAATCATTAGGAAGACTTCCAAGAAATTAGATCAGCTCTGTCTTTAGAAACAGACTTTTCTTAAATGTTTGATATCCCTCAGGCTGTTGGGAGGAATTATACTTTGGCAGAAAATCCCAGCTAGAACATTTCAGGTGAATTGGCAATAAGAGAGAAGAGGGAGGAGTAAGACAAAGAAGTTAAATTGTGACTGAGGGATGTTAGATTTCTATCTCTGTGTTAGCCTGGGCAACCTTGGACACCTGCAAACACAATTTCACCCTATGTGAGGTCTCACCTCTTCTGCATGGACTTGAAAGAAGCTGAAGTGCTGGCACTTTACATCTTCCTAAAGTTATCTACTCATTTTTGTTCTGGCAGATGTTAGCAGAACAATGCTGAGAGCTCAGGTGTTGTGTTGATCAACAGAGCTGATGAACAGCCTCGTAACCCAATTCCAGAGGCTCAGTATCCTCTGTGCACGGGGGAGGAAGGGCCAAGAGCCTGGTCAAGGATGTGTCATCAGAGCAGCTGCAATTAAAGAAGCCAGCTCTGGGCAAGAGCTCCTTAAGCTGCTGGATGAACAGGTTGTGCCTACCAGAGAGAGGCAGAAGGCAGCACCTCCAGAGGTGCTGCATTTAAGCTGCCAGTGAGATGCACTCAACATGAACGAACAATCCTTGCTGTGATTTGTTATCCCCTGTAGAGCCACTTACCCCTCTCTAAAGGATGCATTATCTGCAAATCAAATAACATGCATAGATTAGTGGAAGCTAGAGAAATGGTTATTTGTACTTAGTGGAATTTACACATTAGTGCAATACTACAACATTTGGATTGAGAGTAAAGAACCACCTTCTTGGAAGATTGTTTTACTTGATGGAAAATTACTACTTTTTTCCAGTGAAAAGGGATAAGCTTGTCAAGGATTATTCTATTTTTAACTTCA
This sequence comes from Irena cyanogastra, assembly GCA_013397155.1. Classification (NCBI taxonomy): domain Eukaryota; kingdom Metazoa; phylum Chordata; class Aves; order Passeriformes; family Irenidae; genus Irena; species Irena cyanogastra. The sequence continues at coordinate 624,280 of VWZV01015115.1, forward strand.
CAGAAATGCAACTACGAAACAGTCTTGAAGACTATGTTGTAGCTGGTAGTTTGGGCTTGCCTTTTTTATAGATTTGCTTTTAGTTAGTACATGGGAATTTAAATTTTAGTAATGATAACGTTGTGGGAATGTGACAGCAAGAGCAAACAGAAGCCTGATGTAATTGAAGATGAGTGATTTGTGTAGCTAATAATTAGACATTCTGTTAGTTAAACAGTGTGGTCAAGGTACAGCACATAGATAAAATACAATCACATTTAACTGAGTGATTCTCTGGAGCTTGCTCTAGGCTGGTGCTCATTATCACCAACACTTAGCAACTGTTTGCTACACAGTGGGAGAGGGGGAAAAGGATTAACTCTAACAGGCTGAAGCCTGACTGGAAAATTAATGCTTTAAGAAACAAATTCTAAATATCTTGATTTTTGCTCCCTTGATGAAGCTGAGGCCAGCCATGTGGAGCAGCATGTAGACTAGAAGTTCTCTGGGTCCCTCTACTACCTGGCTGAAGTTGCCTGGAAGTAGATTCCATGTGAGCCAGCCCAGCTCAGTTCTGGACTTTTAAGGCCTATATTCTCTACTAACTCTGTCCTTTTCTTTTAAAAGATTTCACTGTAACCTCTGTAAGGGGAATCTGGTAAAGATGGCTAATATTAATATTAACCTGTCTCACCTCAGTGCAGTCTCATGACAGAAGAAGACTGTAGAAATATAAAAGGAATTTAAATGTGTTTACTGGTTAGAAAGGTTTCTTTGGTTTCCTTTCTTCTGAAGTCCAATTTTTTTTGGCATTACAACATCTAAATTTTTAGCCAATCTTTATTGGTAGTGGCCAGATGGAGGAGGGAATAAGAGGAGTTTACTTGAGGGACCTAGAAATTAAATTTTCAGTCATGAATAGCAGCACCATTTGCCTCGTCACTGATAGCAAAGCCAGGCCGTGTCCTTCTAGCAGGGAAGCATGTTCAGAAAGTGAAAAACCAATTTTCTTCTGGTCCCATAGTGCTCCAAGAGCTTCAAAATTATTTTCTTGCTGATGACCTTCTCCTGAACACAGACTGAGAATTTTATTCTGTTGGAAGGGATCAGTAAGGTGACTTACCTGGAAGGCTGGGGAAGGATGAGAGCTTCCTGAAGAAAGCAGAAAGGCCTACAGACAGCAGTTACCTCCGAGGGTAATATTCTGTTGCAACAAGTCAGAATTTATGTCCCAACAACTGCACTTCCTATTTTGTTTTAACTAGCTTCATTACCTGTTCCGATTTTGCTGACTTGCTGGGTTTTTGCAAACTGCACTGGTTCTCATTAGGTTTTGGTTTCTGTATTTGTGAGGAATTTTGAACGAGTTAGGGATGGGACCTCTGAGTTACTTTAGATGGTATGATGTCATTTTCTTATCTCTTACATAGACAGGAAGGGTGAGTTCGGCTCGTACCTTCACCTCATGGTTCAGAAGGTCACAAGACACCTAGTTACAAGTTTTAAGGATTTATTAACCAAAAAAACACTGCTAACAAGGATATTTATGCTTTTGACTCAATTTTTAAATATTTCATCTTATCAACTCATGCTACGGTGTGAGCTTTCTCAGCCAACCATATAATGACACACAAACCTACAGTGCTGCACTCTAAAACTCTAAACTTTCCTTAGCTTAACATGTCTCTGCTTTAAACTATAAATCCACATTCTCACTTCTAACACCTAAGTCTGGAAGCCTTTTCCAAGGTTTCAAATCAAATCCTGTGTTTAATTCAAAGCTTTGGCTTACAGGCCCAAAGTTCTGAGAATTCTCTGCATTTTGGGTTCCAGCACATATTCATGTGGGATTTCCTTTCAGTCTGTGGGAGTGAGATTGTTCTGCCTGGCTCCTTCAGCAGCTCTGGTCTCAATGGCAGCCACAGCACCTGGGGAGCTTCTCATTCACTGCAGCAGTAAAAAGAAATTGTCTCATCTCATACCCCTGTATCTCCATCAGCGGCAGCAAAGCACTCTCCTTGCGCAATAATTTTTCTTGCATTGCTCTCTTTCCCTTTCACTCCTTTCAGAATTTATTTAGTTTCTGAGAGTGAGGTTTCCCATTTGGAAAGGAAAGGAAAAGGAAGGTTCTTGGCAACATTTTTGAACCCATGGACCTGTTTATCTCATGTTATTCCTGAATTTTCTTCCCATTCTCTAAGAAGAAACGGGGACCCTCCACACAAGCTCGTCATATGTCTGCCTACACATTACCATGTGTACATTAATTGGTCACATCTGCACCCAGATCTCTTCAGTCTGTCTTACATCCACCCAACAAGCCCAGGCTGTGTTGCCCTGAGGTGGCCACACATTACTTTGTTAAAAGCAGAGAGACCTTAACAACCAGCCCACCGCTCTTCTGCTCTCTAGCATTAATCATGTCTGTCTGAGACTGTCCTCCTCCTGAAAGAGTTATTCTGAAAATGTTGTTCTGTGCATCTGAAAAGGGGCTTTTGGTGACAGTGTGTGCAGAGTACCTGTGACAGATTTTGTACGTGCATAGTTGTCTTTAATAACACCTTTGAATCTCAATCTTTATTACTAGCTATTAAGTAACTTCCTGCATGGCAATTCTGTCACTGTAACTGAGTTTGGTTAACATGCTTCTATTTCTCCAAATAATCTTATTTCCTCTAAATGCATCTTTTATCCCAAATAGTAAGTATTCCTTTGTGAAGTGAGCTAACAATGCATCATTTGTAACAGAGAAGTTAATGGGAACCCGAATGTAATAAGGGTTAGTGACCTGAAATTTCTCCTTTCTGTGAATACCTCGGTCTCAAGCAGGTTCAGCCATAATTATTTTAGCTAGGTAGGGAGAGAAATCAGCTCCATCAGAGGCAAAACATTACCAGTTATGAAATGAGATTTGTACTTACAGACGCGCTGTGTCCGTGTCACTGCATGGGGGATTGAGTACAGAGGAGATTAACGTTCAATCTTGGTTAATAATCCCTGTCTTTTATGATAAAAAGAAAAAAAATAATGATTATGAGGCTTTCTAAAATAATGGCATGAAGGCAGCTGCCTGAGTCTGGATAATGAAAACCTGAACTGTCTGTATGAGCCAGGGACAATATTTAGGTGAAATTCAGAGTAGTTACTGAAGGGAGAGAGCTGTAGAATTTGTACAAAATCAGCTGGCAGAGGTCTTCAATGCAATGAAAATGGGTTTTTTATTTCCCTTTCTATTGAAGAAGATAGAATACATGCAAAACCTAACATTTCTGTGCAATGAAGATCTAGAGATGGAACATAGATATAAATACATCTTCACACTTTTAGTTCTGCATTTCCCTCTCTAATAAGCCCCAAATATTTTGGGGAGAACCAATCTTCTGTTCGAATCAAGAAAAAATTAATAAATCAAAAAGAACGAGCTGAACAGAAAACCCAGGGTGATGTGACGAAACTCAAATATTGACCACACTGAAATAAAACCCAAGAATCAAAAAACCTGAGGAATGGGAAAGGTTACAGAGCAGAAGCTTTGATGTTGTCCTGTTTTGGTCAGATTTAACTGAGCTAAATTACGCTTTCAAAGAGCTGTTCATCTGGATTGATATTTCACATATGGGGCCAAAGTTGCAAACCAAAAAAAGCTCATTTCGTGCCATTTCTTATCTGTGACTGAAATATTTGAGCAGTGGTTTTTGAATTCATGTGAAATTTGCATCCTTCTAACAGAGGAGGTGATGTTCCCCAGAGAGGAGTTTGAAAGGAGGAGAGGAGGGTGTCCCCCTGGTACAGCATTTCCTATTTGCTTCAACCAGAATTTCCTTTAAAAAGGCCTTTGTGTGCATTTGCTTTCACAGCTCAGCTAACACTCAGCTCTACAGGGTGTAACCTGTACTTCCCAATTGTTGTATATCTAAGGAATCTTCTTTCTAGCTATGCTCTAGGTTGAGTAGGGCAAAAGGAGACAGTTAAGAAGTAATTTCCACCAGTCCTCAAGTTGTAATTTTTCTAATATCCAAGTCACTAAAGTGTTTCATAGCTGCCACACTTTCCTATGAAGAAATCCAGCTTACAAACACAGACTTGTCTGATGAGGATCTGGCTTCCATGTGAAGAAGTTGCTGGGATTTATTAAGCAACAAAGTCATGACCAACTTGCCAGCAGTGATTTGGTTGCTCCTGTAAAATTGCCTTCAGGAATATTCTTTCCTGGCCTGAAAGGAAAGAAAACTTTCTTTTCAGTGCAGCATCTGTGTTTGCAGTGGGTGTGTCTGTGCCTGGCTGTGGACCAGTATCTGTGCTGTGCTGGAGGTACCGGGTGTGCACTCAGCATTTCCCCTCTGTGACCTGTGACAAGCACCAGTGAGACATTGTCACCTCCAGCGTCGTTCTGAGTCACTGCAGCGACGGCTGCTGCTGCTGCTGCTTCAGTGTCAGCTGCCACCAAAGTCAGAGGGAGTTATTTCATTGATTTTAGGGATCAAAGGAAAAAAAAAAAAAAACAGAGCGGGAGCAAGGGAATGAGATTGTCTATGGGGTTTTTTCCATCTCACTGATGTGTGACATTTCCATCTTGAGTTTTGATTAAATTTCCCTTAATTAGCCCATTAAGCTAAAGCCACCGAAGCTAATGATTGACATGTTGGTTAACTGATGATCTTTTTTCAATGGAATTTGAAAGACATCGTATTTCTAAATTAATAGTGGCATTAAATTAGAGAAGATAAAATGATGAACTATTTGTTGCAGAAATGCTGGTCTCAAGAGAAGGTTTGTACTGAAACTGCTTTCATGTTAGCAAAAAATAAGATTTATAGGCAACTCAAGCAGCACTGATGGTCCTAATAGTGTTTAGCATTCACAGAATTTTTGTATTTTGGAGGCATTTTTGTAATTTTTTTGTAATTGGTGAACTTGTGGAAATTTCTCAAGAGTTGTGGTCCCAGTGTTCCTGCAGGTGAAATCAGCAAGGCTGTCTCTTAACTTGAATGAACTGTACATAAAAGTAGAAAGCAACCTATTGCATTCTGATGTGGGCATGTTACATGGCACTCCCTTCAAGAACAGAAATAGTGCTTTGTATCATGCCTTCAAGGTCTTAGGAGCTGAACATCTGATAATTCTCATAAGAACAACCCTTTGTTGACTGAGGAGGCACGACATGAAAAGTGCATCAATGCGTAACACCTTGGGGCACGAACCTTAGGAAATTGCCTGAAGATATTTTTAGAAGTGCTTCATTGCCTGGAGGCAGAAAGAAGGTGCATTGTAGTCTTTGCAGAAGTATCTGTCTCTTATGCTCCCTGAGCTCAAGTCTGCAGTACTGGAGAGAAAAGCTGACAGAGAGGAATTGCTTATTTGTCTTTGTAATTAATTTTGCAGCCTCAGTTTAACACCTTACAAACATAAATTCACATCAGAGCGTCCCTGTCTGCAAGTGTGGCATTTAGTGAGCACCCTGAGGAAATAGGCTGAGGCTCAAATGCACCAGCCTTGGTCCCTTCAATGCAGCACCAGTGGTCACTGTGTGCAGGGCACTGATTTTCACACAGAGCCATCTGAAAGGCTTGCAGCTGAGCCAGGTTCCACCCGACCTCCTCACTCCAGCATTCAGCATTTCAGCAGCACACAGCAGGGAAGGAGAAGCTTCTGCTGAGCTACAATCTGTATTTACAGCCCGAGGTAGGTGCTGGTTCTCCATAACACACCAGAATGTGACCTGTGCTGCTTTAGGACCTGTTTCACACACAGTTCAATCATCTCTGCTGTTGGCACTGTGACTTGCAGGAAAAAGTAGATTCAGAGCCCACTGTGTGTGTCCAACAGCTTTTGTTTGAGTCTTGTATGGCATGCTCAAACTGAACAGCTTATGTTTATGCTAGAGCCTGTAATTTCATTTGAAGTGTTGTGGGATATGAGCTGTAGAGCAAATGAAGGAGGGAGGCAGGGGGAGGGCAGCCAATTCAGTCAGAAGCCAATTTAATATCCAAGGATTTTATGTTCCCTTCTGTTCTCCTCCTAGACATACCCACAAGGGGTTTCAGGTATCCCAACTAAGAACTGTGAGACTGCTGGCAGCATCAGACTGCAGTTGCACTTCTTATGGATTTGGGGGCTAAAAATATGCTTTTGTGCTATTCAGACTTGTATGGATGGAGCTGCCACCTTTTGAGGTGATAAAGATGGATCATTTAGCAAGGAAAATTGTGTCTTGCAATTTGGAGTTGCCTTTGATGCTAGGGATACTCTTCCTTCACCATATCCACTATGATTTATGTCAGTCACCTCCTCTTTCATGGCAGCTGCCCACGTCTTTAGAATGTAAAAAGTCAGTTTTAAACAAGTCTCTCCATATGTGCAATGCATCTCTCCAAGGAGTGAGAAATTTCAGTGTTGGAACATCATTGCTTTTCTTTACCAGAAATAAAGAAGGAAGAACATTGTAACTGTTCAGAAATCTTTTCTGTTGTGAATGGGCTGTGGTCTGTTCTAAACCCTTAGCACCTTTTGGAGGCTGACAGGAGTTTTTTCTGGTTTGAGTTTTTGCTTTGGTTGTGTCAGCTTTTCTGACTCTGTCCCCAGCTGTAGCTTAGCAGGAACACCAGTTGCAAAAGACAATGACACTCCAATCTACATATCCTCAAAGTCACAAATATCCCTGGGATCTGTTTTAGCTTTTGCCAAACCTCACTGTTCCCTCTGGAAAGCTGCCTTGTGTTTGAGAGCAACGTGGAAGTTGTTTCCATTTGCTGACACAGTCAAAATCCACATTAAAAACCCAGGAAAATGCTGTCTCACAGTAAGTATGCACACGACCAGGGCAACTTCACTGGAGTTTTGGTTTTGAGGTTGCCTTGCTGGTAAAGGAGAAGCAGTATTTAAAAACAGTAGGAATTGCCAAGACTAATGTAAGAATGCTAATAACATACACAAAGCTGACAGAAAATATTTTAGACCCAGTGCCATGCAGAAAGGGCTAGAGTCGGTGAGAAGAAAAAAAATTCTGCCTGTGTTTAGATCTTTGCTGCAAGGAAGAAACAGGATTTCTAAAGCTTTTTGAAATAAATAGGAGTGCTCCTCAAAAATACCTTGTTCTGTCATCATTTTCTTTTCTGAACTGAAACACCTGCAAGAATTCACATTCTGACAGAACATTTATCTCCAAAAGATAGAGCAGGAAGCACCAGCAATAGATCTACATTAAAGAGACCCACGAATGGTTTAACTTCTGCTGGTGTAAAACATCAGGATACAACAGAGAACGAGGTTTAAATAATATTTCATCTTCACTTGCAGCTTGTTCTACATCATGTGATCGTTTCATGTTTTTATAGTCTTGATGCAACCTCTGAGCATTGTATCTGACTGCTGAGCTATGGTTGGCTGCTTTCAGAAATTGTTCTCATTCCTAAGCAGAGTATTATGATTTTATGTGGCAGATATGCATTGAGAGAACATGAACTTGCTAAGCTGAGAGAAAACCTAAATCCATGAGTACACAAAATTAATGCGTGGTCAATGTACTGTCAGATTTGAAGTATTTGGTTGTGGGTAATTTTTGCTCCTCCTGTTGACTTGTAATATCACTGAGAGTGAATTTACAGTGATATTTCTTTTGGTAGTGTAAGAGTGGCAGAACTTCCTGGCAAAAGCCAGCTTTCCTTAAATCAGGAGGTGATTTAAGGCAAACCTCCTCAGCTTCTCTAAGGAGATAATGAGTTCTGCTCTTCCTGTGGACTACCCAGTGTCAGTTCCTCTCTCTGTGACTGCCAGGGCTGTTAGACACCCTTTGCTTCCTACAGAGCACATCAACACCAAATACTTTCTAAAATTGTTTCAGCCTTTGATTGCCAGGTCCTTTTAGGAACCCCAAATTACTTCAGGAGCCCTGCCTACTCATTTTTTTTAACACTGTAAATCGCTTGTGGCACTAAAACCTCTTAGGAGTCTGGTTGGTTGGTTGGTTTCTTGTTTGTGGCAGAATCCAGGGGACTTTGTTTTCTGACAACACATGTACACACAATTCTGCTTCCTTCAGGCTGTTTGTCTGGGGGCAAGAGGGGCAATATTCTCTTATTCTGACCACCTGTATTACTGTATAGCTCCCCTCCTCAGATCATCTTTCCTTGTTAGGAGTGAAGATACTTTATCAATCAATAATACTTTATTAATATTTTTATATGTGAAAGGTTTTTCTCCACCATTCAAAAACAGCTTTCATTGTGAAGAGCTCTGAATTTCATGTTCTTTAGCAGAATTTAATCCCATTTTTTCCAATCTGTGCAGGTTTTGGTTTCAGATCACTGCTTCATGGGAAGAAGGCTCTGATGCCATTATTGCTTTTGACAATGTCTCCCTTAGTCTGGACTGTTATTTAACAAGTAAGTTTTCCTTTTATCTGCGAGTGACATCTTTTATTTGCCATGTAATTGAAATTTGGAAACTGTGGGGAATGGACTGGGTGTCTTTATCTTCAAAAGACTCTTGAAAGGTAAAGGTCTGTGTCAGAAGCCACTATGCTTGGGCAGAGGACCCCGTTCAGGTGCACCCTTTGCTGGTGGGGCCGGGCGGGGAAGGGTTTCCAGTTTGGCATCAGTGGGCAGTGAGACATAGAGTGTGGGAGATCAGCTTCCAGCTGAGGCAGAACCATCACCTGTCCAGCCAGGCTGATGCAGAAGCCACTCTGTGATTATAGATTTCCACATGACCTGGTTTGCTGTGTGACAGTTATCAAAATGAATGACAGTTGGACACTGGCTGGGAAAAGGCAGGCATCCTGTGATTGACACTAACTTTGCAATAACAATGAGCACAATACTCCAGTTAAATTAGAACAAGGTTATTTTATTTAGACTGACATGCATTTAAGTCTGAATCAGAAACTAGGATCTTCACACTCTACTGCTCTGGGGAAACATTTGGATTCTGATCCTGGCTTTGTGATTGACTGGCCTCTAGAACATGCCCAGGCTATACCTCTGATGCCACATGTAGATTTTTATTAAACGTTTGTGTCTGACTCATCTTTCATAATCTCATGCATAGTGAATTGCTTAACTTGTAAATGTGTTCAATGATGTGTCACTCTGTACCTCAGACCAACAGCTTACATGAGGGCTGGAGAATTGCTGCTCTGAACAAATTAAACTTCTGCCTTGGGCTGTGCAACAGAACTTAAGTGCATCCTTTCTTCTCCTATGCTTGAAGCTGCAGCCTCTGTAGCCCTGTTTGGGCTGAAAAACTCTAAACCACTTCTACAGTCAGAATGTTTCATCTGCTTTGTGTTATGTTAATTTGCATTGCCTGGGGCACCAGTCTCTCCATTTATGCAGTAATACCTCTTGGTTTCTGTGCATACGTACAATATACCTCAAGTTCCAGTATTCAATGAGATCTTAAAATTAGGATGGAATTAAAGAAAATTCCTCATACTTTTACCAGCTAAAAATATTTTATAACAGTTGCTAAAGATTGTATTCTGTATTTCTGCTTTGTGTCTTCTTTCACTTAATGCTTTGCCTACCACTCATGTTTATTTTCCTTTTGTCTCAGTTCCGTAACAACAATGGAAAGTAAATCTGCCCATTTCTTTTAATAATGTTATATCCTATGACTTCAGGCTCTTATTCTCAGCACTGAAGTCTGCAGCCCTTATTTTAGCTTCAATTTTGGATTACATATTGACTCAGTCCCCCTCAGCCATAAACCAATCTGTGATTTCTTGTTTTCTAGTTAGTGGAGAGAAGACACCTCGAGGTACCGTTCCAGACTCAAGCAATTTGCTCACCGGTAGAGGTGGCCAGAAGAAGTTTGGATGGGAACAAAAGCTCCTGGGAAATCTCCAGCTCAGCAGTGCCCCCTTTTCTGAACCAGCAGGTAACTGTCTGAGAAGCATCATCAGATAGGAGAGATTTCCAACTAGCACAGATTTAATTTAGATGTGGCTAAATGCAATTTTTTCCCCCCAAAGCCTTTGTTTAGAGCTTTTCCCAAGTCCCTTACAAATAAAACAAAACATGCTCTAGAAAGAAATTACCTTTAGCTGCTAACTGTAACTTGGATTTAACTGTGACAGACTGCAAGCTGATGGAAGAACCAGAGGGGGCTGCTGAAGTAAAATGTGTGTTTAAACTGTAAGATAAGTGTGTTTGGTGTCATGTTCATCTAAAAATTGGCAGGAATCAAAGTGAAGTGTCCCAATTGACTGAGTTTAGCATTTGTTAACCTGAACACCCAACTCTAGTTGATACAGACTTGCTTTGAGCTAACACAGCCTCACTTTTTCAGTAAATATTCATTGTCCATTTGAAAGTACAGCACTGGACTCGGTTAGAAATGTCACTCTTGTATGTTTATGTTACTTTATTCTCTCCTACCCTTCAGTTCCTCTTTCCAACCTGACTGTAATGGTGTGGGCCAAATAGATGCAAGAGTTCCCTTCCCTGCCTTTGCCCTCCCATTGCTGTCTCCCAGATGTTTCCCCCTCTCCTCTCCCAGGCTTTCCCACATATTCACAATATCTGTTTTGTGCCTTCAAGGTGCATTTCCATCTGAATCTGCTTCCTTCCCTCCTTGCCAGCCTCTCTTCCTGGTTCAAGCAGCCACAACCTCCAGCCTACCTGGGGCAGCAGGGCTGACCATGGAGGTGAGGGGTGGCTGCAGGAGAGACAAGTGTTTGTTACAGCTGCAACCCTCAGCACTGTGTGCAGCTGTTTCTCCTCACTTAGGGCAGCTATCACCTGCCAATTTGAAATACCTCCCCTCTTAAGTTAGAGAGCAGGGCTGATACATGCCTCCTTTGCTCTGTCAGTAAGCCCAGGGATTTGTCCCTGCTGCCTCCTTCTCTCCCACTGCTCTGCCTAAGAAGAGTTCTTTACATCTGTTCTTATCTAGGCTGTGTGTCACTTTGCTACCTGCAGTGTTCTGTTGAGGTACACGAGCTAATGGTGTTAGCTCTGATGCTGACAGCAGCCTGGTCAGCGTGGCCAAAAGCCCCACACAGCCCCCAAAGCCTCTCTGAAAAGCTGGATCCACGAGCCCACTCTGTGCCAGCACAGCAGGGCAGCTGCTGCTGCCTGAGCTCTTTTGTGAAGCAAGCTCTGGCAGCAGAGGCTGAGGGGACAGCCTGCAGGGTCAGCTGAGTTGCTATCAAGTGGAGTTTACTGATATTTTATGTCCTGAGCATCACACAGCAAGAAAAGTGCAGAAGCACTGCCAGGAGCCACAAGGGAGTGAGACAGAGTCAATGAGCCCATGTGAGAGGATGCTGGGCTGGGTGAAGCTGCACTTCAGCTCTAAAGGTTGTGTTTAGCTCTATTACAGATGTTGTGTGTGAGCTTGGGCTGTCACAAAGGTATAATTTACAAAAGTATTTTATATGTTCTCTTTGAAGATCCTTTGAAGTCCTCCCTTCAATATCTGTATCGTTGTTTCCTGCCTGTAAGTGGAGCTGTCTTTTAAGTGCTCTCAGGATTGCCCTTGGGTCAGTGATCTCATGGTAGGATCCGTAGGCAGGTGTAGATGATGGATTTCTGGCTGACTTTCTGTAGGTGGTGATGTAGTTTCCTAAAGCAGCTGCACATTTCCTTCCAGGGTACCTACTGTTTTAGCAACAGAAAAAAAAAACATTAGATTGTAGATGCAAAGTTAATGTAAAGTGTGCGTGGGCTAGCAATCTGTGGCTGTAAATCTTTTGGAGAATTTTGTTATTTCCTGCTTCTCACTAGACTTGACATCATCTAGCCCTTCTGCTCCCTGTCCTGTCTGAGGAATTCAATTTAAAGAAAGGCTTGGATAGTAGAAATAAAGGGAATCAGATTGCATGAGGGTAGAAGAGAAGGTCACTGAGGTACTTCAAGCAATTAAAATAATTTGTGATGACCTTGGGGTGAAAATGCAAGGCAATTCCAATCTAAAACAGCTTGCCTATTTTCTGGGCTTTATCCTTGGTCTTGTTCATATTCTGTCTAAAATTGTCTCTAGCCCTTGGGGTTTGAAATTACTCCTACAGCAATTTTCTCCCCTTGTGCCCTCAGAGTAGACAGGGCAGAAACAGAGAAGCTGAGTGGCAGCTTCTTGCAGTGAAAGTCATTGCATTTCTGAGGGTCTCTGCAGCACCAAATTCCCTTTTTCCTTTGTGTTGCTGAGCCCCTGCTTGCTGTCAGGAAACACTGCAGATGCTTGTTTGGTCCCTGGGCTATGTTTTTTACCCAGCTTTAATCTTGTTTCTTTCTGCATCCTGTAATGCATTTAAGAAACCTCGGGCTGAGTCTGAGAAGGTCTTTCCTTTGATGGGCACATATTTACTGTTGTGTGAGTGAACCAACAGCATCAGCACCACCCTGAAGCCCCAAAGACTGCACTGACCAACTTGAGTTCAGCTAAAAGTAATTACAGTTAATAGGATCTTTGACTTGTGTGATGGATCACATACTATAATATTTCCTTCTTAAGAAATCTTACTGAAACAAAGAACTGTGTTCCTAAAGCTGATGAGACAACAGGATGATAAAATGCCCTCCCTAAGACCCCAAGCCAGCTCAGCCTTCGCAGCAGGAGCTGCAGTCTGAAAGACAGGCAGCACTTTGTTTACACAACATTAAATCCAAACAAGCCCAGTTGTTTTCGAGGGCAGGGGCCCTCCACTTGTTCCTTTGTATCTGAGCACAACCTCTTAGACACACCTGCTGCTTTTGCCTGTGCTTGGAAATGCATTTTCAGCAGAAGGGATGGCTGGCAGCACCAGCCCCTCTGTCCTCTCTGTCCTCAGGCCCTGTACCTACTGACTTGCTTCTTCAGCCTTGCCACTGGTGGTCATGGCTCAGAGTGCCTCCAGGTCATGCACCCTGGAGATTCAAAACACACCATGCAGCCACACTGTGAAACATCCTAAAGCTGCCAGAAATGGGTTACCCACTGTAGTGTGTCACACCTGGGATAATGAACACACTGGGTGGAATAAGACCTGAAATGTCTATAGCTAATGTGATGTTGTTACTCTCTCAAGTTTCTTGATGACCAGGACCAGCACAGAAAAATTCCTGTGGTTTCCAAATCACAGAGTTATTTGCAGTGCAAGGTGGCCATTAGATAGATGTTCACAGGGCAGTGCAAATGCTTTCCTTTTCAATTAACTAAGGATGTGTTATTTGCTGGAATACTGGCTTCTTGCTGAAAGGTTGCTGGTGAAACTTGATTCTAGAAGCAGCCTGGAAAAACAGTTGTAACAAGGTCTGCATATGCCAGAAGATTGAATCAGCTTTAATGGAACCAGGATTTTTCATTGAGATGGTTAAATCTGTACAAGAGGCTGAGTGCTGTTTATTCTGTTGTAAACCCAGGCTTACTTCAGCTTTGGTTTTAAATTGGTTAGGTATTAGTTTAAGTAAAACTGAAAGCTTCTCAAACCACATTATCATTCAACTACCAATTAAAAAGTCAATTTATATCAAACCAATGCAATTTCCTTTTATACACAAGGCTAGAATATGGGAAATTCAGGCATATAAAGATACAGTGAGCAATAATGAGGAACTCGAGGTAAACAAATTGCTATCACAGAAGCTGAAGGAGACAAAATAGGATTCTCAGTAGGCAAAAGGAGATAACAAGACACAGAGCAATCAAGCTTTAATTAAAGATTTCTGGTGCTTCTGAATAGGCTTTAAATACCATGAGGATAGCCTCTCTTTTGATGTTTCAGCTTCTCTTCTGTCCCACTGACAACTTACTTGTGTCAGGGCACACAGTACAAAAATGGCACGTTGTACAATGTGCAAAAATATTAACCTTTTCTCCCCTCAAATCTTGCATTGTTTTGTCCCCCTTCTGCTCTGCACATTCACCAGCCCTTGTGCAGCCCTGGTTTCTTGCATGCAAACTGCCATCAAATCATTTTCTCACCCAGACTGTTTTCCTCCAGTCTCTTCCCCACAGCATTTAGTGGTTGCACAGATTTTGTGTTTTCCATCAGGGAGAGTCCTGTTTTGAGTACTTCCATGGCTGTTTCTCGGAAGAACTCTCAGTCACATTAGTTAATCAGATGAAGGAGCTGAAAGGGACAGCGGAGCAAGTATTAAGTAAAAGAAAATTACATTTGGTTGCTCTTCGTGTGCAATTATACTAACTGAACTGTTGGTATAATGCAATAAAGGTATCTGCAGAATTTTATTTTTGTATTATGCATCAATTAACACAGTGAATAACAGCCCAGTGCCCCTCCTCCAACAAAAGTAACATTCTGAACAGTGATGGAAATGTTCAGACCCAACAGTGGGATCTCACAATATGTAGGTATGAATTTCTTTATTGCAGTGTTTACACTTGCTTTCTCTGTAGGATTGAAAATAGCAACGGTGCAATACTGAAAATCAGCATGCAACCTGATACAACCCAGCAAAGTTGAATTGGCATGATTGCTCTCTGGAGTTAATCATGCACTTGAAATAAACAGGGCAATTCACAGGTTTCAGACCTACATTTCAAAGCTGCTCACTCTCAAGAATAGCAGTTTAAATTGTACAGAAACTGCTGTAAATCTCAGAAAATGTTTTTAAATAATTTTTCCACCTCCACCCAACTTGGTCTTTGTTATCTAACATGCATTTCTACCATCCTTTGTAATTGCGAACAAAAAGAAATTCCAAAAAGTTGGTAGCATGTATCACTTAACACCCTTTATGGAAGACTCTTTGTGAAACATAAAAGGGAAAAGAAATTAGTTTTCTTCATGCTGCTTTGTTAGTGCCTGGTTTCAGAAGGTGGCAAGAAACAAGGCGTTCTCATTGCTGTCCAAAGTCAGTAGTGCTCTTACGCTGACCACAATTTCCTACAAGAATGCCCTGATAGTGTTCCTTCTTTATGAACACTTCAGAAAAATCTAAAGCATGAATCAAGCTTTTGAGTATTTCTTTGAAATGATACTCAGGATCGATCTGGCATATGTTTGCCATCACTGCAGATGCTCCTCCTGTTGAACTGAAAGACATATCCAAGTCTTCCACTGCTGCCTTCATTTAGAAAATCAAGATAGAAATAGCAGCTCCAGAAAGAGTGGAACAGCTGACCTCTCTTTAGTCTAGCCATACCTCAGTAACTGGTTCTCATATTGCTGGCAAGACTCACTAATTTCTATGATGGTTTTCTATCTCCTTAATAGCATTTTGTAGCCACACTTAACAGGTATGGGACTGTGATTGTGAGCACAACCTAGTTCTGCCATTTACCATCATCTTTCAACCCCTGCCCCATTAATCTCTGGCAAATTCAATCCTGGGAAAGGTAATAATCTCCAATTATTGCTCACAGAGCTCTGTTAAGCAGTAGAACCCAAAGCAAAATTGAAATCCTTGCCTCACTGAGCATGTTTCTTACGTAGACTTGTAGTGTATTTTGCCTACAGGCTTCCAGCATGGACCAACCCTGGAATTATTGGTAATGCATAACTGAGATTGCTCATGCACTGAGTAAAATCTACAGCTCTCCACACTAGCCATGGTGCCAGTGGCAGAGAAATGTTAGTGAAGATTATGGTGGGCAGTTTCCTGTAAGCCTCTGATTTCCCATATTGGCCAAATATTGCCAGGCAAGGGAAGCTTATGGGAATTTCCCATATTGGCCAAATATTGCCAGGCAAGGGAAGTTTTTACAAATAGATGAAGCAAACATTCCACTTGCTTGTGGCATCAAGCTTGATGACATCTGCCTGAGAAGAAGAGGTAAAATGGACTCTATGAGGAAGAATTAATTGCATACGAAAGTTTAGCCCTGGGGTTCTTATGCCTATGAAACATGAGAATTTATAGCCCTTATTAATGTGGATTTTTACTCTATTGGCCTTTTGATCTGAATAGAGGTTGTCACAGCAAGTTGCACAAACTGCCTACACATTCTTTCGACCCACTGATGCATTTCACTAACATGTTACTCTAGGTTCCAAAATAAGCCAGTATCATGGTGCTTGGTTGGCAATTTGCTCAAATCACTGAAGTTTGGGTCGGCAGTGGGTTAAAACTAGGTTCAAACCAGCTCGATTTGACAAATGCCAGTTAATACTTGCAGACCCTTGAGGTACAGCCAAAATGCCTCTGTCTGTTTTGTGGCATGCAGTTTGTGTGCTGTACATGTGCCAATGGAATTGCTTTCTATGTTAGAGGCACAAATGTGCCTTAGGCTTTGCTCCGTGGTTTTCTCTTCCATGTTGCTGGTTGTTATTTGCAACAGCGCCTGCAGCAGCGTCGCCTAGGGCTGCAAGCAGCATCAGAGCCTCAAACAAATCAGTCATTTTAAGTCTTCTGGGGCTTTGTTCATTTTGTTTTCCAAGAGCAGGACATCACTCCCCTTTTGCTGTGGCTGAAATCCAGCACCTTGATTGCTGTGCATTTCATGTATCTAGACAAACTGTGTGAAACCTAGAATTTCTGCTGTGCAAAAGGATGAGCGACTGTGTGAGTAAATATATCAATCAGTGAATTCATTACAGAAAGAAAAGTTGTGAAGGAAGAAAATTTTTTTCAATTGTTTTAATAGAGCAAAAAAAGACAATTTTTTTTTGCAAAATGCTGCTTCTGGGACCTTGCCAATGTGTTGGGGAGCTTGCCAGGGAGTGGGGGGGGAGGGGGAACAGGCAGAAACTTAATGTTTCCTCTGCCATGTTTTTTTTAAAAGGGAGGATTCTATCAAATTGAACTGATGTATAAATTATTGACTGAAATATAATATTCCAATCTGAATCTCACTGTGATCTCCAGTTTTTTTTCCCCTCACTTCAAACAGATTTCCATTTTTTAAACCTGGGTAGCATCTTGCAGCTGTCAATTGCAGAATATATACCTGTTGTTTTTTGTCATAGGAATGCTCAGCTGTTTCTGGACACTGGGTGTATGTAATTTGTGTGAAGTTGGGCAGAATTCCACACCTGCTAGTTTTTGAGGGAGATTTAGCCTGTAGACTCCTGCTGTTCTTCCCCTGGTGTGTGAGGTGCTGGCAGTGTTACCCTGCCACACACTGCAGAGGGAAGGAGGGATGTGTTGTGCACTGTGCAACAGACCACAGTTACTCACAGATGGAAAAAATCTATGCTTACCACCAAGCTACTTAAGGATTTTCGATTCAGTGCTGCTGCTTTAGTCTTTGGAGATCAAAATAATGCTTCAAACTGAATTACTGTAAACTGCTGTGGCATGCAGCAACCTGTAGAAATGCTCTCTCCAAGCTCATAAGACATGCTGCAGTCATTTCTGGAATCAAGAGAAAATCAATACTTTGCAGGGAGTGAAATCTTACTTTTAAAAAAAGCAGTGGTGGGTTATTAAGGCAGGCAGTACTCTGTTTTGCTCCTAGGTTGGTAGTTTCAGTTCCTGGGCTGTTGTTATATCTGCACACTGAGAGCTGGCTTTGTGAAACGTGGGAGGGGAGGGGAGGTATGAGGGGTTTAGTCTGTATCCAGAATTGTAACTGAGATCCATCTGTCCTAATTATCTTGAAATGAGGGGCAACTTCTTCCTGTGTGCTCTTATGTCCCATTTAATTCAGTGACAAAGCTGGTCCATGTTGGACAGGCTTCCAGTGTTTATAAACAGGAGCAGAGCTGTTTGCACATCAGTGCAGCAATGACAAATGAGGAGATCGTGCAACACCTGGCTGTAGGTTTTACTAAAATCTCTGCTGGTTTAGATCAGGTGCAGCCTCTCCATGGACTTCACTTGGGAGGCTTCCTCCTGCAGTGTGTTGGGCAAAGATCACTACCCAGCTCTTCTAGTTCTGAAACACATCTTTTCCTGTTCTTGCCTACCATCTACCCAAATGAAACAAATAAATATGTTTGCTAGCACTGGCTGCAGCACCTGCAGAACCTGGGAGGCTTTACAGACAATCTTGTATACACCACTATATCCATTACAACAGGACCACTTCAGAAATCCAAGATACCACCTCCTGTGCTCAGTCATCTCCAGGTTCCTTACATCAAATTCCCTGGCATAACGTATCTGTGGTTTTTCTTGCCCCATCCTCTCAAGCTCCGAAAAAACAGGTTCTAAAATCTTGGTGCAGATTTACTAATCTCAAATTGCCAGCAGTGTTTGCCTTTACTCTGGTACTGCTTCTGCACAGGAAGTGAGCCCCCTCTAGTCTGCCCTAAAGGCAGAAAATACAAAAGCTCCTCTGGTTGCTTCAGTTCAGAGTCTGAAGGCATAAGGTCTGCAGCAGAAGGACGTTCTCCTTCTGTTCAACCAGGGCTTCTAAGGAACCAGAGAGACATTTCAAAGCATTTTGATCCCCAGTGCCTGGAACCCACTGGGAGCCAAGAGCAGCCAGTTTCAGGGCCAGCTGTGCTGTGTATTACATGTGGAATTGTCTAGAGGTAAGTTTGCCAAGGTCAGGTAGGCAGATACCTGAGGGATGTGTATTATTTCAAGGGACTAAATCAGAAATGTAAAGCTTAACCGTAGCAGCAGTCTGCACATGCTGTGGTCTGTCCTAGGTTTTATCACTTCCAGTTTTCCATTTTGATTCTCTCATGTTTTGGGCTTATTGTTCCCTTGAAGGTCACCTGCATCTACCTTTGGGAACATGTTTGATATTTCACTGGAGACATCCAAGTGGCTTCTTATTGTTCCACTTACCTACCTGCTTTACTAAACATATGTTTCAGTGCAGGTGGCTAAGCCCACTGGGGTATTGCAATGTTAAATCACTGTGATAGCTGACAGAATGAGTCTCTCATCTTCCACTTAGTGTGAGGTTTTCCTTTGGGTTTGGGGCGGGTTTTGCAAGGAAAAAACATAAGTAACTTCTGGTGCCAGATTGTTCAGAGCTACTGAAGCATTTTGCTTCAAAAACTTCTAGACTTTTCTTCCTTAGGTGCCTTTACCCTCTTATCTGTTGTTTTGGGGGGTACATCAGAAGCAAAGGAGAGGAAAATTCTTCCATTTGCTGTGTAATAATTTTAAGATTTCATACTGCCACCCACCGCAGAAGGATTGGAGAAATAAGTGAAATTAATATGTAAATGAAACAAGTAACAGTGACAAAATCTGTAAAGGACCCTTGCAGGGGGGTTTTGAGGAGGGGTGGTGTGGATTTTCAGAAAGACAGGATTATTCTCTCAGCAGTACTTACATTGGGAAATTTTCTGACCCTTGCAGGGGAGTTTTGAGGAGGAGTGATGTAAATTTTTCAGAAAGACAGGATTATTCTCTCAGCAGTACTTACACTGGGAAATTTTCTTACAGAATGGTAGTTTTGCACAACACTGTATTACCAACCTTTTTCAGAAATACCAGTCACTTTATTTCTTACAAGTTCTGTCAAATTATTTGATCCAGTTCATGCACTGAACTTTTTTTTGCACAAAGGAATTTAGCTCATCTTCGGGATTAGTTTGTGAAAAGGTAATTCAGACTTTTTTTCTGGCTAAGCTAATGCCTTTTCTGTATTTCTGGAGGGTGACCCTCTCCAGTAACAGTCATGGTAGAACTTTTGGCCTTGCTCATCCAGACACATGCAGAGCATCATTTCTAGACCACATCAGCCTAGACAATAGCTCTGAATTCCAGGAAGCAGGTCAAGCTAATCACAGAACATCCTAAGCTGGAAGGGATCTGCAAGGATCATTGAGTCCAATTCCTGGACATGGAGTCTAATTAATGTCCTGTCTGAACTAATTAGTATCACCACTGAAGGAATCTGCATGTGTGGCATTGCTTTTGTGGAAGCTGGTGGAGAAGAGGTGCCCTTTGAGAAGGCCGTATTGGAAAACTGACTGGACCAACGTAATTTGTAGAAAAAACTTCAGGTTCCAAATCTTTTCTCTTTAATGGCAGTAGAACTACCTAATGGAGTTTATTAGATTGTGTATATTAGATTATTAGTAAGTATGTTTGATAAATCATGTCATGTTCACAAAAAATGCTTTGTCCACTTATTTACCCTCTAGATCTTAGTTTTGATGACATATGAAGTATTTCCTGATATATTAGAAAATAGGACAAGGTGGGTTTTACAAAAGCATTGTGGTCTTGGGACTGCAATGCTCCTAAAATGAATCTTTAAGGAAAAAGATGTAATTGCCACCATCATGTATTCAAATTTTTAAAATTTGATTTTTTTGAAACACAAATTAGCAAAGCTTTGTTCTAGGCATCTGTACGAATGTACAGGATCAGTACTTCCAATTGATGAGAATGGCTGTAAATAACTGATTTACACCCACAGATCTGGCCTAGAAAATGCAGACCTGGATGCTTGTTTTACAGGCTTCAGTCAGGTGTTTTGCTTTCTGAAGCTTACTTTGAGTGTCCTGTGAGCAAATAATTATTCAAAATTCAATTAATCTATTGTTATGTTTTAATCACTGTGATGGTGTTGTGTTTACAGGTTTTTATCTAATTAACAGTTACTTTCCCATTTAAAATAATTCAATAACCAAATGTCTCTAGAAACTGAAAGGGCTAGAATGCACCAGCCTTGAGATTATGAATGAGCACTTAACAGCCCAGAGAGCAGAGCCTGAAACTGGTCGAATTTTTCTCTACTCTGTGCTCTTTGCCTTTTTGAGCCTTAGGAAAAATAAAACTGTTTATTGTTGTGATAGATTTCTGTAGATGCTGATGAAAAGTTGTCAAATACCGAGATACACAGAACTATGAGACTTTTAAAATAATTCTGGGGGTATTAGTTTGGGTTAAAACCTCAGGGCCAGGTTCTGCTCTTGGTCCAAGGAGCAGAGGAGCTAAAGAGCAGAACAACTGCTTGGTCCTTGCATGCTGGGGTCATGCTTTGCTTGTGTCCTCCTTTCAGATCAGTGGCTGTTCACCACCTGTGGTGCCAGTGGACCCTATGGCCCCACACAGAGCCAGTGCAATGATGCCTACAGGAACTCCAAGCTCAGAGTGGTGGTGGGAGCTGAAGGCATTCTCCAAGGCATTCAGATCTGGAGAGTACCAGCAACCAACACCTACAGGTAAGGGAACTGTCTCTGGTTGTCGTGGTGTGTCTGTGCTCAAGACTGTCCAAGCTGCAGGCACACACCAGGCATTTTTGGAGTATTGATCCAGAAGTTTGGCCACATCTGCTAGGGTTTAACTGATCACTGAGCTTGCAATTTCCAGTCTTGCCCATCTCAGCTTTGTTCCCTGGAAGATGCAATTTTTTTTGGTGAAAGAGAAGAAATTTTCTGAGGCAGGCAAATCTTTAGCTTAAATGGTTACAGGTTGGGAGATCACCTCCCCAGACCAAAAGGAATGCATTTCCCATTTGGCATTCATGGAGCCCTGGGATCAGAATGAGTTTTTCCCACCCTTTGCTTTGTGTGGAAGGCACAATCAGCATTTCTTACAGAACAGCTTGCATCAACCTCTGCTCAGCATCTTCATGTTTTTTGAATCTAGACACAGCAAGTTGAGCTTGTAAGCCTGGCTTACCACAGTAGAATTGATTTTGGAAGCCAGCCACCTAAATGGTAGGCTCCGTGATACTGAGGGTTCTAACACTTAAATCCCCCTGTGGAGTTATTTTCAAAGAGAGGTGATCAGATAGGGTTCAATGCTACTTAATCAGATTTTTACCAATCATTTTTTC
The DNA here is from genome assembly GCA_013397155.1 of Irena cyanogastra. Lineage (NCBI taxonomy): Eukaryota > Metazoa > Chordata > Aves > Passeriformes > Irenidae > Irena > Irena cyanogastra. The sequence continues at coordinate 645,838 of VWZV01015115.1, forward strand.
CTTTTGCTCTTGCTGGGGAAAGAAGTACAATCGAAGTGTGGTTGACTGTATCTGAATGGTAAAGTGAAGCCATTACATGCATCATTTTGTAAACAGAACTGTCAGTTTGAACCAGTGACTGTCTAGTGGTGTTTTTTATGTAGCATTCCATATCGAAACCAATGATAGTATCTTGAATTTCAAAGCAAAACATTCCATTGAAAGCTTTGAACAAATTTCAGTTACAATTTTCTGATCTCATCTTTTATTTTTCCCTTTATATTGAAAAAGAATGCTAATATTGAGGCTATATGTCAGTCTCTAATAGAGGTCTAGGGCAAAGCAGTTTTGAGAAACTGACTAGGCTAGGCACAAGTTCTGCCTGAGTGCCTATTCCTACAAGGATTGGTGGTAATGCAAAAAGCATTAATGATTCTTTACCCAGCTATCAACAAGGAGTTGCCTGAGGTGAACAAAATTTTTCAGGACTAGCACCCAGTAAATATGGTTATAAAGTACAGCCCAAAAATGAAGAGGCAAAACAACCCAAAAGCTTACAGCACTGTCATTTTTTTAATATCAGAGTCCAATAAGAAACAGAATTCCTGTGCAGCTGCAGGCTGATTTTTTGCTGCACAATACAACTCCTGGGCCCTGCAGGGATGACCTGTCTATTTAAGTCCTATAAATGACCTAACAGACTTTTAGATTCTGTATAGATAATAGATGTATAATGTCGTGCACAACATATATATAAAGGGATGACATTCTCTTCTGTACCTCTTAAGGCTATAGTAGAAAATTCACAGCCTGGGGAAAGCAGGAGGCAATTGTGGGCTTAAATTAACTTGACATCTTCCTGATTCTGCTCTGCTGAAGGGGCAGCAGAGTCTGCCAGCATAGCATAGCCCTAGGAAAATGTCAAGTTGCAATATCAATTCCAGGGCTTCCCAGAGTCTGGACTTACTGCTGTGTTTAGCTCTGCCCTGGGGTCCTGCTGCAGTGTGGGTGCTGTAGGTTTTCCTGATGAGCACTGCTGAAACACCTGACCCAGGGAGAAAACCCTCCTGCTGGCTGCTGGGCTCTCGAGAAAGCTGATGTTCTGCCCCATCAGAGTGTCTTACACTGTGTCATGGACACTTCTGGTAATTGCTCAAGAAGGATATGGATTTCATGAACATGAGGCAGAATATGCGTTATTAAAACACAGATAGCTCAATTTTGCACAAAATTCAGCCAGCACAAACCAACCATACCCAGAAAACCCCACCATCTGTGAAGGTCTGAGTAGGCTGCCACACACTGTAGTGCCCACATTTGAAAAATTGAGTTTTACATGCTCTGGTTCACTCCCATGGGACTTCACATTGTGTAACAATGAAGTTAAACATTATAAAAGAATATTTTTTGTTTCAGATTTCCTTCTAAGAATTCAGAAGTTCTGGTCATCTAGGTCTTATGACCAAGTATCAGAGAAGTGGACTGTAATAAATTACACATTACCATCCTTTATCCAACTTCTTTCCATTTTTAAAGAAAGAGGTTTAGGTCCATTTTGCTGAGTGCCCCACTTGTGATCGCTTTCACTGTCCTCTCTTCTCCATGGCTCCTTCATGTAAGGTGGCACAAGGACACAGTCCAGTGGTGAGCAAAAAGGTAATTTTCTGAGTCAGCCTAGGCACAGCATTTTCTCACACTCTCAAGCCTAGCCCCAGTGTTTCCCATAACCTGGCTGTTAGGGTGCAGGTTTTTCTCCAGCCCTGCTTTTCACTCTGCCCATCCTGACCCTTCCTGAAGCTGTGGGTTTCTTTTCAGATCCCACAAGTGTCATAATAAAAGAAAAGAAGGAAGGCAGTGGAAGGTACTCTGTGCTCTTGATCCTGGATGGGCTGAACCTTTCTTCAGGGCCAATATGGTTAAAAGGCTTCCTTCCTCCTTTAAAAGAAAGCTGTTCCTGATGAAAGGGATCCTCTCAAAGTGAGAAGTCAAGATAACTGTTTAAATAATGACACCCATTTTGAACAGGGAATGACTGTCACCTGAATATACTGGGATTTATTTGTCTTCAGGCTTTGAGTGAGGCCAGACTGGGTTTCCTGAACTTTCTGATATCACTGCTTGTATGCAAAATCTGTTCTTACATGGAAAAGTATGGCCCCTACTGGCAGCCAATTAGCCCTGCCAGCTTGCTGTGCCTGGTAGTGGACCTCATTAGCCATTGCAAAATTCTACAGCAAATCAACTCAGTTTTCAGATTCATGCAGCATCTGTTCAGGGTGGCCCAGTGCTGTGTCCATCACTTTTTCTGCTGGCTCTGGTACAGCCTAACTGAGGACTGATTGCTTTGGTTATCAGCAGTGGCATGAACATAATGATGTCACATTGCCAGGATCTAATATGCTTTATGAGACACTGCCTGTTTGCAGGCAGGACTGTGCTGGGCAGAGAGCAGCCAGGTGCTGGGGGAAAGGAGGTGTTAGAGCAGAGCACCTATGCTGTGCCTGGTAGGGAGCCGAGAGCAATTTTTGACTTCTGAGTCCTGCAGTCTTTGGTTATGTGCTCCAGGTAGAATTTTGCTCTCTTGAAAACAGATGGAAAGCTTCTAATGTCAGTGGAGAATTACCTGCTCATTTCAGATCTAAACTGAGTTGCTGTACTGTCCTTTACCTGCTCAGAAAGTTGAGTAACTCTTGTGTTTTGTTGCAGTAGAAATGTGTGTTTTATCATGATCTTTCAAAAGAGCTTTGAAATCCTTTGTGAAAAGCTGCTTTAAGTATGTCCATTGTTAGAAAGGGAGAGGGAGGAGATGAGAAATCCAGTGTTACAGCCACATCTTTGGGCACACCAGCACCAGTAAGCATCTCTGAATCTTGACTGCTTGAAATAAAAACCCCAGAGCCTTAACTGAGACTGCGGCAGCCTGTGTGTAACCTGCCCACTCCTGGCTGGAGACAGAGAAATTCCTGATGTTCACCATGAGTTTGGCCAGGGGGCTTTTGCCTTCATTGTTTACTGCAGGTAGTGTCATCTCCATTTACTTTCCTTTCTGTATTCCTCTGGTCCTGGGAATAAGAGAGCTGTTTTCCATCTGGTCCATGCTACCAGGACCAGTTATGCTGTCTGCTTTCTCAAATCTCCCTCTGTCAATCTCATGCTCAATGTTCTCTTTAGCCATATGTCCTGGTTTTACCAGTGCTCCCACTTCTTTCTCTTCCTTGCTGCAAACTTCTCAAGGATGTGCCTTCTGGGAAACAAGATGTGTTTCATATATTAAAGCTGGAAACTATAGGGACTTGTTCACTCTGGTCTCAGCAGTGTTTGCCCAATAATCAATGTGAAAGAATCTGTTTTGTAGCTACCCAAGCTCACAGATTCAAACAGAGTAGAAAATCAGTCTTCAGGCTTGGGGTTTTGATTTATTTAGAATGTCAGGTCTCCAGAGCACAGCTTTCTGACACTGTGCTCAGGTATGCAAAACTCTCAGTGCTCCAAAGGAGTTTGTACTTCCTTCTACCTGCCTGGGACAACTCAGGTGGCAGCCTCTTGTTTTCTTTTTCCTGCAGCATCTCAGGCTATGGAGCTGCAGGTGGGAAAGGAGGGAAGAACACCATGGTGCGGTCCCACGGAGTGTCTGTGCTGGGAATCTTTGACCTCCAGAAGGATGATACACTATATATCTTGGTGGGACAGCAAGGAGAAGATGCTTGTCCTAGTGTAAGTGATTGCCTTTCTGTTTTGCCTTCATCCCTTCTACCAATCCATGGAGTTTTGTCTTTTCACACAGAAAAAAACGTTGTTCTCAAGGGTTTGGGGCTACAGGAGTCCAGAGACAGGTACAGTTTTACTGGGAGAGCATGAGAACATGAAGCACCATGTCCCTCCTTTAACATATGGGCCCTGTTGATAATACCCAACAGGTCTCTGACTGATCTGAGTATCTCAGAGCACCTGTGTGGGGCTTAGAGACAAAGCACCACCCTGCCTTCCATTCCTCTGGAGATCAGCCTTCAAGGCTGACTTTGCAGGGTTCTGCCCTTGTTCCACTGTTGAGCCCAGCCTTGCCATTATCATAAACTCTGCATCTCTAGAGATACTCACCTCACAGGGGCTGCTGGGTTATTCTCCATATGGGAATAGGAAAGGCAAATCAATCATTGTTGGGTCAGTCCTGATCTCTATGTTACTAACCAACCCTTGCTGCAAATGTCTTGACAGAAAGATGGACACTGTTTGCATGCACAGTAGTTTTTTAATTGTTTAGTATTCTTTGGAGGAGGATGTGGGAATTGGACACTCTCATGGAGCAAACTAAGCATTATCTGATGAAATTTCACCTACAGGCTTGAGCTGGACATTTAAATGATGTGCATTTCTCAGCTGATAATGGCTGGCATCCAAGAGATGGAAGCTTAGCAGTCTGTTAGAGCAGAGAAAGGTTGAAGGATATAGACAAGTAAAAGGGGTTCTCAAGGCTGGCTGCTGAAGTAAATAATGTTAAAACTAGAATTACACATATCTACAAACAAACCATTAATATAAAGCCTTTTTGAAATGAGAAATGGCTTAACTCAAACGTCCATCCAGCATCTTTAACTAGGACATTCCAGCTGAGGGTAATATATGGACTCATTAAATTGCAGGCCACTGTAATCTTAGTGAGAATTTATTGAGTGCTAATGTAATTCTTTCATTGAGGCAAAGAGATTGCATTGACTCGTAGAGGGGACTTTTACTAGATTGGATTGTAATCAGTTATGTCTTTGCCATGAAGGATTATTTTTTTTTTGTAATCTAGTGGTTCCTTTGGGTCATTGACTTTGTCATTTTATTAATCATTCCCACCCAACTCCAAATCAATTAAGGAGAGGGAAAAAACAGGGAAAGGAGGGCTGTTAGTTCTTTAGGCAAGTCTGCACACAAAATGGATGCCACTCATTCTCTGGCACAACTTACAACATCTTTTGTGGTCAGCAGAATAATTTGTAATTTGAGTATGTTTTTATCAGGTTCTTCTTCCAAAAGACAACACATACATGAAAGTAGAAGGAAGCAGAAGGTCAACCCCACGATAACAAATGTTTGTGCATTTTCCCCTAAAAGTGTTGTTGGTTTAGTAAGTTCAGTGTGCATTATATGTGCAATATAACAAGATAGCGTTACTGAGACAAAACTTGAAAGTAAAATAAGCTAGAAGCAAAGTTTGCAACTTGAAAATGCTCACAGCAGGGCCCTGCTTGTCATGCACTATAGTGCTCCAATTTTAAACCAAAACAATAGTTGGGTCATAGTCCTGAAGTAGGTGTAAATGATGGTTTAATGTTGTGATGGAAATCAGTTAGTGAATTCAGAGATTTGCCTAATACAGAAAGTTCACTATGTTCAATGATAATTGATGGAAGGGAAAAAATGCTAAGTAGGAAATGTGGAGGCTTTTTAGCGAGGTATTTTCATTAACATCAGGGGAACATTGCAGTCAAAGGTGGCATTGCTGCTATTTTGGTAGGCATTGGTAGTTGCAGTAAAATTGCTGCTAAGATCATCAGAGATGCACATTGGCTGCTTGGCCCAGCCAACAGGGGACTGGAACTGGGGTTTCTGTCTCTGCCATTTGGCGGTCATGTGACATGGGACAAGGCACATCCTTGCTGAGTTACTCCCTTCCTCCACTTGTGAAATACAGACTGCTAGCGCTGGGAAATACTTGCAGCAAATTCTGCTACATTTTGTACTTTAAAAGTTTATGGAGCTGTTTTATGTGATAATTGGTATCAGCACTGAGCTGGTTTCAAAATAATTCAATTAAACATGGCAACAAATTCTTCTGGTGAAGGTTGAGGCAAAAAGCCAGCTTCTTCTAGAAGAGCATTCATTTGGCTCTGGTCATGTGGTTTCACTGGAGGACAATTTCTTGCCTTGGGACGGTGAAGGGTTCCTGAGGCCTCTGTGTGTACAAGGGAATGTAGGATTCTTGCCTGAATTCAGCCTTGGTCTTCTGTTTGCAGACGAATGATGTTATCCAGAAGGTCTGCATCGGAGAGAACACGGTGATTGAAGAAGAGATCCGTGTGAACAGGAGTGTCAATGAGTGGGCAGGAGGAGGTGGAGGCGGGGGCGGTGCCACTTACATATTTAAGGTATGGAAACACAGTCCCCATGCACCTTCAGCACCAACACATCCTGCCACCTGCCTCTGCAAAATCCCTTATGCACCTCAGGGAAAGGGTCCACGGAGTGGCCTCTGGGTATCCTTAATTCCCACTTGAGAGATGCAGGGATCTGGGTTGGCCCTTCACACTTCTTTGAACTGCTGTTCAATGTGGCCACACTTGCTTCAGTGGCTTGGAGAGTACCCTTTGCAAACATAATGGGTGAACTGGGTTGGTTTTTTTTCAATAAAAACTGAGATGCTGAAGCACAGTTCTATAGCAAAGGGCAAATTGTGCAGGATTCCATTCAACTCTGTTATTGTAGAATGTGAGACTTCAGCTGTACATTTAGCCTGACAAGGAAAGTTGAGGATAGCCTGTATGTTTTCTGTTGGCAGTCCTGTAGCTTGGACCACTGATGTTTCCTGTCCTGCGCTAGCTGGGACAGTTCTCATTCCAAACACTGGTTTCAGGCAGTCCTTTGCCAGGACACAGTGCAAAGCAGTGCTTCTTAGCTGATTCACTTGATAAGAGTCACATGGGACATTACAGGCTTGCTAAGAGCCATCACCATGGTAGATACAATTCATAGAGCTACTGTCACTGCTGTTTCCTGTAGCAGAACTTGGTAGGGCTGTTCTTTTATTTTCTATTCATTAATTTTCTGGGTGTGGGTGCATAAAAAATGCAATGACAGTGTGCAGTGCTGAGCAGCCCTAGATGCCTGCTTGGTGCAACATGCAGTAACTATCATGTGGCTGAACTTCCATTTACATGTCTGACTCAGTTTGAACATTGCCTTTATTTCTGAATTTGTTAAGATGGAGAACGGAGAACCGGTCCCCTTGATAATTGCAGCAGGGGGTGGTGGCAGGGCCTACAGGGCCAAAACGGACACATTTCATCCAGAAAGACTGGAGAATGATTCCTCTATTCCAGGGTTGAATGGACATTCAGGAGCTGCAGGTAAGGAAAGTTCATTCCTTTCAAGAAAACCTTTGTGAATGTGTGGTACTCCCAGATTCCTCCTCCTCACAAGAAGGTGAGGCAAAACTCATGAAAATACAGTTCAGGGGGAACAGAAGATTATGACAGATGTAAATAGAAGGTACCCACAGTGCTGGATACTTGGGGTAAATAAGGGTATCAGAGATGGTATAGCCATAACAATGGCTACATTCTCCCAAAATAGTGCAGTACCTCTCATAAACAAAGTTGTTTGATTTTTGATGTGGGAGTTTGCAGTGCCAATGTGACTGTCCTGGTCCCTGCACTGTTTTGTGCTGTGTAGACATACTCAGGGTTCCTCTGGCTTATGCAGAAAGAGCATAATTGCACCATGTCTAGAAGTCTTTGTGAAGAGACCTTGGGCTGAGCAAGCAGCAGAGCTCAAAGTGAGTCACTGGTAAATATGTTGTGTGGAGAGCAAGAGTGGGACATGTTTTCACACCCCTTACAATAAATTCAGTTTGTTCTACTTTAGAACTGCCATTGTTTTTTTTCAAAAGTGTTTTAGTGAAAGGGGAAGGCTCTGTAAATCAGAAAGAAGTGGTTGGAGAGTAGGTAGGGATATCTTTTTACCTTTTCTACAGAAAATACTTATCCTTGTATGGTAGGTGAAAAGAGGCCCAGATGATGACTTTCAGCTGAGGTGTTTTGAATGGATGCTTGTCCTGCAGATCCCTGCAGTGTTTTTTGCACAAAAAGTAACCCCTGGCTGTGCCTTTTCTCTCAACTGCAGGTGGTGGAGGTGGCTGGAATGATAACACTTCCTTCCTGTGGTCAGGAAAATCCTTGCTGGAAGGTGCTACTGGAGGAAGATCCTGCCCCCAGGCCATGAAGAAGTGGGGGTGGGAGACAAGAGGGGGTTTCGGAGGGGGTGGAGGGGGGTGCTCCTCAGGTGGAGGAGGCGGAGGATATATAGGTAAAGTGGCTTCGTGTTCAAGGTGTCCCTTCCCCTCCTTTAGTGCTAATGACCAGCAAAATGCTGATGATAACTCTCCTGTAGCTAGCATATTTGACTGTTATGTACTAGTATGTCTGTGTGTTGCCTTTTTAGCACTAGTGAACTCATTTAGTCTTTGAGCAAAGAGCCAAATGCCAATCCTTCAGCTGCAACCCTGGCTTTGCGCTCTGCAAAATGTGACATTGAGATCCTGCTGTGATTCCTGAGCCTTTCATGTTGGGGTGACAGTGTTGGAGAAGGAGGAGCCACAGCTATGTGCTCCCATTGCCAGTACCTGTGTTTGGAGGACTTTGGTCCTGGAGACTGGCAGCCAGGCTTTGTGCCAGGGGAAAGACTCAGCTTCCCCCCTGCCCTGCTGAGGGTGGGCTGTGGTCCTGCACAGGTGGTCTCGGGGGGCAGAGGCTCAGGCTGCCAGCCAGCACCCCTCTTAACATGACTTCAGTCAACAAGGAGCTCATTTCATGTGCCTCTGTGTCTCAGGGCAGCTGTCAGATGGCATTATGTTGATTACAACTGGTGTGGGCCAGATTCAAGATCTCTACTAACCCATAGTCTCCTGGGCCACAGTTTCTGCAGCCATCTGGGCTGTGGTGGACTCTTTAACCCCTGGTTCTCCACAGCTTAAATTAAGTATATGGTAGACTAGAAATCTTGAGAGGAAGTAATGTGTTTAAATGATTAAGTGCATGTTTTGTACCAATGTTCCTGTGTAATGCTTCTTTTTCCAACAGAATGACTCACATGATTTTTTTTTAATTATTATTTCACTGAAGACAATTAAAGGGAAAAAGCTATTTTTGGGTGGGGTGGGGGAATTGTTGCATGCTTGAAGTACAAAATATATGGCCTATACTGTGTTTCTAACATTTGTTATCTATTGCCCATACTTTACTTCTGGTATGTTCTATATGCTCAAGCACAAATGAGCAACTCATAAATTCCTTCAGTTCTCCACTCCTGGTGGACCACCCTGCTTTTAGGGTGCAAAGGAGAGCAAGGATATCAGGTTATCCATTCCCTCTGCTGACACAGTACATACCTTGAGCAGCAAGGGTACTAACTCAGCCCTGGAGTACTGGTGCTTTCCAGTCTCTTGGCTACATAAATTTTAACACGGGCTTGTGTGTTTCACAGCATCCAAATGGTTAAAGGTGAAGTTTGTGCCTTAGTTTGCAACAGTCTACCTAAACAGAGCTAATTAATTGATTGTCGCAAGCTTCGTTATTAAATTGAAGTTCCAAAGATGAAGTCCACTAGTTCATGCCACAACTTTCTAAACATTCCCTATATATTAAATGCTTTTTCTCTTTTTTTCATTTGGATGCCTCCCTAAATATGCTGAACTCATGCATGTTGCCATGTTTATCTGTGTTTTATTGTTTTACGAGCCTCAGTCTGTTAAGGTAACTTCTGGTTTGACATAGGTGGCAATGCTGCAGTGGACAATGACCCAGAGATGGATGGGGAGGATGGTGTGTCCTTTATTAATCCAATTGGTACTTTATACACTCCAGCACTTAAAGGTATTCATACTGGTCAGAAGTCTTCTCGTGGGCTTATTTCATTTTAAAAATAGTAGGACCCCTTACAACTTTTTGGGGTACAGCTCAGTGTCATGAACATGAGGAGGCAGAAAGTATATAAGGTACAGCAGAGAACAGATAGAAAAAGCAGGGAGAGGAAACATCAAACCTATTAGGAAACACTCCCAGCAATACAGTCTACCAGCCTGCAGGGTGACTTTGAGCAAGGCAAGTGATAACAGAGCCTCATAGCTCAGATACTTTAGGAAAGAAGCAGACAGAACACCTGACTATTCACTAACAAGCAAGTTCCTTAGAGTGTCCCTTGGTAAAATATCCAGGTGCTGCCCAGCAGTGCATGGGAGTGATAAACACTGCCACTCCAACTTGTGTTTTCCCAGAAGTCAGTGTCTTTGATATGTTTGCAATGTGTTCAGAAAATAACCAAACAAATCTACTTGTTGAAAAAGAAACATTCCTTTTAGAACAGCCAGAAGTATTTTCAAATACAGATGCACTCTGGCCTGGTGGATTCAGCCAGAAAATTTTGAAGATATTGCAGTAATTGATCTTGGAGGGAGTAAAGGCTGGGAAAGAAAAGGGTGAGCCCAAGGAAATTATAAGAATGGTCTTTACAGTAATTAACTGAGCTTCTTCATCCACTCCCTAGTGACAGAGGGGCACGGAGAGGTGGAAATTAGGCTGCACCTTAACTGCAGTCACTGTGAGATGGACGAGTGCCATGTTGATCTTGAAACTCAAAAAGTCATTTGCTTTTGTGAGCCAGGCACAGAGTTGGCAGAGGATGGTGTGTCTTGCACAGGTAAGTAGGTGTGTGGGGTACTGCTAACATGTGGGACAGAAAAAGTCTGCCCGAAGGCTGTGGTTTGGACTGTAAGACATCCTGAAAGTGCTGTCTAATCTTTCTTAAACCTGGCTGCAGTTGAATGTTACTTTCTTTCCTGCTGGTGTATGCTGCAGAGTTATTTTGCCAGGATATAGCCTCAGCAACACTTAGGAGAGGGGCACTGAGCAGCAGTGCTGCTTTGCTCTGCAGTATATGTTTGGCATCCTGGGCAGATCTGAGCAGAGTCAAATATTGTGCCTGCTTGTGCTGGTGTTCAGAGTCTGCTCTGAAATCCTGAAAGTTTGCTCGCTGAAGGAATTTTCCAGCTGAACTTAAATTTCAGACCAGTTCTTTGAAGAATGAAAAAAAAAAAAGCAAGTGCAAGGTGAAGGAAAATATTATTCCTGTGGAATTGGACATTTAAGGTAAAAGTTTAGAAACTCTGGGAAATTCTGTGCAAGATTTCTCTGAGAAAAACTAGATACAGTGCCTGTACTTGCCTTTCTTTCAAACTGGGTGCTCAGAGCTCCATTACTGGGTTTGCTTCATATTCTTGTGCAGCAGTTAAAGCAGGTCACCCCAGGGGTTTGGGATCCTGCTTTCAGCTTTGTCACTGGCATGGGAAAATTGTTGTGTTTTTACCATTCCTGCCTGTAAGATGGGTAAAAAGTATGGTCATTTTGTCAAGGTGAAGTAAACCTTAATAGCATGATCCCACGCAAGGATGCAGCTTCACTACACTGTTATCAGGTTTTTCTGCCTGGATTACATGCATTTAGGAGATGATGTATTGAGTCCTCCTCCTGCTTTTGCTGTGATTTGGCATTGATAGCAGCACTTTAACCCTAACAATGTAATGATCTTTCCACCCCCCCAACCTCCTGGCCCTGTTTTTTATGGTCTTGTTTTCACACCCACGGAGTTCAGGTGTTAATTCATTGATAGTGAACCATCTGTTTTAATGGCTTGATATTAATTGAGGAAAGTCAAACAATGAGGTATGAGAAGTCATAGATCCTGAGAACTGGTCATGCCAGAGGTTGCTCCTACACTATTGGAGCAGCAGATGAGTAAATGGAAAGAAGAGCAGAAAAAATTTTGATGGCAAAAAAGTGGCTCCTGGAAGATAATTTCAAATGTGTAATTCCTTCTTTTTGTTGCAGCTGAGCCAGTGGTTCGTCTCCCTTTCTCCTTGGTCTTGTCTGTAGTGACTTCAGCATTGGTGGCTGCTTTAATTTTGGCTTTTTCAGGAATCATGATAGGTGAGTGTTTCTCTGCAAAAGATATTTTCGTGTGAGGACTGGATATGAGCCAGGGATAATTGGGCCCTGAGAGGCAACAGGATTCGGGTTTTCAGCTACTGCTGTATTTAATGACACCTTCCCACACACATCTTCACTTTTCTGTAGTTGTTTCTAACAATGACCACTTCGAGGAGGCTTCAGTTACTGACTGCATCTCGAAAGAGACATTATTGTTTGTGTTGTACTGTGCAGCTGCCAGAACACAGCTGCTGCTGGTTTTGTGAGATCTGGTGCTGTTTAATGTCTGAAAGCTTCTTTATTTGTGTGCATATGTACAGATTTCACCTCTTAATGTATGACATTTAAGCTTAAACTCTCACATAGGTTCCCCTTTCACAAAATGCTACTTAGTAGGGTGTGGGTATTCTTGGCATTTTTATTTGAACTTCTGAAAGGTATTTTTCACCTTTTCGTGTTCTTAAACAATCACTCACCTGCATTTGGTGCAAGCAGAATAGATTTGAATCAATGAAAAGGAGTCAGGGATTCAAACCACAGCTTTGCCACCTTTCTTTGTCCACACTGTGTGTGGTCTGAGGGAGAAGAGGGATGAACCTGGAGCAGGAAATTAGATTTGCACAGCTGTTTCGGTTTTAAGAATTCCAGGAGTTATCAGTTGCACGCACATGGTCCCACATCTAGGATTTCTGTCCTGACAGTACCTTTTTACAATGACTAAAGACTTCTCAGGAGTGGAAGAGTAATCCTCTTTCCATCCAACGAGCCTATCATTTCCATCTCAGGAAAGGGCAACGATTTAAAAAATCAAAGCAAAGGCAATGAGGAGGAAAATGGAGGACAGGAAGGGTTTGTGGATAGGTCATTTCATCTATCTGCCTTTGCAAGTGCATGTTTACCCCTTAAATTTTTCCCCTGAGCAACATCTGCTGGAGAAGATGCAACAACTATTACTGTCACAGTCTTTGGGCTCAATCCAGCTCCCACAGAAATCAATAGTGATTTAACCTGCTCACAATTGTCATCTTCTTTTGGAAAAAATCCTGCAATATCAGTTACTATTTCAAGGAATATTCTCAGGATGTCTTCTTTCAAGGTGTGGTTTTTAATGGCATTGCAGAAGTATCAGTGAAGTGATGCAAGGAATATAACATACCATAAACTGACTTCAAATGTGGTCCTACTCTGTTGTTTTGGAAAATTAGCTAATTTTTAATGTACAATGTGTTATTCTGAGGAAACAGCTTAGGCTATCCATTTTGACCAATATGATGCAATAATTCATTTCAGACTTTAGTCACTTCTGTGCAATTTACAAAAGTCTGTTATACCCCGCCTCCCACAAGTTTTAAACTGGACTTGTATTTGGAAGAGCTGGTTAAACTAAATGGAGCAGAACAAAAACATCAGAACTCTGAGATCTCTCCAAGGGAAATTCATTTTACTTCTTCCAGACAGTCCATGAGCAAGCCTGTTTCTTCATAGGAAGTGAAAATCAAAGGTTCCTGGGTATCCTCAGTTCCCATTTTCTATCTGTAATGATTTGACATACAGAAATATGCCAGTGTTACTGGCTGGGTTGATTTCCTGAAGTCTGGCCACACCACAGTGAATCCTGGTGAGAAGTGCTGTCCCAAATCCAGTCTCTGGACGTGGTTAACTGTGTTCTCCGTGTTTAGTGTATCGCCGCAAGCACCAGGAGCTGCAAGCCATGCAGATGGAGCTGCAGAGCCCAGAATACAAACTGAGCAAGCTGCGTACCTCCACCATCATGACAGACTACAACCCCAACTACTGCTTTGCAGGAAAGACCACGTCCATTAGTGACCTTAAAGAGGTGCCTCGAAAAAACATCTCCCTCATCCGGTAAATTCATCTTTGCCTTCCCCTTCCTTCATGTTGTACACCCACATATCCTGCCTCTCCCAGAGAGCTGTGAACCACAGCTTTGTGCAGGCACATGCACAAATTCTTGTGCACTTTTAGTTTTGTAGCCCTTTTAATAAAATCTAAAGCTGCAATAGTTAGGCTCGTGTGGAGGGGACTAGATTTTGGCATTCCTTGACCTTCTACAGGTGCAGTGTTCATCTCCTGGGATTGTGAGGAGAACTGAATAGTCATCAGCAGTAATTCGGTTACATCTTTTATAGGCTATGCAGTGAATGGCCCATTGCCATGAGCTGATGAAATTCTGGGATGGCTGAAGCTTGTAGGAGGCTCTTTTAAATCTTTGATGGGATCTTTGGTAAAGACAATGACATCCTTAAGTGCAGTAGCAAGGAAAGGAATGGATTTGAAAATGCCAGACAGTATTAAAAAGACAGGGCTATAAAGCCAGCAAGATAATCACGTCTAGATGAGAACTTCTGAAAAGCTTTAAAGTGTCTCCTAAGAAAAACTTGAAAATTCAGAGTTCTTGCACACTTTGCTCTTCTGCAGGATACTTGTGAATGTGACAGTACCCTGGTACCCTGTAACAGTGTTACACAAAAAAAAAGTGAAACAGGAGTCCTTGGAAAACTGGGAAGCTTAAGGTGCTGAAAAATACTATGCTCAGAGCAGTCTATGCAGTCTGCAATGTTTTGCTGTCTCTTATCTCATTCTCCCTTACCTGCACATCTTGTTGGACTGCACCTGTAGGTTTCCAGTGTACCCTGTGCTGCTGCTTCCTTTGTCACTTGGATTTTGAAAGGATTTTTGAAGTGTGGCAGGCAGATAGCAGAGGATACAGCTGGGAATTGACAAGGGAAGGAAAAGTGGACTTTTTGGAAGGAGGGTGAGTTATGAGCTGTAAAGATCTGGCTTATCCCCTCAGTTTGTAATAGGTTGGTCAGGCAGAGCCAGGAATGGTGTCTCAAGCTGATGCCTACAAAATGTTATACACAAAGTGGTTGAGTCACAGGCAATATGAGTCCTCAGTGTGGTTTCAGTGCCCAGACCGGTTCCATCCTGGCAAAACTACAGACAGAGCTGATGGAACAGCAGAGCCAATTGTTCCTCCTTGTTCATGTGGACAGGAGGGCAGCAGCCCATGCAAAAGCAGTCCACTGATACAGCAGAGAACAGAATCAATGCAGCTCTCAGCCCAGACCTGGCTCTAACAGGAGAGGGCATGCTGTAGCAGAGAGCTTTACTGAGAGCCTTTTCCCCAGACTGAGATACAGGAATGCCTCTTAGAGGCTGGAAATACTACTGCCCAATGTGCAGCCCATGCAGGGTTAAGAGGGACTCGGGATTTGGGGTGCAGCCTCATCCTCTGACATATTTCACCATGTCCTTATGACAGGCCACTGATGTGAAATAGCTATTGTTGTACCAGTTGACTTAACATTAAAAGAATGAGGTGAATAGACAGGTATGCAAAATCTGTATCACAAGGACATGGGGCAGGATCTATTGTATGATTACTCTTATTCCTTTCTCTTTTTCTTGTAATCTTATCCAAAATAAAACTGTAAGTTTCATAACATGATCACTGCCAGAAACAATTCTCAGCAAAAATTCCTAGAGCTGAGTGCTTTACAAAGCACTGTCATCACCATTTACTGGCTAAGGTGCTTGCCCAGAATCACACAATAAATCAGGAAAAGTTATTTGGTTTAGAATTCAGGTCTTTTGAGAATCATTGTGCCTCCTAGTTTCTTGCTCAATGTTTTGTTTAATGGTGATGCAGAAATACCTGGGGAACTGTTAATGTGCTTAGGGTGTGTAAACACCAAGACTAAAGTCCTGTCTTTATTGATCTGTTTTGGAGCACCCACCACTGAGCACTGATACCAAAGCCATAGATGAGTGCTCTCTGTTACGTGCTGCAATGCCAGCAGCTCGATTTCACTGGGGAATATTCACTTCCATGGATTGCTTTCCCTTCCAATTAAATAAAATGTAGGTTCATGGAAGATCTCACCAAGGTCTGGTGAGATCATATTGTCAATATCCAGTTCTCCCTGTCACACTGTCATGAAAATTGTGAGCCCGTTCCGTGAGCTGTGTCCACAGTGTTATAATGTGTGTTCTCTCTAGTAAAACCTTCTTGTCTTCTCTGGTCTGTCCAGGGGTTTGGGCCACGGAGCCTTTGGTGAGGTATATGAAGGTCAGGTGACAGGGATCCCCAGCGACCCCACTCCCTTGCAGGTGGCTGTGAAAGTAAGTGACAGTGAATGAGTTATCATGATGGTTTCATGCACCTTTCACCCAGAGTCCCAATGCATTACAACAATGAAGATGAGTGAAACGTTGCTATAAGTCCTGAAGGACGTAGCTAGAAATACTGCTGCTCTGCTGGAACACTTTAATCCATCACAGCAGTTGTGGCATGTGGGTATGTGAGACTACTAAAAGAGGTCTGTGAATAGTAAATAGGCAAAGATTTCCCATAGAGCAACAGCAGACTGCAGGAATGAGAACTAAATCCATCCTCTCTCCATCCTCCCCATGCTACACCTGGTTGGTAATCTGTCCAAAGCCTTCTAAGTCAGAGGCCAAAAGTCTTCATGGGGCCAAAAGCTGCTGGCACATACATCAAAGACCCTGCAAGTAAGAGATGGCTGGTTTTCCAGGGATCTCACCACTCCCTTACAGGATGGATATGCATTGGATGTGAAGCTAAATCCTAAGACACCCTGGCAGAGTTCTCCAGGCCTTCAGCTGTCTAGCTGGCTTGTTTTCCCTTAGAGATTACACAGCAGCACAGTTGTGCTGCTGGTTACAGATCCCAGTCTTGCTGGAAGGTAGGATCACTGAACTGCAGAGAACCCAGGAACTCTGATCTCATTCCTCATCCTCTATACAGCAGAGTCCCATATGTCAACACTTCTCTGTGCACTCTGGGCTATTTCCTTTGCTGGGAGGAGGACGACAGCAGCATTGATAGGCCAGGAGTTCTGATATTTACCTTTCAACAGGCTTCACAGTCTAGTTTAGCAATGCTCTAATGGCTGTCTTAGAGTGAGATTTCTTTTGAGAAAGAAGGATTGCTGCAGACAATGTTAGTGCAGATGTTCTAATTGGTAAGTTGAAGTATCTTCTCCTTGTCAACCTGCTCTTTCTTTTCCAGACATTGCCAGAAGTGTGTTCAGAGCAAGATGAGCTCGACTTCCTCATGGAAGCTCTCATTATTAGGTGTGTATGAATGACATGAACACACTTGTGCAGGCTTGCAAAGCCCAACAAAATAAAGAAAAAAGGTTCTTTATAGGTGGTGTTCTCTCAGCCCATCTATACAGTAGTTTCAGCACAAAGAGAATAGGCATTACCATCCTTTTCTCTTCTTACAAATGAAGAGGCACCAAATGATTAAAGGCTACATTTTCAAAAGGACTCACATTAGTTTTCATTACCCAAAGTGAAAAATTTAAAGCCCAGATTTTAGAATTAGATAATAAGATTTTTTTATTTCTCTTAGAGAGGCGATCATGCGTTAGGAATTTGGGTTTGACTAGTCAAAACTAACAGATGGCATTGACTTTATGCTGCTGTCATGTCATGTGTCAGTGTCTGAATTCCAGAATCCACAGAACTACTTTCCCATCACATTTGAGAGGTGCAGAAATAAGGAAGTATTAGAGACTTGACCTCAAGAAACATCCCCAAAAAGCAGATCCCCATGTCAGTGTGTTACTAAGAACAACATTGCCCTAGCCCAACTTTTGCCTCTTGGATGGGGAAAATTAAGAGCAGACTTATCTCTGTTATCAGACATGTTCTGCTTCCTATGCCTCACAAGTCTTGCTGTAGCCCAAAAAGAATACAGAAAACAGGGAGAGGAAAAGCAGCCAAAATCAACAGCTTCCCCACCTCTGTCTGTCCCTACACTGTCCAGACAGACACAGAAGGCAGGGGTAGTGCTTTGGCTTTATCCAGTTGCCCTACCTTTGAAATTTGTTATTTTCTGGGGGAGAAACAACAACAACAATTCCCTGCAGCAAAAAGGTTTGAATGTTTTCTGCTGCTGTGCTTTTTGGCTCAAAGCTGCTCCACAACTGGATGTCCCTGTCTCCACAGCAAGTTCAACCACCAGAACATCGTGCGCTGCATCGGGGTGAGCTTGCAGGCCCTGCCCCGCTTCATCCTGCTGGAGCTCATGGCTGGAGGAGACCTGAAATCCTTCCTGAGGGAGACACGCCCCAGACCGGTAAGGAAAGAGTGAATTCTATTTCGTTTGGAGAGCTGCTGCCACAAGGCAAACACTCAGCTGGAAAAGAGCTGCTCTATGCAGATACTATTTCCCAGCATTTTAGATGGTCACAAAATTTCTGTTGTTAAAAGGCCACTGTGGAGGCAGGAGGATAGGGAGCAGAGGCTGCTGGGGCTATGCAGAGGTGCCTCATCCCTGGACTTTGCTAGATAACATTGCAGATGCTACCCAAAAAAAGAACAAAAGCAAAGTCCAAAAAAAAAAATGGTAAACTCAACTCTTACCTTCTTCTCACCAGCTGGGGGCAGGCTGAGGGAAAATGTTGAGCTAGTAATATTAAAAAAAAATAAAGCCATTATTTAAACTGCTGATCAGATGCATTTCTGTGGATATCTGTCAGTTCAAATTTGCCATAGGCAAGGAGACAATCCAGCCTGGAGCTGTCGACTTAATAGAAAATATCTTTAGTCCAAAGTTGTAAAGATTTTCCCCACTGAAATCAGCATCAATAGGAAGAGACAGTCGGCTGGAAATGTGGAAGAAATAAATTATGACTTCTAGAGAGAATTCAGTATTTTGGAAGAATAAAGTTTTCTCTGAGTCCCTGGGTCAGAAAGTCATATGGATATTGCTGAAGTTTAGGACCAGGGCCCAGCTTCACACTTTGTCTCTAAGTTCAACAGAGAACAAAATGCTGCATTTTATCAGTACAAGGGAGACACAAATTTGCTCTAACAGGTATCAGTAAGATTCTTCCTGGAGGCGTCTGGAAACAGATCAACTTTTTTATTTTTTCCATACAGTGTGGTTTTCAGACATATAAAATGGTCTGTGAGACTCAGAAGCACTGCAGTCTTGAATAGGTTGCAATAAAGTGGCTCCTTCCTGGATAAGGAGGCTAAACACCCAGAAAGGAAAGTCTGAAATCTGAGCAAGCAGACTTTATAAATGCAGGTTGTTTTTCTAAAGCTCCTAGAGATGCTCCTACAAATGGGCTGAACTTGGTGGTAGGTGAATGGGGAAATTCATGTTCTGCACTCATGCGGTCTCACTCTCACCCAGTGCAGTGTAAAATGGCACAGACAAGACCTGCTGCCAGGTAAGTGCTTTGTTCAAAACTGCCAGGCCAGGCTGTGAAAAATGTGTGGAGGGGCAGGTGAAATATGATGGGGTTTGGCTGCTTAAATTAGAGAAGCCAGCTCAGTGATGTTACAGATCTTGTGAGGAACTACCAAGAACACTAGTCCTGCACAGCAGGAATTTTTATCTACTTGCAGTAAAATGAGCCAGCTGCTTTTGTAGATGAAACAGCCCTTAATCTTGACAGGATGAAGTCATGGGAGCCTTCTGATCTGAGGAGCTTTTTTCTGTTTGGCCCTGCCTCAGTCATGAGTTCTTCCTTACCGTGACTTCTGTTCCTGTCAGCAGTAGCTCTGTGAAAGCCCATGCCAGAAGAGGCTGATGATTCACTCCATTGCTTCCTTAGTATTTCTCTTTCTGCCTTCACAGTGGCTCCTTCCATTCCTCTTTCCTTGCCTTTCCCCACCTGTTTGAGGTTACCTGACACTGACCACAAAAACTACCAGGCACAAGACCTGTTCCCATCAGCTCGAAGATTCCCCCTGGTTTCTGCATTTAACTTGCTCCCAGGAGTGAAGCAGACCTTGGATTGATGCCTCTGTTTTCTGCTTCATCCCATATCTTCCACACTTTGGGAAAGCTGAGCTTTGAATGCACATGGGTAGTTGCAAGCTGGAGCTGATCCAGAAAAGAAGTTTCCATTCCCTCTTTAACAGCTGGGTGAACGTGGACAGCCTGACTCTGTGCAGACACAGAGCCACACAATTTTGCTCCATTCTAATCCTTCTTTCCCCTTGCCTTGCCCTGCTTCTGCAGCCATCCCATGTGGTGTCTGCCTGGCAAGAATGACAGGGTAATTCATTATCTGGCTGCTGGGGCAGCTTCTGAGGGGCCAATGGCACCTGTGAGTGCTGAGAAATCAGCCTCTGGTGCGTTTTTGACTGCTGGCTCACAAACTACGAGGCAAGGAGACTATGACTGATGAGAAATGAGATGTGTGCAGGACACTCTGCTCTGTGAAGTATGGGATCCAGCCCTGGAAGTGCATTTACCCTCTGCATACACTCGAGGTGAGACAGAGTCTCTGTACATAAGGTCTGTGGCTCAGTGCTGGTGGATGCATCTTTGCACTGCTCTTAACGAACCCTGAGCTGCTTTGTTCCTCCTATTGCTCATTCAGGGCAGATAGGCAGAAGGTGGGCATAGCAGGCTGCATGTCTAGCTTTTCAGGGCCATTAAAGGAAAGGAAAGACAAGGGACAGTGCAGAGTAAAGAGGCTTTGATGAGCTTTGCTTCCAAAAGGAATTAATTGAACACAAGCCCTGTCTGACTGACTGGGGGGCAGAGGTGCACTTCTTACTCTGCAGTAAGCATCATATAAATTACTGCCTTTCCCCTTATTTTCTTTCCACTTTTGTATTTTCCAGCTAATTTCTTTTACTACCTTGTCTTTCCCACCTACTTTTGCTTTCAGCCTAACTACAAAAAAGAGATTTACGTGTTCAGTCTCTACTTTCATCCCCCAGTTGCTCTTTGCACTTCCTTGCCAGTAACATCAAATTCATTCGCTAGTTTTGGATAGACTTAATAGAGGTGTGAAAGACATTAACTTGGCACTAATTCCAAGGCTTATGGAAAAGGAAAGCACCAGGCTGGAGAGACCACCAGTTGCCACTGGCCAGCTCCTACCTGTGTGGCTTGGAACAAGGCACATGCAGCATGCTGCCATGCACTTGCACACTGAAAAGCAGGAAAGGGAGCACAGGGAAGGGTGAAGGAGAAGGTGAATGAAGGGAAGAGGGGGCTTAAAGCACTGCAAGGAACATGAAATGGAAAGCTAAAGCAGCTGCAGGAGGTATCAGAACACAGGATCCAACTTAATGAGAGATGGAGATGCTGCCAGCACTGTTGCACGTTGTTCATCCATGTTCTTCATGTAAAAAATGAAGTTTCAAGTCAACCAACATGTAATGATTTTTCTGGACTCTAAATAAGAATGATCATATCTCCATCCAACATCACTGATACAGGACCAGTGATTCTCATGGAATATGTCCATTTCTGCCAGCTAGGTCCACTCCATAAGGTTCAGATTCATAATTCCCCAGCAGTCCAGGGCTGACAGCCCTGAAGGCTTTCTCTGTTCAATTTCTAACACAGTTTCACATCTATTACAGGATTACCCCTTCCCCCTCATCCGCAGAGAGGCAACCTGGTGGATTCAGAGACACCTGGAGTGGGAGCCTTGGCTTAGTGAGCACTGCAGAATTGTCCATCCTGGGAGGTTCAGTGCTGATCTTTCTCACACACAGCACAGCAATCAAAGCCCAGCTCTGGGAGAGAAATCATAAATGGATAAATGATCCCCCTCCTCTGTGCTGTGCAGCCTGTTGCACAGAGCAGTGATTACACTGAACAATACACAGAATTTCATTCACCTTTAGCAAGATTCAGCCTCACCTGAGAGGTGTCACACCAGTGGTTGCAGCATGCCCACTGCCCTGAGCAGTGGAGCGTTGCAGCTGGCATCATCCATTCATCTGGGGAGCAAAAACTGTAAAGAGAATCCTTTGGTGTGTCTCAAGCCTGCCCTATTGCAAAATGAATCCCAAACCTGCATTTTTCAAACAAATTACATGGCTAAATTGTCCTTGGCTGGGCAGTCACATCTGTTTTAGGATTGTATTTAGCCAAATAAAAGGTGGAAGGAATTCATCCAAGGAAGGAAAGGAAAGCAAAAAAAAAAAAAAAAGAAAAAGGAAAAAGAGAAAAAAGCTGTACACTTCAAATCAGCTTGTGGCTTCAGCCTACTGACTGCTTTGCAGTATAGCTTGGTTCTGAAATCAATTGTAGAGTAAAGAATTGGGCTTTTTACTCAGTTTTCACTTCAGGTTTCTGACCCTTGCTCAAAGGAGCAGGGAAGGGGTAGATTGAGATATTAATTTCTCCTTGGTTATGCCCTGCAAGGGAAAAAGATGTGCATTCTTTCTTACTGTAGCCATCTTGTGTAGCTGGTGAGTCGCTTTAGCTCACAGAGGTAAAAGAGATTATTCCCCCTTCCCCACAAAATGGCAGGGAAAGAGCTGCTTTATGTTTGCAGAAAGTAGTTATTCTGTAAAGAGGAAAGTTAAAGGGGAGATGCAGTCCAGTGTTTTAAAAAAACAGTGACATATATATGCAATTATATATATATATATAATTACAGAATACATGCAGTGTATATATACTGTGTAAATAATAAAATACAGGCAGGTGGAACAAGGTCACATTTTGGTTTATGACCCTGCATTCAACAAAACAGGCATTGTTCACACAGAGATGCACCATTCTTCAATTATTTCATTAGTCAAGAATTGAGGCCAGGTTTTTTTTTCATAACCTCTTCAGAGGACATTAAGTTGAGGTTTTTTGTGGTTTTGTGGGGGTTTTTTTAGTTTTGTTTTGGGTTGGGGTTGTTTGTTCATTTGTTTTCATTTTTTATTTTTTTGTTTTGTTTGTTTGTTGTTTGTTTTTTGGTTTTTAGTTTTACCAGCCAATGACAACTATTTAACTACTGGCTGCTGCAGAGCCTGGACTTATTTCCAGTCCCAGTTTGCAGTGGTTTGGATCAGGTGGGATGGCCAGCACAGTATTGCATGCATCTGGACACACATTTCATTACCACAGATGGGCTGGAGAGCCAGCAGCCCCTGGCACTGCAGAAGCTGTGCTGATTTGTGCGCTGGTGTGAGAGCCCCCAGGGCAGGTGTGCCTTTTGGGGGCTAGGCTGACTGGTTGGTGTCCTAAGAGAGAGCCAAGGAGTGTGATAAGCTTGTTTGGCCCAGTAACTAAGGCTGATCAACACAGCTACGAAATGTTTGTTGTGCCATGAGCAGTCAGTGCCACCCAGTTGTTTCTCATCACTCCACGGGCAGCAGCACTTTTCCCCTCCCCCACAGGACAGGGATCACTGAATCTCACCACGGCATCACTGAGTCACACCTCAGGCATCACTGATTCACACCTCAGGGCAGCAGCTGATGGTTTGGCTTCAGGGACTGAGAAGCATCGGTGCAAATCCTGCCTTTTCCACTAAAGCATCTGGCTCCTCCTGGCACGGGCTGTGGGCTTCATCAGAGGGACAGGAACGAGGAGCTGGCAGCCTGAGTCTTCCATAGCCATTGGCTACACAAAACTGTGTCAGTGCTCCAAGGGGCAAGATAAAACCTACACAGATGTGGAGGAGGGAAAGAGCAAATGTGACTCATGCCATTATACAAAATGTCATTGCCGTGGTTCAAGGTGACTTTAGAGAGGAGCTGGCAATAATACAAAGAAACTCAGTGAAGAACAGCTCAGGCTACAGATCTCAAAAGTCGTGCTGAAAATTCAGAAGAATCTGCCATGAGAACCGGGGGAAATTCTTACAGGGGCATCCCAATGGAGCTGGAAAGTCAGATCCAGCTGATTCTGTCTGTATAACATTGTCTGCACATCCTTTCATAGTTCATGGGTATGAACTCTCTCTTGTGCATTTTCCTAATCCCTTTGTCACTTGCTGGAGAGCTCCCAGTGCTGTATCAGTGACAAACCACACCACGTTCCTGCTTTTAACCTGTGTGTGTCCCTTGTCTTTTGGCAGAATCAGCCTTCCTCCCTTTCCATGCTGGACTTGCTCCACGTGGCCCGTGACATTGCTTGTGGGTGTCAGTACCTGGAGGAGAACCACTTCATCCACAGGTAGGTGAGGAGCAGGACCTGCAGACAGGCCAGCAGGGGCTCCTAATGCCCTGCTCCATATGTTTGTGTCCTGCTGCACTCTAGTGGCTGGATACTTTTAAACGAGGTAGACAAAATCAGACTCCTAGAGGCAATAAAAAGAGGAGCTGCTATAAGTCAGGCTGGCAAAAGTCTGTAGTTTGCCAAAAATCCTGAGCCCTGTCTCAGGGCCTGCACTTGTGCAGCCCATTTGGCCACTCTGCAAATGGACACAATGTTGTGGCAGAAGTCTTTAAAGCTCTCCCTGTCATGAATTTTCTGTAGTGCCTGTCTGCTCATTTTGGAAGCCTTTTCTTCTCCCTCTCGAAGAACACCTGTACAAGCACAGCCAGAAGGGCAACATCAGGTGGTCATTGCTCCTGTAAAACAGGGTGTTTGGCAAGGATCTGAAATCTGCCTGTCGAGTGGAGCTGAGTAGAGAGGTGGCAGTTTGCAGTTCTGAGAGTCACCCACAAGTTGTGCCATCGTGTTACTCAGACCTCAAGGTTTACTCCACCCAGCAGAGGTGGAGCTTGGAGCTTTACAGATTCAGGGCCGCAGCTTCAGTACTCAGGGCAACACCTGCACACTGTTGTTCTACCTGTCTCTGGCAGTACAACAGCCTTTTGATGACACTTGAACAAGCACAGTAGGAACAGATCAGTGGATCATTCCCCAGACAGGCTGATGTTGGGACCAGTATGTTCTGAAATCAGCTTCTCTTCTTGCACTCCTTAGAGACATAAAAACAATTCCAGGGGCGAAGGGAGGCTCACGGGAGGCTCACTCTTTCAACTGGAAGATGTTATGTGAAGTTTAAAGAGAAAATGCTAAAGAACAAAACTGTTCCTGCTATGAGGATAGATTGGAATTGGGGACATTGCAGTTATCATAAACACTGATTTTTCTGGCTGTTTAGGTTCTCTTCAGCTCAGGAAAGTAGGTACTCTTTTTTTGTTTTCTTTTTGACTTGCAGAACTGTCAAATTATTAAGTGGTTCTTCTCTTTCTGTTTCTTTTCTTCCCTTTCCTTTTAGGGACATTGCTGCCAGGAACTGCCTCCTTACCTGTCGAGGGCCTGGGAGAGTGGCTAAGATTGGAGATTTTGGAATGGCCCGGGATATTTACAGGTAGCAGAGCCAAGCCCAGGGTACCTGCAAGTGGGAGGTCACTGAAATGAGGGAGGAGAAGTTTGTGCAGCCTCTTGTGCTGCTCTGTGTAACTCTGGTGAGGCAAGAATGGAGACATCCCAGCCTGGTGAATCCCAGCTGATGCCTTCCTGATGTTTGCCTTAAGCTGTCCTGGAGAGTTTTCCCACTCCTGACAGTTTTCTCCTGGACAGTGAAGTCTAATGGTCATGGAAGGTGTTTTTCCTCCCTCTCAGACTGTCCTCAGTTTCCTTTCTTTACGTTCTCCACACGGAATGGCATTGATGTGCCCTTTTGTTTTGTGATCCCAAATCATTCTGAGTTTAATCTCTCTCCTTGATGCTACCCCTGCACCTTTGGTTTGGTGTCATCAGTAAATCTCCTCAATTTACTGCAGCTAAAGGAGGAAGGTGCAGAAGAAGGTCAGGAAAATGTAATCACCCAAACTGGAATTCAGCCAGGACATGGGGTTAACTACCTCTGCTCTTGCAAGAAGTGCCAGAAAATCTTTAATGACCATAAGCAGTCAGGGCTGCAGTTTGATGTCTCGTGTTCCATAGAGCACCTCCAGAAGTGCAGCTCCATATCCTGCTGTGCTGAGGAATTGATTTGCCCTGACTCAGAAGAAGGAATGCCTCGTGCTCAGTCACCTGCACAGTTTATTCCAGTGCCTCTTTTTTACTGCTTGGGGATTCTCCTGTGCAATTACTAAGCCAGGCTTGGCTTTGCTTAGCTTGAGCTCTGACAGTATCACAGCCTGAGGTGCTGCAAACAGAGTGCTACCTTCAAAAACCCAAGTGTGTCAGAGCTGCTTGGGTTTTTCCCCTCCACAGAGAGCCCCCATGCAGCCCCACTGTCAGATGGGGCTCTGCTGGGACAAAGTAGCATCTGTCACCCTCACACAATCAGCAGAACCGACTGCCAAGATGAACACTTTGGTGCTGAGCTTTCAAAGGTGCCTTTGAAGCCTGCATGTGTTTCTTTGCCCAAGAATATCCTTTGGATGCTGAGGCTGTGCAGGTATGATCAGTGATACCAGCTTGCACTGCCAGGGTGGGATTTGGGGCTCACAGGTTTTATTTTAAATGACAATGACTCTAAAGGACTGTTGGAACTCCTGTCTCAGGAACATTTTTGTGCCACTGTCCCAGCTCCAATGACCTGGCATCCTCCTCAACAAGCTCCTTGTTCCTACAAAGGGTTTGGATTTTACTCACCGTGCTTTAGACTGGGTAAATATGGGATAGGTTTGGTTTATTCTTGCTGGGTGTGCCCAAGATGACCATGTGTGAGATGAGGCAAGGAGATCTTGCTATGGTTGAAAAGGGCAGGAGGAAGCTCTGCCAGCAGCAGTTACTGTGTTAGTAATTCCCTAGGAGGATAAGGATAGCTGCTTTACCAGATCAGGCCTGAAGTGATGTAGATTAAACAGCACTTCCATGGTTTGCTCTTTTCCACTAGTTTTATGAGAAGAAACAGGTCATTTCAGCACTTAGATTCTTCCACCTAAATTAGTCTCTCCTCCGGCTCATAATTTTAATATTTGTAATTACAAAAATCCCATATTGGTGGCATTTTCTGAATTCTTGGCTGACTTTTGTTTTGTTTGTTCTTTGCAGAGCCAGCTACTATCGTAAGGGTGGGTGTGCAATGTTGCCTGTCAAGTGGATGCCTCCTGAGGCTTTCATGGAAGGGATATTTACATCAAAAACAGACACATGGTGCGCTTCCTTTCCTGTGTTGTAACCCCTTTTGTACACCGTGAATATTTTGTAAGGAAACACACGTTTCTTGTTCACTTCTCACATACTGAAAAGACAAGCTGGGTCTTTCAGAGCCAGCAGTGTTTGAGGAGACAAGGGAGCAGAAAGGTCAGACCTGTGCAGAGGTGGGTGCTGCAGGGCAGGGAAGAGAGAGCAAAGCAGATGCAGGTGCTGCTCCAGGGAGGAAAGCATTAGTCCCACACTGAGGAAAGCAGCATGGGAGGCTGCAGGCACGATCCACCCTGCCAGTCAGGGAGAAGGGTGTCCTACATCGTGGGTTTTGCCTTTCTCCTGGCCTGCAGCAGCACTTAGAGCTCCTGAGTGGGCAGAGGTGGGGAGGAAAATCGGGTGAGCAGGAGGCAAGAGCTCAGGGAGTGCGTGGAGGGGGAGAGGGCTGGTGGTCAGGACACAGCTCCTGAGCAAGCCCCAGCAGAGGGGCCAGGTCCACACTCTTGTACAGCTGAGCTCTGCCTGTCTCAGCACCAAGCAGAGGCGTTTCCCACTGCTGCACATCTCTCCACAATTTTAACCAAGGAGGTTGTGGTTTCCAAGCTGTTGACCAGCTGAATGCTCTGGAGGGGGTCCTGTCCCAGCCACTGTCCCCAGGGCTTTGCAGGCCACAGCACCCAGGCCCAGGGCTGTGTTTGCTAGAGAGTTTTTATTGTACTCTGAGTGACAGGTGGGGCCTGTGGGCCTCAGAGCATCAGTGGGAATTCACTTAGCACGATACTTCATGCAGGGTAGCTGTTCCAGAGGAAAAGTTTGCCCAAACTTCTGTCTCCAGCACTGGTCAGTGTCTCAGAAAAGGATAACCTTACTTTCACTCTTGTTACCTCCAGCTGAGCAGTGCTGAGTACAAGGGCAAAGCAACCATATTTACCTACCTACATCATAGGCTTCACTTGCCTAACAGTCAACTGGAATATTTGTTAAAAGTTTTTGCTGGTGTTTGTTAAAATTTTAAAGTTTGCTGTTACAACTGTGCAGCTTATTTATGTGTGAATCCTAGAGCAGGATTTCCACCAGCTGCCTGATCAAATGCTGCAAAGAGCAATGCTGATGGTACTGAACCTAAGGGCATTGCCCACTGGTGAAGGTCATTCCAGTATCCCTCACTTTATTTTCCTTTGCTTCTGTACTCAGGTCCTTTGGTGTACTGCTGTGGGAGATATTCTCTTTGGGATACATGCCCTACCCCAGCAAAAGCAACCAGGAGGTTCTGGAGTTTGTCACCAATGGAGGAAGGATGGATCCACCAAAAAACTGCCCTGGCCCTGTGTATGAGTCTATAACTTTGATATATTCATGCAACTAAGTTTCTGTTTCAAATGCTTTTTCTCTACTCAAAAGTTAATGACTTTTAAGATTGGCCTAATCATGGGTAATCTGCCTTATTAAACTTTAGTACCAGTATTTAATTTTTCTGTTGTTTCAGAGAGTAATTCAGGGCCCATTTGAGAAGCCCTGGTCACTGCTTTTTTGATCAAAGACAACACAATATTTCTCTGTCTTAGGTTAACTGTGAAACTTCAGTTCACAGGCAGGGAAAACTGGGCTCCTTTATCTGTAGCCCTGCCTACCTTTAGTGTATTGTCCAAGGGATTTCAGGTGGATGAGTAATTTCTCTGAAAGACTATGGATTTCTCCCCACTGGTGGTCACATTCCAGTGGTCACCAGTGCATCAGTTGTCCAACTCCAGGGAAGGCAGAGAACTCTTATTTGTTAGAAGCAAGCACGGTGATGAATGTTTATGATTCCCAAGTGTTGGGGAGGATGAAAGTTTGACAAGAAAGTTTAACAGATATGTATGCTTGGCAGAAAGATTTCTGAATGTAGAATCTGAGAGAGAAATAGAAATGGAAGCAAGTTTTGATATAGAAGAAAAGAATTGCTGAGCCAGTCTCACTGGATAACTAAGAAGGCAAAGTTAGTTAGAAGGGGCTTTTTATGACTTAGAGCAAACGATAAGCTGGCCACAAACAAAAAGATGTTTTTATCAAGCAGAAAGATTCCACATGCTAACAAGACTGGCAATGTTGCAAGTAGAAAAAAGGTCTCAGAATTTTCCACTGCAAGAAAACTGAAAAACAACCTCTAGCTTAAACTGTAACACGCTAACTTTTAGTGATTGGAGCATAGTAACATGAATATGGTAATTATAGCAGTTATGATGGGCTATAGGTAATAGTAAAGTTATAGATTGGTTGTTATGTATTAAGATGCTCAGCAAAGAAAAGTGTATAATGCATTGTGTAACCAAAATTAAAGGGTCTGCAGGCATGTCTGCAGCTGGAGCTGACAGCTGTAGGCACAGGCTCTGTCACCCAGGACCCTGGACTGCTGTCACACCTTGGATACAATAAACTGCATTTTAAAGAGCTGCCTGAAGTCCTGCATCCCTCCTTATGGCTCTTACCCCCCAAGTTGCCATGAGTAGTTGGATGCCACAGGATCTGCTGCTCACAAATGTCTCCTGTTCTGCCCTTCCAGCTACCGCATCATGACCCAGTGCTGGCAGCACCAGCCTGAAGACCGGCCAAACTTCGCCATAATCCTGGAGAGGATTGAGTACTGCACTCAGGTACAGTGTTCATTGCCTCGGGTGAGAGGGGTGGAGAGGGTTCTTCTTGAGGAGCTGTCTAGACAAGCCAGGACACGAGGTGAGGAGGCAGCAGTGCACTACTGCAGTCAGCAGTCCAGGGAGACTGATGTCAGCCTAGGACCCTGGCTGGGATATTCACCTCACCAGGTGCTTGATCCTTCTTGTCTTTTGCTGCTGAGAGGCACAGGCTGACAGAGGCTTACACAGCTTTACAAAGAGCACATCTGTAGTTCTGCTTCTGCTTAGAGAGGCGCAGATTCCAACAAGCAAAAGAGCAAAGACAGGCCAGCACCTGCACTGCTTTCCCATGCCTCATCCCAGCCACTCCATCCCAGTGTTTACCCTTAAGGCACAGTCAGCGCTGAACAGAAATGGTCCCAGCTCAGAGCACCCTTTGCAGGTGGTTTCAGCAGCTGTTGGCAATTTTTTGAATCTGACAGCACTGGAGAAGGCAGGTGGAGAGATGGCCAGGCTAAAGAAGTGGGGATTTTTAGGGTGGGAAACAGGGAAAAGATGTGGCTGGCTTCCCAGGCCAAAATCTTATTTTCTTTTTTTTTTTTTTTAGCACAAGTTTAGCTTGTGAGGAATAGAGTGGTTTGGAAAATGTTCTCCTGCCTGCACCAGCGCAGGCTCCTTGTATGATCTCACTGTTGTTCTCTTCAGTCAGTTTGTTTTCCCTTGTTATTTAGGAAGCTTGATCTGTTTTTTATGTGTGTTTAGATCCTGGGATTGGGATGCATTTTTTTCTGCTATCTGTTACTTGCCATGGCATACAGCAATAAGTAAAGGTTGCCAGGATCACTGCATTTTCTCTCAGTTTAATTTTCAAAACTGCTTAAATAGCTCAGAACCACCGTCTCTGTGGATTCAGGCTTCAAGGGGTCTGCCAATATTGTCTTCGCTCTGCATTCCCATTCCTCCCTTGTTGTGTGGAGGCAATACTTACATGGTTCCAACTTTCTCAATATTATCTGAGAGTGTTATGAACTCTGAGATGATAGAGATTCCAAAAACATTCCCACAGGAAATTTTGTTGGACATAAAAAATGCTTTTCATTGGTTTTGTGCCTCTGCTGTTCTATGGTGAGTTTAAGGGTTACTTTCTTTTAAAGAGCTGGATTCTAAGGATATCCTGTTGCATCTCACATCTAACTGCACTTTGTCTGCATCCCCTCTTCATGGAGTGTGGGCTCGGGGTGGTGGGATGTCTTGAGATCACAGCATGACAGCTGCTAGATGTGTCACTCAGTGCGTGATGGCTGCAGACTTTGAGAAGTTCCCGTTGTTCCCTCTGCCAGGATCCCGATGTCATCAACACCGCCTTGCCCGTAGAATACGGCCCATCGGCGGAGGAGGAGGAGAAGGTGGCGATGCGCCCCGACGATCCAGAAGGAATTCCTCCTCTCTTGGTCTCAACGCACCAGGACAGAAAGGATGATAAGCAAACCCTGCCATCTCCACCACCCCTGCCGTCAGCCATCACTGCTGGAAAATCTCTGGGGAAAGTGGGAGCCTTGGAACAGCCAGCGCTGGGGAAGGTGCAGTCAGCCACAGCGGGGGGACACATCAACATGGCCTATGCCCAGTCCAATCCCCCTTCCGAGCTTCACAAAAGCCGGGGCTCCAGAAACAAGCCCACCAACCTCTGGAATCCAACCTACGGTTCCTGGTTTGCAGAGAAGCAGGCCAGCAAAAACAGTTCTCTGCTGGAGAAGGAGAGGCCCGAGAGGGAGAATTTGGGACAGGAAGGAAACTGTACTGTGGGGCCCAACATTGTGACTGGCAGGCTGCCAGGCTCCTCCCTGCTCTTAGAGCCGTCCTCCCTAACCGCAAGCGTTAAAGAAGTGCCTCTCTTTAGGCTCCGCCACTTCCCCTGTGGGAATGTCAACTACGGATACCAGCAGCAGGGCTTACCCTTGGAAAGCTCCACACCACCTTGCGCTAGCAGTTACGAGGACCCTGTCCTTAGAAACAAGAGCCACATAACCCAGCAGGGCCCCTGAGAGCCCTCCACCCTCTCTTGACTTTTTCCCCCTGTGGCCCCTGAGCCTTGAAGAGATGTCCTGTTACTCAACACACCATGAGCAAGGCGTCGGACAGCATCACCTCCTATTTTGTGCAAACTTGCTCCAAAAGTGCCACCCTTGAGGCTGTAATTTCTACTTACCCGAGAGGCTTCAAACCACCAGAGCCCCAGTAGAGTCAAAGGAACAAGGGGGAGGGAGGATGCAGGGAACTGTTGTTAACTGCAAGGCCCAGCTGCTGTTGCATCAACTCATCCGCATGGTTGTCGTCATGCCCTTCCTGTGAGCTTTTCCCAGTTGTGCGTCCTCTGCTTCCGTGTCAAGCCGCGGCTCACTGCCATGAGTGTTTCATGTCTGGGCTTTTCTGTGCCAAACTTGTCGTTGCTGTGGAAGACCTGGAGGTCTCCTGCTGCTGGCAGAGCTTGTAGTGGGTTTGGGAAGAGCGTACTCTATCCAAACAAAAAAAAAAACAAACCACAGGGCTGAACAGTGACGCGATGGCACATTCTCAAGTCTTGTTCCAGCTACAATCCAGTCTTTGAAAGTCCTTGAATGCACAGTGTTGTGGGGGTGCTAGCAGGGCAGTGGAAAAACCCTGGCCATACTGCATCACTTGAAGGGGAGAGGAGAGGAAGCAGAGGATGGGTGTAGGTGCTATGAGGCATTCAGGGGGTGGGCAGTGTTTGGCTGGGGTTTTCTTTGGTTTGTTTTTGTTTACCTATGCTTAAGAACCAGAACCGAGTAAAGCCCTTTAAAATTCCTTCTGTCCTACAAAAGTAGGAATGCCCTTCATCAGGAATGTGGAAGTGTGAAGTGGAATCAAGGTGAAGCTTTAAAGGAATATGGTCGTGAGAGAGACTTTCACCATGCCCTGAAAAAGGACAGCCACCTGCATACCTCGAAGGTTTGAAACAGCCTTTGACATACCCTGTATGAACAACACCATAAAGGCAGAAGACTACGTCGTGCCACTGTCTGGAAGCCAGATACTGTCTGTATTGAAGGGTGTAGAGCCCTTTTTCCTTCGACAAAATACGTGTATGATAGTGGTTTAAGGACAAACACTCCATTGACTCACTTTGTACACCCCGTGCATGAAAAATATTCCAGTTAAGTGTATTGTCAAAACATAGAAGTAGGAAATAATTCATGTGTAAAGATGTGCATTAGTAACTTCAGCTTAGGGTTGGGAGGAGCTGTTTTAGCATGATTGCTATCCAAAAAAAGGGGTGCTTATTTCCATAGAAATGGGAGTGCTGGAGCATCAGCAAAGGAGTGGGAAGGTGTTCTTCAGTCTGAGACTCTTCATTTCAGTGAAGTGACCCTGAGTCTGGCCCTGGATGCAAATGTTGAGGTAAGCTTCCTGTCATCATAAGGGAACAAACCAGAATCCCTATACATCCTAAACTATGGGGTGGGCAGATTGAAGTTGGAGGACTTGGCTTGGACCACCCCCCTTGTAAAGAACACATTGCGGAGGGAGCATTAGTGTGCTCTCCTAATCTGCCTTTCTGATGCCTCTGATACACAGAATTAAATCCTTTTTTTGAGACCAAAGCCAAAAGCAGATGTGGTGACTGGTTAACAGGCTGTGCTCGTGTGTTGGGAAGCTTGGGTCAGGGGCTGCTCTGAATTTCATGTTCATCTGCTAGAGATCCATCCCACTGCTGCTGCATGGGTTGGGGGGATAACAAGGGTTACACTTACAGGCTTCTTTAAGCTGAGCTAAGAGGGTATTTGTCATTTCCAAGGTTATTAGGCTCACAGCTCTTGCTGTGAAATAGCCACTGGGGAGGGATTCTGTCTGTCTTAGGATTGTGTTAATGTCACACCAGTCTCTCTCTCTCTCTAGCTCAGTAAACTCAGTGGGGTAGTTTCTCGAGTCTCAGGAAAGCTGATTAATTCAGGAGGCAAGCACTATCTGAACAATTTATTACACTAGTACATTATTCACATATCATAGCAATTTTCATTTAAGTATTCCAGCTTTCTCATTTTCAGAAGAGTTGAAGCTCCTCATTGTTTTCTTTAGCTTTTCTTTGCAAAGGAGCACATTCTAAGTTTTTGCTGCCTTACAAAGTTACTGAGGGCAGAAGCTGACCTGTTTACTGATGAGTATTTTCAAAAGAATTCACAAGAACAAAAAGTTGCTAAGTTAGTGATCTTTGACTAGCTGAAATTATTAATTCTTGGATCTGGGGCAGCAGCTTCAATGCTGCACAAATAAGCTGCCAGGTTATGATGTTAAAGGTGGCATTTCTAAAGAAACTTAAAAAGCACAAGCAGCAAGAGATGATTGTAAGTCTGTAGGTGTGAAAGGCAAGCTCTCCCAGCCATGGTGAGAGTGTGGTTACTGCTCTGGGCTTGTGCTTGTGTTTTATCATAGAATTTCTTACAGAATGGGAGTTGCAAAAAAATGAAGGAGCTAAACACAGTCTTGCTTCTTACCTATGGAATATGTCAAGAGATAATTCTGATCAGGGGAAATGGTGAATTACTACTGAAATTTTCCAGTCTGCTGAGTACAGTGCATTGAGAAAAATACTGTTCAGCACTGGCAGCTGCTTTTAAGTGAGCTTCCCTCTAGTGTCTTCAGTGCAGAATGCTTTGTTGTGGGTTCTTTAATGATTTGGATTTTCTTGGTTGGTTGGAGTTTTGGGGTTTGTTTGTATTATTGGGGTTTTTTATTTTTTAATCTCTCTCTCTCTCTCTTAACTCCTGGAATTCAGAATTCCACTTTGGGCTTGTTTTTAATGTTAAAACCATACAATTTCTGAGCTCTTCCACAGCAAGCATTTAGTTTGGTATCCCTGTGTGCTGTCCAAGCACAGTACCTCAGGTTGCAAAAACTGTTCTGTAAATATTGATGCTAATCAAATCTTCTCACTTAGAAACAAGAGCTAGACCATTTGCCTGTCTTCTTTCATAGAAAACAAATAGTACCATTAATTGCTTGGACCAAAGGGTGCTCTGTTGCTTGTATTCAGGTGGCAGTTGCCATGAGCATGAACCAGAAACTTTAATTTCTGCGTCTAGGACGATTCACCTGTTCAGCACTCAGAGCTGCAGGGACCAGAAGGGATTTAAGTCACTATGGGCTCACCAGACCAAAGCACTCTGTAAATCCCAAATTCCTCTATCAAACCCCTCCATGCTAGGAGAAAAACAAATTCAAGTTACTTTAACCCTCTTACCCATTTTTTTCTACAACTTATTTTTC
This sequence comes from Irena cyanogastra, assembly GCA_013397155.1. Classification (NCBI taxonomy): domain Eukaryota; kingdom Metazoa; phylum Chordata; class Aves; order Passeriformes; family Irenidae; genus Irena; species Irena cyanogastra. Next base: position 680,271 of record VWZV01015115.1, read on the forward strand.
AAATTATAGCTACTAGACACACTGTATATTTTTAAGGAACTTGTTTTAAGACCGTTAATCTTTTGTGCTGGTAATAATGATGTTCTGATTTATGTCTTCCTCATTCTGCAGTGGAAAAGCGGGAAGCAGTATGATCTACAGGATGTAAAGCACAGCTGGGGAAAAACCCTGTGCTACCCCTCTTATGCTCTGAAAATGGCTTATTTCCACCTGGATGCTACCTGGTTTCCTATAGAAGATAAGTAGGTTTCTGGTCCATGAGCTGCTGGAGGTAACCTGGGTTCAGATGCCTGTCTCTCTGCCTTTCCAGTTGTCCCATCATCCTCCCTTTGTGCCACTGGACCTTGTTTCTCCACCACGTGTCTGGGAGTGAAGCGAGGGCAGGAGCGAGGGTGGTTCTGCTCCCCCGAGGTGCAGTGAGGGAGCAGGGTGGGAGAGGGGCTTGGCCACAGCGTCAGGAGGTGCAGGGCCCACAGGTGGGAAGCCCCATGGCTGTGTTAATTTGGCTGAGTGGGTCTCAGCCAGCAGTGTCAGTGTTGGACCCTGGGCGCTCCGGCTTCCCTGCCCTGCTCGGCACAAGGGCTGGAAGAGGGAATGGCAAGAGCCACTTTGCACATCTGCTCCTGGTACTGCGCCTGGCTTCTGGGGGATGAGAACCTTGCCATGGGAATAGCATAAAACAGCCTTCCACAGCAGCAAAGACATCGCTGTCCGTCTGTCCCAGAGTTAAACCCATCACAGGGAAACTTCCCAAGTGTCCACACCTGGCTTCCTTTAGCACCGAGCTTCATTATGGGAGTGTCTGTCTCATGTACAGCCGTTTATGCAACATTGTTTATAAAGGAAGGGCCTGTGCACTTCAGGGATACTATGAAGAAAAATACTAATATATGGTCATTGAGTATTTTGTATTGAATAGTGTATTTGTATTGTAAACAAGTGTAGTGAACCACAAGGCATGAAGACGAATAAAGTGACAGTAGCTGGATTTCTCTGTGTTGGGCTGTGCAATGACTGGATCAGCGTCAGAGGGAGGTCTCTGGTCCATTTTTACTCATCCATTTTACTCATCCAGGTCTCATCCATTTTCACTTGGCAAAGTTACAGAAGTATTAAGGTGATGAACTCCCTAAGGAGTAGGTTAGGTGGTACCCCAAGCCACCTTTTGGGCTTGCAGCAGCTGTTCCAGGCTTCTTTGCATTGTAAATGTTACACACCAAGTTTCTTACAGGGGAAGGTGCCCTTCCCTCTGCCACACGGAAGGCTGGCTTTTACCCACAGCAAACTGGCCAGTATAGAAAGAGAACAAAGGAGATGGCTGAAGATAGCATTTGAGTGTTTTCCTAAATGTTCGTAGCTAAGACAAGCTCTGAGTCTGGACTGAGGGTAGATAAACCTATAGGCTGTATTTTAATACATTTTCAGTATTGAAAATGACACTACTGAATCTTGTGACAATTCTAGGAAGATGTAGCTCCTCCTCTGAAGCACTCACTGTTAATCCTGTCCCATATCAGTCCTATGGCCCAGGTAGCTGCATTCTCATGAAATGCTCCTTGAAATTAGGACTGAGTACAAACTTTATCCTTCATGTGCTCATTCTACTGCAGGACAGTGCTGTGGTTTGGTTAAGACTTTTCCAGTAGCCATCTCTTCCCTCCCTCCTTTGTTTTCTTCCCTGTCTTAACACAAAAAGGAGCTCTCCTATGCTCTCCCAGGAACAGGGCTGGTAGCAGCCAGCCACTAGAGCCTGTTTTGGATCTGGCACTGCCTGGAAATCTCGGCTGTAATTCCCCTTTTTTCCAGAGCTGTCAGTCTGCAGCCAGGCAGGGAAAAGGATGCAGGTGTATACTCTCCTATGTGGCTTTCATGGAGTTTCAGTTTACACCTGGTCCTTGGCAAGGCTTCTGCAAACTCTGAGCTCTGAAAAAGCCATGACAAAAGCACTGAATTTGTCACCTCCCACAGGTAACAGAGTTAACTTGTCAGAGGAACTCCCTTATGATTTGCAGATCTGCAGAGCCAGCCCTGGATCCATGTGCCTCAGGTGCTGCTGACCAGCAGCACTCTGAAGGTGCAGGCTCCCTGCCCAGAAAACCATCACTGCCACCATCTGCAGAACAGTCACTCAGTCCAGCTGAGCTGAACTCCCTAGAAATTAATTCCCCATCCTCAGAAACCTCAAGAAAATTCTCATTCCCCTCTTACATGCACCTGTGGTCTTCTCCTTTCCAACCAGTGCTCAAGAAAATTTGAAATACTTAATTGCTAGGAGTACTGAGGAAGGACATTTTCTTTATTGGGACCTCAGACAAGGACTGGCCTCAGTCTGCACAGAGAGCACAGAATTGCTGGGGACCATCTGTTTATTTATTTATAAACTACAGATAATGTTTTATTTATGTAGTTTCTCAGGACTTTTGAGGATCATTTGGATTTTTTTCTAACCAGTCAGGGGCTGCGATAGTACAGGCCTCTGCGCAGCACCTAATTTCAAACTTCACTACCACTTATTTTCAGCACTTTTTATGATACTGTGTCCTCCTGCAAGAGTTGGAGTAAAGGATTATGGCAACTTACCTTGGATTTAGGGAAGCACAAATCCCTTCCCATCATGCCCTAGAAGAGAGCCATCAGTAATCCTTTCTGGAATGGACTCATTTATTTATGTTTCAGACAACATAAATTCACAGTGCTTCTTGCTTCCTGGCAGAAGATTCTGAGAGCTACAGAAACAGCTCCATCCTGCTAACAGTGAGACTTGCTCCTCTAAGCTACAATCACAGCCAGAACTTCCAGGAGAGATGTTGAAGCAGAAGCTGAAATGGGATGGCTGAAGCTGAAATGGGAGGTAGAACACAAGAGACCAGTGCCAGATGGTATCTGTGCCCTCTCTCCTGCATGCATCAGGCAGCTCCAGTGAAGCCCAGACCAAGACTCTGCTTCCAGCTGAACTGTGTGGAGCTCCAGAGCTGTGGAAGGTCCAGCCTGACACCCTTGCAGGAAAAACAAGCTCCCACTGAAGCATCTGTGCAAGACAGACCACAAAGAAATGCAGTGACAAGCTGCCCCAGCTTACTGCCTCACCCACACCCTTCTTCCCATACCTACCTCCTGGACAACTCCAGCTACCCCTCAGATAAAGCAGTTCCACCCATTCCATCTGGTCAGGCAGGGAAAAAAGCATTCCTGACAATGAGTGTCTCCTCACAGGAACATCACTGCTTGCCCAGGAGCACCAGGCTGTGACAGAATGTGCTGTGCAAAGGCTTTGTCTGGAACTGGCAGTTCTGTGCTGAACAGCCAGGAGAGAGAAAAGCTTCTGTTCACAGCTGGCAGTTCCACACTGAACCCCATGCACTTAATTTCTACAGAAGAACAGAAGTAAGAAATGTACATGCTGTAAAGACCCAATGAAAATTCTTTTTACTCTACTATTTAACAGGGTTTCATTTTATTAATACTAGCAGGAAACAGATACTAGACAAAGTAAAGTTCAGTACGTCACTGAATATCTGCATCTCTAAATATAAAGCATTGCTTTTTTTTTTACATTCAAAATTTACAGCTTTTATATTCAATTAAAAATTCCCATGAGTTAGAATACAATATGCATTATTTTAAATACAGATCAGGAAAAATAACTACAGCAACATTTAAAAGAAGGTTACAGCAGCAGGATTCTGTCTAAAAATGATATTACAATTTAAAGTATCAATTCTTCAAGTAGGCAAGAGCAAGCAAATCATTTAAGAGAAAAATTACTGTTCTGGAACACAAACCCATCCAGTTAAGATAATGTTTACATATGCTGAACAATTAAAATCCATTCTACGTTTAAAACATGGACAAAAGATTAGCTGTTCTAAAAGGCTGATACACAAATGAGGTCACATAAAGGCCATTACAGTGCTGTACCTAAAATTATCCTTAATCCACCAGAAGATCTCACAAAAAATTTATACTGGAAACTGTTCCAAAGCAAACAAAAAGAAATACGTATCACAAACTAATCAAATAATGGCAACTGCTTGCTTGAAAACCCTGTATCTGTTCCATACCATTGGCAGGAATTACCTTGCTGTATTTATACAGACTTAATATTTATGATAAGGGAATTATATATTCCACTCTGGGTTTATTTGCATTTTACAACTGTGATACTCATTGCCTGCAGCAAACAAAAAATATAGTCTCTAAAAATGAGGGAAAGCTCTCCAGGAGAGTGCAAAGTGCATTATTTTAAAGAGTGCATCTTTTATATAGCTCCTTCTACAAATGCAGAACACAAAGTGCTTTTTACTGTACAGACTGACATGCAGCATATTTGTGCTTTTTAAAGGCTTCTTATTTAATTGCTGCTCTTCACTAGGAGAGGGGCAAATTCTTGTATTTATCAGCCCTTTAGCATTATGGAGAGGAGGAGGAGAGGAGGGGGAAAGAAGAAGAGATATACAAATGATAAAATGCAAAAATACTCCACAACTGTTTGAAAAAGGGGGAAGGGGGATTTTGGCTTTTTTTTTCCTCCTTTCTTATTGCTAGCAGCTGGTACTGGAACTGACAAAGTGCCCAGGAACCAGGCTAGTGTCACCCATCAACCACCTCTGCAGTCAAAGGCAGGCAATGCACAAACATTTCCAGTTCATTACTACATGGAGAAGAACCCTCTAAATACTGCATGAACCACACAGGAACTTTAGAGAACGCTGCAGACACTCTGTTCTCCAACTGGAATGGTTTTCAAATGATGCAGCATCTTGAACCCAAGATGCTGTAATAACCTTCCAGGCAAGAGTCATTAAAGTCAGAGAAAGTCAACAGTGGTTTTACTTCTTAACGTGACTGAACACTTTTTTNCTTATATATGTAAAACGCAAATGCAAGATTTAAAGATTCCAAAGGACGTTTGCATTCTGGGCGGGGTTGTTTTGTGCTTTAAAATACTAAAATACTCCTCTCCTCCCTCTGTGAGCACAGCGTGGCTCAGCAGATGTCATCCACCAGCTTTGCCCCGTTGATCCCACGGTAGGTGACCCTGCTGGGTCTCACCAGGACGCCGTGGTTCAGCTTGCAGCTGAAGTAGCGCTTTTCCCCCACGGAGCCGTCGTTCTTGCCCTTGGCACTGCGGAGCTCCAGCCCCAGCCAGATCCCCGGGGCAAAGTCTGTGGGGCCGATGTACCTGATGGTGCCCATCTCATTGGAGCTGCTCAGCAGAACCTGGGAGCCTTCATGCAGCTTCACGGGCCCCTCCGAGGGAGCCGCCGTGCTGCCGCTCCAGCTGCGCCGCAACACGGAGCTCTTGGATCTAGGGGGAAAGGAAAGGGCCTGAGCCAGAGATGCAGGACTTCAGGCAGCTCTTCAAAATGCTGCTTATTGTATCCAAGGTGTGCCAGCAGTCCAGGGTCCTGGGTGACAGAGCCTGTGCCTACAGCTGTCAGCTCCAGCTGCAGACACGCCTGAAGACCCTTTAATTTTGGTTACAATGCATTCTATACTTTTCCTTCCTGAGCATCTTAATACACAACAATCTATACCTTTGCTATTACCTATAGCCTATCATAACTGCTATAATTACTATATTCATGTTACTATTCTCCAATCACTAAAAGTTAGTGTGTTACAGTTTAAGCTAGAAGTTGTTTTTCAGTTTTCTTGCAGTAGAAAATTCTGAGACCTTTTTTCTACTTGCAACATCAACATGTCTTGTTTGCCTGTGGAATCTTTCTGCTTGATAAAAACATCTTTTTGTTTGTGGTCAGCTTATCCTTTGCTCTAAGTCATAAAAACCCCTTCTAACTAACATACCCTTTGCCTTCTCAGTTATCCAGTGAGACTGGCTCAGCAATTCTTTTCTTCTATATCAAAACTTGCTTCCATCTCTATTTCTCTCTCAGATTCTACATTCAGAAATCTTTCTGCCAAGCATACATATCTGTTGAACTTTCCTGTCAAACTTTCATCCTTCTCAACAGAGAGGGAACAAAAAAAGTCTTTTTTTTGTGTTATAAAACATCCAAGGCAAATCTATAATTCAAGGAAGTGCATGGAGGGAAAAAACACACCCTCAAATCCCTTTTTAGAAAAACTGGGTTCGATCTCATGTCACTAACCAACCATGAAATAACAGTAAGAGGCTGCTACACTCGGCAGTCTGAAGTATTGGAAAAGCAATCTCATTCACCCAATGCTATGATCTACAGTATTTACAGCAGGTGATACTATTGGTAAATTAAGCCATACAAAACATTTTACTTAGGGCTTAAAATAGTTAAACCAAAACAACTTTTAACATACAACTGTCAGTCAAGATCACCAGAACAGACTGAAGTCCTTTACCAAGAGCCTCTGAACTTCACCTAGCTGTGCGAAAATAAAAGAATTTGGAGAATATGCAGTGATGAATGATTGGAAAACAACTTTAATGCCAACCTGAATTCGAGGACTGTTCTCCTGAATGCTCTGTTTTCCCATGGAAAAACAGTGTACTACTGGTCCATTTTGGAAATAAAAGAATGAACATGTAAAGGTCTAGATATCCTGTATGCATGAAGGGGTTTTCTTGAGCAAAGCTAACAGCCAGCTCACCCGAGCACTTGAAACTCATAACACTCACCTGACAAAAGCATTTCTTCTGTTTAGCTCCTTTTGTGAAGATGCTGAAGTGGTGCTTAGACTGCGTCTAAAACCTGAGTGGAAAGAATAATAAGCTTTGTAGGACCTCTTAAAGAAAAAAAAACCTTTATGAACACACATTCTTTGTGTTTTCTTTTATACTGCTTCCACTACATTTGCTGCACATTCTCCCCTGTAATTTGGAAATTAAATGATGAAACTTCTCATGAACATATATGCCTGTAATATGTTTAGCTTTTCAGAGAGAACAGAAATTAAATTAAACAAACCAAACAAGGGTAATTTGGAGGTCTTTTTACGAAAAGCTAAAGTAGAGGAAAAGAAAAACCAACTACTTCAAGTACCTCACACAAGTTTTAGTAATTTCATAGGGACGTCCCCATACTGATCCCTTCATCAATCTCAATTTGTATTAAGGAGCAGGTTCCATTTCCCTTTCTCTCTGACTAGAATGCAATATTAGCAATAAGGGAAGACTGCCAACAGCCATAACTGACATAATTCCTTCTGCCAGTAGAGTGTTAAGAACAATACAGTACTCCACAGTTCCTGCTGCAGGCTACATTTTTAGGAAGGGAGCAGCCAGACTATTGGCTGGCATTTGGGGTCTCTGAAAATCTCTTGTGCTTTTGGAGAAGTTGGCTTTGTGCAGATCGTTTTGGCTGCAGAGTGGAGCCTGCAGGGGCTGCCTCACCCAAGTCCCAGTGTCTCCCACTCCTACCTGGAAAAGTGTGAGTTACTTTACTCCACGAAGTCTCTGTGAGAGAATCCAGAGAACCAGTTAGTCTGAAAAGCAGTAACACAATAAAGAGATCATTTCAACTCAATTCTGAACAAACCTACCGGTTTCTTGTCAAATATTGATGAGGTTTTGATTTTTCCCTTCTCCTTCTGCCTCCAAGACACACCAACATTGCTGCCGCACTCAGGCTGGTATGCAAGAAGTGCCTGGAGCAAGTCAGTGTATTTGAATTACCAGCCTCTCACTCACTGAGCAGCAGGTATGATTCTGAGGCAAGTTCCTAAGAGTTTGCCTGAGCTGGCTTATTCAGAGAAATAAAAGCAAGAACATGTCTGGCAGAGTAACTACATACAAATACAGGAGGAAAGAGTACAGAACTCCTTGGATGCTCGTCCTGGAACCTAAGAAAGAGCATCCAAGCAAGTGGTGCATGCTTTGGATCCTATGTGCAGTTAGCTGGGAATAAAAGAGCATTTCCAGTCATGTCCAAGGGTAATTTCCTTTTATAATTGAATTTAGTAGAACACATCAGGATTGGGTCATGAAAGTAAGGTTTAATGAACACAGAGTATCAGAGGCTCTGGAATAAAAATACTTCAGGAGCTGCAAGAGAAACAGGGGGAGATGTGTTTCCAGTTTTACACTATACCTTCAAAAAGCTGATCTAAAACCACCACATTTTTAATGGAGGTTAAAAACTTATATTTGCAGAAGAAAACATCTGTATCTTCTGCATCTGTTCAAAAATTTGTTTCACATTAGAAATGTATTAAGAAATTATTTGGCAAACCCAACATGACAAGAGCTTCAGTGCTCACCTCTGCACACGAGATGGAGGTGCAAATATGCCATATCTGGGAAGGCAGCTGAAGTACTGCACTCCTCCCACAGAGCCGTCGTTCTTCCCATGGGGCTTGTCCAATTCAATCCCACACCAGAACCCTACATGGCAAAACAGTAAAATCAAGGCATTTTGAACAAAACACTACAGGCTTTTCTTCATCTAGACCACTGGCACAGTTGCCATTCACCCACATCAAGGAAAACAGTTTCTAGTCAGAAAATGTCAAGATGCTAATAGCAAATATGAATATTATGAAACAGTTATCTATGCAATTATGCAAAAATTATAGCCTAATAAATCTAATTATCTCAGCATTTTTATATGCTTTCAATCAAATTATTGACATTTTAATTAACAGAAACAGGTAAAACATTTGAAGAATATATATGTGTGTGTATATATATATATACACGAAAGTAAAATAGAATGTTACTGAGCATAACTGGCTATTGGACAACAAGGAGACAGCAAAGAGCAGCACTGCACTTTCACATTTCCTTCTTCAGTCCTCTGACCACATGGTTTATGCCTCATCTGAGATCATCAACAGTAAAATTAAAGTTTTGATATTAATTTGTTCTTTCTCTCCATCTAACAAGTTATAATTAATACAAATTGCAAGGCTGGTCATGTGATGTCAAGAGAAGGGTGCAAGAATTGGAACTGGCCATCAATTAATCTCATAGAGAACACTGAATAGGCAGCAAGATGTTAATGAGCTTGATCATTCATAACCTGTGATAAATGTGAGCTAATTACATAAAGGTGCTAAATTTCATACTCCATTAGCAGTCCTTATGCTATCCATCCCCAGAAGACTCAGAATTTAATTCAAGTCACTTGGTACTAAGGCACTGGATAAAACCGTAATTCTAATTATCAGCTCAAGAAACTCAAGAATGACAGCTTATGAATTAGAAGGGCTCAGTAGATCAGAAGTTCTCCCCTTCCCAGTTTTAGAATTAAATAAAGATCTGCATTGCAGCAGAAGGAACAAAGCTTGGATAACTTCCAGAACTTTGATACACATTAGAACTGAAATACTTAAACATGCATCTGTTACATTTTCTATAAATTGCTGGGTTAGCAAATGGTGATGATTTGTCATCTTTCCATCCTCACTTCATACAATAGTGTGTTTTCCTCCAAAAAATCATATTCCTGATTTAAAGCAGAGGGGGAGGAGACTTAACATTGTCAAAGAGCTTTCTGATTTCACAGCTGTCAGTGTATGTGGGAAACAGCCTTTTTCTCACTGATCCCTTTGTCAGCAACAACACAAAGAGTGATGACATTGAAGTGTCCCTCAGGTAACTGCAGCACCTGAGCAAGGGCTGCCCACAGTGACACTGGGGAACGGGGCAGGGATGAAACAGGGACAGAGCTTGTACCACGACTTTGCATCCTGACGCGGTTTTTTAAATGCTGATGCCACCCAGTGTCACGACAGAGTATTGCCCATCACCTACCGATCACCCAGCCCTCACCCAAACCAGGTGCTCACACCAACACTCACCAACTGATCTGCACTACTCTTGCAGTAAGATTATAGATAGGGCCATAGAGAAGATAAATTTGGTTACAATATCAGATTCAGAAATCAATTTCAACAACGGAGAACAACTGGCTGCCTTTGACAGCACTTGGCTTCACTGTGAAGTGTTTTTTAGCAAGGGGAAGGGAGAAGCTGGAAGAGAGAAGGATGAGAAAAAAGTAGTAGGGTTTGGGGCTTCTTGAGATATTTGTAACTTTATTGATCTTGTGACCTCAAGGTTTGTTAGTTAAAAATTTTAATGTTCACAATTACCCTCTTAAAGATGCCAATAAGTTAAGAAATGAGACTGGTACACAACATAAGGGTGCAACTATTGCAAGAGACAAGCTGTGTCAAAAAGCCTTACTACAAAAAGTAAGGAGTAAAGGCATGTGATCTCAATAAACCCTTTGGAGACTAAACTGAGGTTTTTCAGAAAGCTTAGTTAAGAAGTTGGATTCTATGATCCTTGTGGGTCCCTTCCAACTCAGAATATTCTGTGATTCTCTAACACCTACAATTTCACCATCAAAGTATTTCTCCTATGTAAGTCATGATAGTGGACAAGTAAAAATCACATTTTCTCCTGACAGTTGTATTAAAGTAAAAAATATTAAATGAAACATAGGAGGTGGGGGGAGAGAGAGAGAGAGAGAGAAAGAGAAAGAACTTGGAAACAAACTTAGAATTGTCTTGGAAGGAGTGAGCAAAAACATGGATTTCCATTCATGTGCTCACATGTAAGTTATCCCATACTGATTTGACATCATACACAGAGCACTGCACATACCTGGTGCAAATTTTGTTGTCCCACAAAATCTAACAGTGCCTGTTCTCTGTCCCACCACCAGTACTCTGTCTCCAACCTGGATTTCTCCATCAGGAGCATTTTTCCTCATGGTTGGAGAACTATACAGCCCTGGTCAAGAGAAGAACAAGATCTGAAATTAGTGAGATTAAATCTTTAAGAAAGTTTTCAATAGCAAGCCAACTGATAAGTGAACAGAGTATTTATCTCTAACACAGTGTACCTTCAACACACGGCAACAGAAATTTTGCTTAGACAAAAACTTGCTTTGTGCCAGCATAAAAACTGGACTACAGCCTTTTCTCTGCTCTGACAAGGTACAATGACCAACTATAAAAACACTTTGCATCTTGAAGATGTTACAAAAATCTTTCTAAAAGTTGCCAAATTTAGATTTATGGTTGAACTACTTCACAAGTGCCTTTATTGAACTATCTCATATTCTGAAACAACACAAGTAGTTCTACACAAGTACTTAACACAGCAGCGAACTCCCCCCTGTGAAAACACACCTCAATACAACAGACCATACCAGCACTAATCTTAGATGAGGCAGAAGACACTCTGGTCAGGGCCTTTTTACTGCTGCTGGTTGAGTTCCTCTTCTTGGAGTAATTCCGTTTGCCTTCCAAGGAGGCAGTAGAAGAGGAAGAGCTGCTGTACCCAGGAAAACCTAAAGACATAAATGAAAGTTGTCCTTCAGGGACTATAATTTGGAAAAGGAGAGATTAAGCAGAAAGGAAAGCTTTTGTAATATGGAAGTTATCTGCTCTCCACAGATGACAGAATACAAAGAGCCAAAGTCAGAACTTGTTATGCAGTGTTTGCACAAACACCTGCCAGGAATGACAAGGGTGCACATGACCCCGCCTTGGGAATATGGTGATAGCTGAGTGCTAGAAGAGGTCTCCAAATGTCCATCTTTATTATTCTATGAAAGTTCATCTAAACAGTCCCAAGCATATTTATTAAAATATATGAGCTTTAGTAGTAAGCACTCATAGCACCAGCCTTTCAGCATCCAGCCTACTAAAGATTTGATGAGAGTGGAAGGAAGGTCATATTAGATGAGTGAATTATTGCCTGGATTAAAGCCTACTATATTCCATTACATACTGTATTAATATTAAAATCTGTACTATAAAACAAGAAAGGGAAATAAATCACTTTTATCTCCATTTGCAAACTCTAAAGTCTAAACTGTCCAATAAGACTTACATTCATCTTTTCCTGCTTCCTTTTCAAGGCTCTTCCTCTTCTCCCCTTTCTTAACCCTTTCTGCCCAAAATGAGGCAGGTACAGCAAGCCACATCTATGCCTCAGCTTATCAACATGAAAAATTAAGATAATATTGCTTTCCAATTTTCCAGACTTTTGAGAAGCTTAATCCATTCATTTTCACAATCAGCTTGGTACTGACACAGGGTTAGTTTGTTCAATGTAATTTAATTCTCCAATTTTGCAAAACAGTAAAGAACTGAGGAAAGGCAAAGGCAGTGAGTTCAAACAAAAGCTGAGGACAGAAGCCTGAAGACTCTGAGAAACTCACTGTAGCTATGCTACCATGAAGAAAATGCAAATTACTGACTAAATAGTGACCAAACAGGCAAATTTCAGCTCCATGTCTGAGGTATAAACACACGTGTGCATTTGAGAACACACCCTGCAAGTCCTTATTTAGAAGCCAGTCCAGGAATGGATTCACTGGAGGTCAGATCACCAGTTTCACAGGGATGTAACAAAAACTGCTTCAACTAAACCTCTCATCAAGATACTTCCTTTTGTGAGGAATCAGAGGGTGGGAGAAGGAAGAGCAGAAAGGACTTCAGCAGGTTGTATAATTGATTCCTTTTCCTTCAGGCACAGCAATTATTTGTTATAACACTCCTGACAGGTGAGTATTTGGCCTGTTCTTAAAAACTTGCCAACAGGGAAATCTCAAGACTTCCTCAGTAGTGTATTTCACCACGTAATTATCCCTAGTGTTACAGGGTTCCCACCTCCCCCTATATAAAACTTCAATCACCACAGGTTTAGATCAAGGTTTTTTACTCCCACTACACATGCAGAGTGAGTTATACTATCCCTTGTATTCCAAAGCTTCCAGTTTTAAGCCTTTCATCTTCTTTTTAATCACACAATCACAAATTTCAAGTCTTTACTCCTAAGTCAAGTTGTTGTCTTTTCTGAATTCTCTCTGAATTCACAACTGTTCATTCACAGAAGCTATAAAAAAATGCTTTCCTTCACAGAGCTGCTGGAGCAAGTCCAAAGGAAGCCATGAAGATATTTAGAGGGATAAAGCACCTCTGCTACGTGGAAAGGCTGAGAGAGATGGGTTTGGTCAGCCCCAGAGAAGCCTCACTGTGGCCTTTCAGTGCCTGAGATGGGCCTCCAAGAAAGATGGACAGACTTTCCACAAGTGGAAGCAGTGACAGGACAACAGGTAGAGGCTTCAGACTGACAGAAAGGAGGCTTAGATCAGATATTAGGAAGAAATTCTATACTGTGAGGGTGGGAGACACTGGAACAGGTTGCCCAGAGAAGCTGTGGCTGCCCCTCAATGATCTTTAAGGTCCCTTCCAAGTCAAACTATTCTGTGATTTAAAGAAGGCATACTCAAATCCACACCTCAAATTATTCCAAAGAAACACTGCTTTTGCCAACACTTATAGTATGATTTTATAGACAAAACCTTGAAGGAGACACAACTTTTAGGGTTTGTTCAAGACAGCTGAAAGTGAGGTCCCTTTGAGTTTCAAGTTCAAAGTACTGCTGTGGTAGAAGCTGTTATCCAGTTGTGAAACCAGATAATTGCAGAGAATGATTCACATGCAGAAGGTACCCTTTAAAAGCTAATTTCATTTTTCATATTTGAAGCCTTTTATCGTGAGTCTGCCATGATACAACACCAAGACTGTTAAGCACTGTTAGATGGTAACACTTTATTACAGAAGCATGAACACACAGATAGAGGAGAGAAAAAAATGCCAACAGAATATTAGAATCTAGGCAGCTCTATTCTAATATAGAATATTAAAAGCTATACAGGGTAAAAGGTCTCCCTCAGAAACATCAGCTGGTAATTCTGCAGATCCTCTGCAAGATCATTTACTAAGAGCCAGTTTTAAAGGCTTTTCTATGTTCCTGCCCAAGTAATTGGCCAGAAGTGGTTACCAACCAACACAGAACATCAGCCAAACATCCACACAAATTACTTTGCTCCTAGAAACCTAAATACCTACAGACTGCTTGGGACTTGAATTAAACAAGCAAGACAACTTTTCTATAGTGTAGATACACTATATGCAGTGTACAGGGCTTTTACAGAGGTAGGCCAGCAATAATACTCTCTCTACCATACACATAATTTTTCTTAAGATGTTAAAAATTTTAAAATTATTTCATTACCATCTTTTGCAGGTACAGTTTTTCCCCTGTTAGCAGTCAGAAAGTTGTTTTCAGAAGCACTGTCTCTTTTTGCCATATTTAGGCCTATAAAAAGAATATATACAATTAAAAAAATACATCCTAACAAGCAATAATAATTTCACAGGAAAGTCATGTACAATAACCATTTCTGCAGATCATGCAGATTTGCAGATTACTGGATGCATGGAAAAATGGATAAAACTGTACAATTTCTTAGACACTTGATAAATGGGTAAAATGAGAACTGCAGAATTGTTTTGATGGATAAGCATTGATATTAAACCCCTTACCACATTAAACCAGTCCAAACTATCTTGCCAAACAATAAACAAATGGTCTATAAAATATTAATTTTTATACTGAGGGAGTTTTATTTAAATCTGTCAAACATTCATATCTATAACATTCAATTTAATAGTACTTACAGTCTACTATTCACCAGTATTAATTCCATCATTTCTGCTTTAAAGATTACACATCAAGTTTTTGAGAGAGATTTGAGATCAAATCTTCATTCAGACCACAAATAGTGATGTAAGCATGCCAATATAGTTTTTAAGAGCCTAACTCTCAGAGCAAGCAGTGTTGTGATATGTGAGGAACTCATATTCTCAACTAAGTTACAATTTGCAAACAGTCATTTTGCATTTCTGACAGTTTGCTACCTCAACAAAGAAAAAGCTTATCTATGATTTATCCCCTCCCTGTCATGAAAGAAAATCTCATCTGTTTTATTTAACGACATCTCTCAGCTTAATTCAGCCAAAGGGACTGAACTAGTTTGTGAATGCAGCAGTGTATGTCCCAAACTTTTATGGTCATTAAGGCATCAGATCAAAAACCTAATTGTTTGTGGCTGATAGCACATTTCTTAATTTTATCTCAGTAATCATTTTCCTAGAAACTTGAAGATCTTTTCTCATCAATCTGATGGATTATTCAAATCCAGTAGAACCAAATAAAGTTTCAAAACCCCTATACAATATTATAAGTATATTTTACTTTACAGCAAATAATCTTATCTACAAAAAGCATATTCATTTTTCTTGAATCATTACAAACCAATGTATTCCAGGGAGGAAGTTTAAAGGAAAGAAATGTGACCTGGTGATGCATGCAAACACTGCAAACCCAAGTTCTGCCTCTGCAGCTTTGTCCTTCCCCCACTCCTGCCCCCCAGTCAGCCAGGCAGGTTAATTCCAATGGAATTCTGTGCAAAGACTCCCTGCACACAGCAGCTTCCAGACACTCACACCCAATGGATGTAAGCTCTCCTGGGTAGATGATGCTTAACTCACTCTGATTTCTACCTTAAAGCAAGGTATCAAATGTTTAAATTTACAAGGACACAATTGCACCTTTGGGACAGAAAAGGTGGGTTATGACTGAACTGTCTGTGACAAAGGAAAAGTCTCTTCTATTATAGTTTAATGAGTTACAAACAGCTCACAGCAAAGTGAATCAAACACCAGAAAATATTTAACAGAAGAAGTCAGTTTTGATCTGCTCCTGAGCGATACTCCTAACAAACTCCTTATCCCAAGAAGCTTTTTATGCAAGATGCCCATTTATAAATAGCTTCAATCTTGTGCTAATTGTAAATACAGACACTTACTGCCCCCTCAATCTAAGCAGAGAAAAGTTACATAAGTCATTCAAAAAGCTGTCAAAATGCATCTTTTCCTGGCACCAGCCCACTTCGTTGTTGTTACACCCTGCATATTACAGGTAAAGTGTGCAGTGTTTTAGGGTGCTTGGTAAATTTGATGAGAATGTGTGTTATCTTCCATCCCCTAAGCTGTGCTGCCTTAGTGTGAGTCACCTGAACAGGGCTCAAAAGGCAGAAGAAATGCCAATGAAATATTTACTGACATTATTACATAGGCAGCCAAACAAGGGGGGCCAGATTATGCATGGGCAGCACTGCACACTGCAGGGAAAAGCCTTTTCTCCAAACTTGGAACCTGAACAGTCAGAAAACATGGATCATTCCCTCCACAGGGAGGGAACTTACACAGAAGGATTAAGTAATTTGAGCAAATTACTAAGAAACTAAACCAGAGCCAGAGACTGAGCCCATAACTCCAATCAGTAGACTGAGGCCTCATAGCAAGGACAACCTTTCTCTTTTAATTTGGCACTGGTTTTACTCAGCTAATTTAATTAGCAGATAAAACACAATGAGTTAAATAGTTCATTTATCATGTTGCCAGAAAATAAATCTCTTCAATTTCTAGGCATAAAGGTGTATAGATTATTTACTAGATATTCATTCATTGCAAATTCTCCAGAAATATCTTAGTAAATGGAACCTCATTAAGCTGAGACACTTAATTGGTATCACAGCCAATTAGAAATTACTTTAATGGCTCAAGAATAGATGTTGTGGTGAGGGGTTTTCTATATAGAGTATGTAAAGAGTAGAAACTGCCACAGTACATCAGATCACTGTAATCACTCCACAGCTCCACACAACATCCTTCCAGTACCACTCCACAGCCCAGTGAACTCCCAACCACAACAACGTGGAGTTAATGAAAACCTCATCATCTCATTCCAGGCTATGAACTAATTCCAAACAAGAATTTTAATACCAAGATTTACTAATTCTTGAAGAGTAGTATCTCTGCATCCTGTGTCAACATGCAAGAACATACTCACCAGAATTCACTTTGGAAGTTACGTGTGTCACATCTACTTTCTTGGATTTGACCAAAGGTGAAGACCGCACGGAAGAGCTTCTTACAGAGCTTTTCTTGTGATCAGGAGCCTTGCTTATTTTGGAAAGGGGTGCAAAGATACCTGCAGAGAAAATTGTATGTGCCAACCAAGACCCATGGATAATGGTAAAGTAATAAAACTTTGCAGCTACCCTCTCTCACACCAATTAATTCAGGGGTTTTTTTTTTAGCCACTTTCGTAACTTGCTATGCTGACAAAGCACTTGCAGGGTAGGAAGGACAAGCTCAAGTGAACAATGAAACCAAAATCCTTATCAAGAACTTGATAAGAAAAGGTAATAAGATATTTCCAGAGTAAGTTGGAAACACTCAGTAGAACGATCAATTAGAATCTCCTTTTTGTCCTAACAGTAATGTTCAGTCTCCACTGCTAGAAAACACAACACCTTTGTATGTCCTGTGTGGCCATGGCACCTCAATTAAAATACCTCAAGCTCAAAGTTAGAAAACAACTACAAGCAGGAATGTCTTCCCAAGGAAGACAAAGCAGGTAAAGAACCATGGCTATTATTGTTACAGTACAAACAAGTCATTTCAACAGTGTAGATAAAAAACCTGGAAATTTCACAGTTTCATGGAAATAACCAGAAATTTTGACTGGTTGGTTGTTTCAGTCATTTTGCAAAAAGTTATAGCCAAAACTTTAGGACCAGCTAAAGAACCAATAAATCAAACAAAGCGCTACAAAGAAAAGCAACACAATCTGCTACCTGTTTTTACCCTCCTAAACGGTTCATACCTTCCAGTACTCTTTAAAATTTGGGGCTTTAAAAATTGAAGAAAAAAGAAAATAAAGGTTATACCGCGTTTTGGTGCACACTTGAAGTACTGGACTTTTCCAACACTTCCGTTGTTCTTTCCTTCTGGTTCATCCAGCTCTACACCAGCCCACTGGCCACTGGCAAATTCTGTTGTGCCACAAAATCTTAAGGTACCAACCTAAGAGAAAAAGCATCAACACAGAATGGGTTTGTTAGACAAGCACTGTTCATGAGAAAATAGTATTGGTTATGAAAGAGACAGCAAGTAATCTCCAAGCTTTCCATCACAAAAAATGCAAACATCATTTCCCTCACTTATTCACATTCCTACCTTTCGACACCACTCAATTCATTTTCCAAAAGGTCTTAGTCCTTCTGTGTGTATTTTGCATTAAACAGCAGCCATGGTTACAGACAGATGTCACAACAGACAAGAATTAGACAGTAAGAACCACTGTAAACACAGCTCTAGGTCAGCAAGGTACAGGAGCACATGCCCAATGAGAGGTTTTATTCACACTGTTTATAAAATAATAATTCCAGAATCAGGGCTAGGTATCTTCCTGAACTGGAGGCTCCATAGAAATATTAGATTAGATGAATCTGTGTGTGCATAAATACATACATACAAATATATATATAGCAAAGGTTCAAGGGTAAACTTCAGAGCATAATTAATTTTTTCTCTGGAAAAGATGACATTCCTAAGTCTCCTATTCCCTCCTTATGATTAAACAAAATTTTAAAAGCCAGCAAGTGTTTTGAACATTTAAAATGTTTTAAACATTTGCTGTGGCTTCAATAAATACTGTAAACTCTGAACAGATAACTATATGAAGAATATCAAGACAGGCCAGTCTTACTGGTGAACCTCATTCTTTCTCTGCAAATATACATTATAAGCTCACACACTTCAACCAAACAGGGGAGGAGTAACTACAGGAGATGCATTTAACATTGATTTAAATTCCCTTTTATATTTGATTTTTAAATTAGTTTTAGTAATACAAAACTTCAATCTTCCAGTTGCTCAGTTTCCTCATCTCATGTGACCTTAATATTAGTTCATTCTACATTATGACTCCACTGTTTAATCCAACCCTCAGAGAGTAAACAGAAAGAAACAATTTTTTTTTTACTATGAAACCTTCCAAGTATTCTTTCCTAATGTCTGTAAATAAATAAACATGGCCCAGAGCCTCTCCTCTTATGCTGAAGATCTCCTTAAACTTGATTGTTATAGGCAGGTAGGTCACACTAATCTAGACTTGAGACCTTTTAGTTATCGACACAGGGATCAAATTCAGCCAGGGGAAGTTCGGCCAAGCAGCCCCAGGGATTCCTACAATTCCTCCACTCACTTTCCAGGCACTAGCCAAGGGGCATTTAGAACAGCCAGCATCTTAAACCAGACGTGGTAGGTGGCAAAACTGCAGCTCCAATTTTGCCCAAGGAGCTGTGCAAGCAAGGAGCAGGGGATCTCTCTCGCATGAGACACAGCAGGAGCAGTTTTCTCCCAGCTGCTGGTCTCCCTGCACTACCATTCCATCAGATGTGATCCAAATGGACACCCAATCCAGCAGAGCAGGAGCTGCTGGAGCTGTGGGGCCCCAAATCACGTACACAAACACCTGCTTCCACAGTTTCCCACCCTGTAAGACAACCAGAATGACAGGCGCAGTAGGAGTCAAGAGAGGAATCCATTCTCCCTCTGGCATCTACTGTGCTTGGCTTTCAAGCTTCATTAAAGCTGACATATTAGGAGACTGCAGAAGCAGGAAAGACAACAGGAACTCATAAATATAGCTCCAAAAAATGCTGCTGTTCCAAGTGCCCTCAACCCAGCTTCCATATTCCAGAACGAGAACTGATCCAGGAGAAGGTTAAAAATGAGGCACCATTTTCCTCATCCTGTTTTCACTTTTGCTCCACCCTGCAGGAATTTAGGAGTATCGAGGGGGAGGGGAAGGCAGGGCTGAGAACAAGTTTTCCATTCAGGCAAATGGAGAAAAGGTGTGGGAAGCAACGTGGGAGTACTGCACAACAGCTCCTGGCACACAAAGGAAGGAAGGGAGGAAAGCTGGAAGTTCAAAAAAGCACAATCGCATTCCTCCTTCCCACCTGCTCTAGAACAGATTTGGCTCCCTTAAAGAAAAACAAGCTAGCTGCAAAGCCCTGCTAGCCTTTGGAAGCACAAAACCAGCTTCCAACAACTCCTTAAAAAACACTGCAACAGCATAATCAATTAGATGAATAAAAGGAACCAAACCTGGGCAGCTCTATCCGTGCACAGTGAGCATATTACAGCACAAACCATTCTGTGGGCCTTATTCAGAGAAAGAGACACAAGAGCACCCATTTCATCACTTTCTTGCTCTAAAGCCTCCATTAACTTGCACTTATATTATCTCCCCTTGCTGCCACTGTGATTTCTGATAAAGAAACTTCTGTCTTTAAAGGCTAAGTGGTTTTTTTCTGTACATACTTCAGTAAAAATGCTTTCTGCATAACTAGCAATTCCTTCGCTTTCCTTGACCCAATTTCAAGAATACACCAAATTAAAATACACAATAGGAGCTGCTTCACACTGTTGCTGGAGATCACTTTAGAATCTTTCAGTTGTGACAGTTAAAAATCTGAAGTTATATTAGGAAAGCTATTAAAGTGGAGGTTATTAAAATATAAAATTCTGCTCACAAATGCTTTCAATATTTACCATGAAAAAAAGAACTTCTCTAACAGAGTTCTAGCACTTAGATCCCTTAATATCAGAGCAAATAAAAAGTCTGAATACTGAATGCAATACTAATGTTACAGTTATCAAATATATTTTTAGAAAGGTGGCTATCGGGGTAGCTTCTAAAAAGCTATTCACATTTGAGCTGGACTTCTATTAGCTACATCCTTGTACTTCCACAGAACCATGTAACAACCCTGTTGGCACAGCACTGCTTCAAAGATTTTAGCTGCATTGCACCAGTGAAAATGGGTTACAATAGGCTAAGCAGAACTGAAGGGTTTTTTCCCTGCCTTCTGGAAACTATCAGGAGTACTTCAGGAATGCACACTCCTAACAAAGCTGGGCAACTCACAAAGTAATTTGTGAATTTTACCATCACTTTGATGTGACACCAAAATCATTAATAAAAGCTGAGCCATGCTGATGTACTATAAGAGATTGTTAAAAATCATTTAAAGACACAAAATGCAGCCTGTGCCTGTCAAAACTGCTTTTCATAGTAATGACTTTATCACACAAGTCTTCAGTTTATTACTTTCTGTAACCAGTTCCTTGCTGCCATCCAGAGGTAACACCTTCCAGAAAGCATTTCAGACCCTCAAATTGAGGTATGTCTCCAAAGTGGTAAATAAATGGACTCTCCAGGAGTTAGAGCCAGGCTGGCCATACCTTCTGTCCTGCAATAACAACACGATCTCCCAGCTTCAGGCCAAGTGACAAAAGCATGGCCCTGCCTGTGACGTGGTCGTAGGCTGGAATCATGGCTTTGGAGATGTCACACGAGAGAGGCATTGCATCCAGCAGGATCTGCTTGATTTCCTTGGCACTGGCTGCTGCGTCTGCCATTTCCAAAGGCATGTCTACTGGATCAGGAACCACATCTGCTGGGATCTGCCCTTTGTCATTCTGTAGAAACATAACATAGCACAGCAGTTAATAGTTGTTACAAGATAAATCTGATCAGGTGAAACCACAGCGTTTTATGAAGTGTTTAATCCTCTGTATTAGATATTCTTCCTAGAATATAAACAACTATGAAAAAAATCCACATTTTCAAACAAGGATGCCGAAACATCCTTAGACAGATCAGCTAGCATGTACAGCACCTCATTCTTGAAACCAACAAGTAACCAACATTTTCAAATTTAAGAACATTATTAGGACTCAGAACACCTGAAACAAAACACTTGTGTGTATCTGTGTACCTGAACACAGACCTAGAAAAACAAGGCAGACTTCTGGTGTGTAATGCCAATACCAAAATGCCAACTCCTCCCAAAGGATCTATCCTTTCCCAGCATATAGCTTGCTCCTTGGTGAGGCTTATTCCAAATGTAAGAGGGAATTTAATCATTGCATGTCGCATGTATAGAATATGCAAACATGATGGCTCACATGAGTACCTGAATAAATCTGTTCAGGTTTATCTAGAAACAGACTATCCTAGGAGAAATGGATTAAGGACAGAGTCCTTTCCAAACATGTCCCATTCCCAGAGAGCTGTGACTGTGATTCCCTGCATGTCCTACGTGACAGGACAAGTTGCTGGAGCACCAGCTTCCCTGGAGTTAACCTCAACTCCAGGCCAGTTGCCCAGAGAGCAGGTACTGTCAGGCTGCTCCAGGGACAGTTCTACCTACACTCTTCAGCAAAGCCACTGGTGTGGAGCTTCGGCTGTCTGCCCATTTTCACAACATCTGCAGCAAAATAATCATTTCACTCTTCCAAATTTGTCTCAACTGAGCCCCTGGACTCAAATTATTACCAGAAAGAATGATGCAGAGTAAGACTGTATTTATTTTGGTCCCTTCAAAGCAGACTAGAAGGTCAATGTTTCCTGAGTCCCCTCTCAATCTATTTCGAAGCTAGAAAAGTATAATTACTCGGAATTTACACTGCTGTTCCCAAATAATGAAATTCTACACACTGTCTCTAGTCAAAACTTTATTGCAGGTTTGAGCAATTCATCATCCACCATTCCTTAAAAATTTCCAATCGCTCTATAAGTAAAAACCATACCACCTTAAAAACAGGATATAGCTCAGTTAAAGTTGCGTGGGGAGTTTGAGTTTGTAGCCATGACATTAGAGATTATTTTGGTCACAACAGTCCCACAATTCAGCCCACCAGGTGCCCTGCAAATCTCTGTGCCAACACAAAGCAGGGGCAGAGCAGCGGCAAGAAGGCAAAGTGGAAGCTCAGGGGAAGCTCAGGATTTCCCTTCTCAAGGGCACAGCCACCTCTGCCAGCTCAGAATGTTTGTGCAACTACAAAGCAGCATTCCCTGTGACAACAGACTCCTAAACATAACAGCTGCCAGAGAACTCGAGACACATTCATGCACACTGAATAAAGAGACAAAGAAGAAACCCACCATTTTCAAGAGATCTAGACTGACTATCAGGAAGAACTATATGGACAATAATGTTCCAGAAGATTTCACACCCTAAGTGTTACATAAAATAATGACTTTTGAGTACCCTTAAAACAACTATAATTTCCCATTTAAAATAACCCCCAGCATTTGAAAATGGAGAACTGAGATACTGGTTTTGCTAAAACAAGAAAACCTTGCAAGCTCTTCCCCTGCAAAAAACAAACAACAAAAAAACCCCACACAAAACAACAAGCACCCAAATCAAACACAAAACTCAATCAAAATCCAAGATTGTGGCTAGACACATACAGCAACACTGCACTATAACCTATGCCTGTTATTAGGTTACTAAGCAGAGCAGGTGATGTTTATGCATTCTCAGTTACTCATGCTAACACCGAGATCACTGCTAAGCACAGCGCTGCATTTCTGGAGGGCAAAGATTGCACTCCTCCATTTCTGAAAAGATCCCCCACTGATGTGGGGACTCAGGGGTTGCAAGACACCCATGAGTATTAAAAAATGAAAGCCCAAACAACAAACATAAAAACCTCTTGGAAGTTATTTGAACTAATGAACTAGACCATGACACAAAAGTACAAACTTCAACACACAAGTAGGACAAAGCATACAAAATCATCCACTATGAGTTGCAAGTATCTTTTTCTGAGGCACTCTCATTCCATGTAGCACACTTTCAGCTGCACAAAATCCTGGACAGACTGCCCAGTTCTTCCAGGTACCATTTTCACCTTCTGGTGAATCTACAACCTAACTCCTTACCCTAAAGGCAGGATTTGCTCCATGTTCCAGTAAACACTTGACAGCTCCTGTGCATAGGTTAAATGCAGCAATATGCAAAGCTGTTCCAAAATCAAAATCACTACAGGTGGCATCCACATCTGCAATTAAACATCACATGTGAGGTATGCAAGTCTGTTACATGAACATTTCCCTGTACAGATTCCTTGCAAGGACATTCATTTTTACAGTTTATGCTAGCATTTACACAGACACACCATTATTTATGTACCAAATGCATATAAGAAGTAATTCTATGTAGAATATCAACCTTATTTGCATCTCTTTATTCATACCACGAACCAACCTGGAAGATGAGCATGTACTTTCACTCATTTTTTAATACTGATGGCTTAACTGCAAAATTGCTGCTACTCAGGATGGCCAATCTACTGTGCCAAGAATAACAAGTGAGTAGCTTCAGGTTTGCAAGTAAATTAATGTTTTAATGTTCCAGAAACATTTATATTTTATTGCTTCTAGGTGTCAAACATTAAAATGAGATGCATCTTCAACCAGTTGTTTTCCTTTGTGAGCAGGCAGCAGGGCAAGGGAAAACTGATTATACATCTGCTTTACACTGATTTAATTACTAATGGCCAAGAAGGAAGTAAGAGCTGCTGATTGTTATAATTTCTTTGTTTTCAAAGAATTGCACTCTGAAGAGTCTCACACTGACAGTTTGGAAAATGGGAGTACTGCATCTGACTGGAAGTGATTTAGTACAATATATATTTCTATCAGTTGTTCCCAATATATCTTTCAATCTGCTATGAAGTTATTACTGCTCTAGAAGATTGGAGTTTAAATGTCTGTTTAGTCTGAGGCTCCTCTCTTAAATTATACAAGAGAGATGTCATTTTGAGTCAATTAGGTATAGGACTGTTAATTAAAAATGCCAGCTGATTTAGTACACAAACCAAAAGACTATGAGTATTAGCAATCATGTTCCAATTTGAAATACCAGTGAGGAACATAAAACTTTCCACCTCAGGGCTGAAGAGTCTCCTCATATTTTCCAGTATCAGTCTCCATCCCAAAAAACATTAGCCCTTCTCACAATATAAACAAAGTATATCCCAACTGCATCAACATCCTTCTACAGTTACACTGAATGAACACATAAAACATCAGCAATATAGAAAATACAGAGTTATATATATCTGTATAGACATGTTAAGTTCATACATACTAATAAAATTGACTCAATTATATAAAGATCAAAAGCAACAAATTTGCAATCAGAATTTAACAGTTTTGCAATTGCACTGATAGAACACAAACATGAAAAAAGACTGCATTCACATGCCTCAGTCATAATGAGAGCCATGCATACAGATGTACCCTTTATGTACCAGAAGTCAAAAGACATTGGTAAGCCAGTTTAAAACCAGCTAGAAGCTGAAGAGCTGTATACAGCCACTGAAACTTCCACGGAATACAGACAAACATTTTCTGCACACATAGGAACCAATCTGCAGAAATACTGGTCAGTAGTATCAGCTGCATGTATTCCTATTTTGAAAAACAACTGATGTGTGGTTTGGTTTTTTGAGTTAGACTATGTGACTTCCTCAGACTTGCAAACTTCATGCTTAGATTTTCTGAACAGCTGTCTTACAGCTTTGATCTAAGTGGGCATAGTAGAGGTGACAGAAAAAGAGAAATATCAAATGTTACCTGGTAACTACCCCCAAACTACCTAGAGGAAAATAATATACAATTTTTGTATTTAAAACCTCTAAAAATCCAAGATCAAACTAGCTCTCTCTTGTAGCAACTAAGGAGTAAATCTGTATGAAGAACTTAACTACAGAGTGTCAAAGAAAGCAGTTTAGCAGTAAATCAAAAGGAAACACCTGTGCTTCACAATGGGTGTCTCAGGATCAGCACACCACTGTCTTGAAAAGTTAGTTATATATTAACAAACATTTTTTTCTCCAGTTTAGTATGGATCCATCCAAAGCATGCTCACCTTCTACATATGTTCTTCCTTCTCTGCAAACTGCCTAATGAAGTATGGAGCTAAAATTATTCTATTAATTCAGACTATCCATTGTTTCCATATCACAGGGCAAATAATTTTATATATTTCCTGACATAAAAAACATCAGCTGCTTATCCAAGAATTGCCAACTGCCATGTAACTGGAGTGGTTTCCTCGGAAATCTGAGCAAAGTCCCAGCCCTTCTGTAGGAACTGCACAGGAAGAGAACACCAAATGCAAATAAGTTCTGAAAGGAGACCAGACTATTGAAATGTGATGTGGACTTAATTACTACTGTGCATTCTGATTTTGTCCTTTGTTAGCCACCCACACTTGTCACCTCCTAAGCAAGTCACACGAGTAACAGCACTGCTTAACAATTACCTCCACTGAGATTCAAGATGGGGTAAGCAAGCCCTGGGTACTCCAAAAGCCTACCAGCTTTTCAAACTGCTAAGACAAGAGTCCCTAAATAAAAAATCCTTCTGCAAATTGGCACAATCAGAAGGATATTCAGTAGAACAAATTCACATTTGTACAATTTTAGTGATAAAGTTGCTTACTGGTTTTGCTGTCCTGACCAAATTAGAAACAAACAGTTCTGATCAGAACCATTTCTATATTTCCATTTGCATTAGTAAAAATAGGGCCCCAATTACCAATCCTTCACAGTATCATTCCAAAAGGTATTATCTATTTATGTCAAACACTTAAGTCAAATTGTTCCTTAAACAGGACCTTCTACACAGCTGAGAAATTGGAAAAACGAGCATGTCAAAATTGTCTCAGTCACAGGTTTGCCACATGCAATTTCCAAATCCGCACTACTCCTTTAACTTTCTCCCCACATTTCAAACATACTTCTCAACATTTAAGCAACCTTAAAAACCACAAGATTTTACTAGTATAGTTGTATCTTTGGTTTTCTGCAAACACTGTCTTAGTTCTCAATAACATAAGATGAACCTGTTTGCTTTACAGTCTATTTGAAACTTCTGTTGTCTTGTACAAAGCTCAAGTTTAAAAACCAGCAATGCAAACAGTACAGTAAACCACTAAAAATAGCTTAAGACACAAATGAACCAATAAGACTGAATAAAAGAATACGAAATTATTTATGTATAATGGATAAATGAACACCAGACTTACAGACCACTACACATCAGCTTAGGATCAACAAAATATGGACAACTACATGAAACAAAGGTCACAATGCCTACCTTTTGGCTTTGCATTTTTCAAAATAACACTGATCAGTTCTGGAACATCAAAGTAGGCAGCATAATGCAAGGCATTCATATTCGTCCAGCGGCTGCGTAAGCTGCTGTCAGCACCCAAATCAATAAGTTGTGTTGCAAATTTTACAGCAGTTTCAACATCACCTGCAGGGTAATTTTTGTAAAGTATGCATTAGTTGTTTATTTATTTGACCTCAAAAAACATATACATGTTTATGTGTAACACAAAACATACATTAAGCCCTTCAAGCTCACAGCAGAACTATTACTATGCCTTTCTTTTTAGGATTAGGATATAGAAATCTTTGCCCTTTATCATAAAGGGCTGAAATCTCTAGTGTATCATAACACTATCTGTTTTTCTCTAATATGAGTACTGTGTCAACCATCAAACCCAGGAGTTTTAGTATCTGATAGAAGAAAAACAATTGCACATCACAATGCTGAAGTTTATGTTAAAGATCTGCCGACACCAGGGGAGATGACATATGCTAGACTTCTCTCAAACTCAGAGGAGAAGTGGGCTCAGGTCAACCAAAAAGTAACAAAACATAGAAAAGTTAATTGGGGTGTTCGAACAGAGTTAAATGTGCTCTCAATTTCAGTATTTATGACCATGATAATGCAAACAAAGTTCATTGTTCTCTTCTGACATGAATAGGGTGAAAGAAACAAACAAATGTTCTGTCACCTAAATGTTCTGCTGTAAGAAAACTACAGCAAAAACTATAGCAAACTTGCAGCTTGCACCTCAGTCTGAAACTGCCTTTGCGACATGAAGTATCTGTTTAAGCTGGTACTACTGTGTGTAATACCTGTATCACTAACTCAGCTTGCTCCCCATGGCTACAGCTGCAGCTCTGCATCTTCCTTGCTTGCGGCCACCAAAAGAGAGAAAACTGAGCACAAAAAAAAAAAATCTACTGCAAGGAAAAATTCCTTAAGTGCCAGTGGGACAAGCTTCTGTGAGTCAATTAGGTTTTTACATCTATAAGGAATTTTTTTTTTTACTCACCAATGCCATGAGCCCCTGATTTGCAAGTGTAATGCAGGAGAGTCATATCAGTCAGTCCATCTCTGTCATTCACATTGCAACCCCTTTTAATGATCTGACAGGCAAGTGGAAAATGAGCACATTTTAGCTCTGGCATATCGCTGACATCACTACTATTTCCTAAGTTATTTCATATATATTGGCTCCTGGATTCATTGCAATGGCTAGTAACAAAGAAGCCTGCCAAAAAAGACTCTTAACTGCAGAATTGAGCAACATACACAAATGTAATAAACAGCATTACAATTAACCTTCATTATTTACAGATTTAAAAAATTATTTAAATTGCTTCTTCTAACATATACTTCACATGCTAAAATGTTAAGCAGTTAACTGCATGGGAAAAATGATTTATGAAGCTCTCCCCTTGTTCTTTGAACTCTCAGTAATTACCACTCCACTCTCACACACACCCAAAAAGAAACTCCCAGTTATAATATGGTAGGGTTAATCTTCACTACACTTCCCCACATATTCAGAAAAGCCTCTAATCCAGAAGAAAAATAAGAAAGTAGGATGGAAATATAAGAAACACATTTTGTGCCCTAAAAATATTGCCCTTAAGGTCAGGCTTCAACAATAATTTCATATACTGGAGTTTGGGATTACTGCTGAGTAGGAAACTGAAACACCAAGGTGAAGGGTCTCAACACAATTGCCTTGAGAGAAACATTGCTTATACCATCTATGCAAATGTACTGAATTTTATCCATCATCATTCTTTTTCCAAATAAAACTTGACAACATGTGGAATACAAGGCATGATCAGTCACTACCTGTTAAAAGGCAGAAACTGTATCTGCATTTATGATTAATTCTGCTTCTGAAGAAATTCGTTTTATTCACTGTCAACACAGTATTTAACATTGAGAGCACTCAAGGATTTGTAGCTCACCTCATTCCCAATAATATCAATATTCTGCTGGACCTGTGGAACCCACTGCCTTAAGATAGCAAATAATTCAGAAACTGATGTTTTGGGGTCGAAGAGTATTTCTTGACATGCTGCATCATTGGGATCGAAGAAGGAAAACTCTGTTAAAAAAGAAAGGAGTCTTTAAAATCTTGATGTTTAACATGCATCTAGCTTTTCAAACTCAGAGGCAAAGAACAGCAGAGAGAAAACATCTTCCTTCTTCTCCCATCACAATTTACATGGAACATACTAAAATATAAACACACACTCTAATGAGGAAGGCATTCTGTGACCTCCGCTATTCTCAGATATTTCATTAATGCATCAATCCCAGCTGGTGGCAGCTGCAGGAAACAAACACCTTCAAAAATTAAGACACCAAACCAAGACCAGGAAAAAAAAAAATCCAAAACACTTCTAAAGATTTTAACCCTCATGTTCTTTCAGGCAACCCAAACTGTAAGTGTATAAAACATCTTATTATAAAAGGTTATGTCATGTTACTCACAGACATGTGTGTCTGTCTATACACATTCTCCATTTCTAAACTGTGGAATTTCTTCTAGCTCTGGAAAATTATATGAAAGAATCTGGATAGCAATGGCTACGAGGAGAGGGAATGAAAGCAGAGTCTACTGGCATCAGCAAATAAATCATGGCAAACACTGAACTTTTACCCCCACTGCAGCTATTGGGGAGCTGCCCTTTAAACAGGTTTTGGATAAATGTCCAACTCAGCTCACATCCATCGCAGATTCAGGGCTCTCAGACAGGACAGACAGGTTAAGCAACACACACCATCACCCATCTGGGTGTGTGACATGGCATAAACCACCCCGGGTGAATCATCCCAACCTTTCTCCAAAAACAGCACACTTGCTTTCTAGATTGGATTAACAGATAAAAGCACACACCGAGTTCACTTCCTGGCTATTTAGAGTTCCTCAAACTCCATCACCTTGATTCAACAAGAATGGAAAAGGAGGACAAGTTCACTGATCTTTACCATTAATTTTTATTTGCATCTAGCATATAAAAAACACCCAAACCCTTTATCTCCCAGCACTACACAAAGTGTGCTTCTTCCCTATATCCCATGCATCAACACACATCTACTGATTTATCCACTAATATTTACCTTCCATATAAACCACAGTTGATCTACAGCTGAAAGCTATGAAGTAAACAGACAACTAGGCAACAAGAGCAATGATCTTGCAGGATATTCACAGTTCTTACTCCACCAGGAAGATTTCTAGCCACAAACCTGATCCAAATTATCTATCAGAAATCAACTCCTACAATCAGCATGGTAGGGTAAAAATCTGAGACTGTATCAAGTATTAATAACAACCACCCTAAGTGCTTAACAGGTGATCCACTATGGTCTTTGCAAACCAAAGCAATAACAGAAAATCTGTTAAAGCAATGAATCCCAGGAAAGGATGGCAATGGCATCTACATACTTTAAAATATTACTTTCTCCCCCTCTATCTTTCCCCAGTATTGATCACAGTGCTCAGCTGCATTAAGGAAAAATAAATGCAGTGAATGTAAAGACTGAGAATCTCTTTCTGCCATGGTTTAACCTCTTTTACCCAGATTCAGCAATGTTACTGTTACACAGGTGACAGCAATCTTCTATAAAAGGATTTTTTTTATTAAATGAGTAGGCAGAAACCAGGTAGAACACACAGCACTGAGATCATAGGGTTACTAGAAGATACCACAACAAAACCATGTTTAAAGAAGGCAAATGGAAACTTTATCTAAGGGATAAGAAGGCAGAATGGAATAAATCCTGGCAGTACTTAGAGCAGACTAGGAGAAACAAGTGATGAGAACGGGGCTAAACCATGTAAAGCCACATGTTCACATACTGAAATATATCACATGGAACATCACACTCCCAACCTGAGCTAACTATAAAATGGGTCTCAAGAATGCTGAGTCTGTCAAAGCCAGAACATTACATGTATTTATTTTTCCTGAATACAGCTGATTGCTCTAACCAATGCATGGGAAACACAGAGGTGGAAGGAGTGATTTTTAAGGTATGTAGATGCTATTAGTATCTTCTGCACCATTCAAAGGCATTATAATTGCAGCTATCAGTGAAGCTCCTTACCTACAGTGACATTTAACACATTATATACTGTTATAAATTTTATTATAATTTACACATGTGAAGACAGTTACTGAAGACAAACATTATTCTGACAGCTGATCACTGACACTTGGTATAATTTTCTACCACTCACTTCACAGTCCTTACCACCACAATGTACACTTCCAACAGAAATATCCTCTTCTATTACATCATTTACATACTAAAACACAAGAAAAAGTGTAACTCTAGAGGTTTTAAATGTGGTGTAGATTAACTTCCCTTACTTACTCCAATTTTACACCTTAACACAATATCCAATTCTACACTGAGATGTGAAAGAACTACAAATGTGACCACACATGCACAGAACTGTACAAAAGAAAGGATATCATTTATAGTGTATGCAATATGAACAATGGGAAAAGCATGGGTCTTCATCTTTCATTTCATTTAACAGAGAATCCATTTAATAAGAAGAAAACTTTTTCTGGAAAGAATTAAGAGCTGACAGCTTTTCTTAAAATTTATTATTCAAATTTATTCTCTGCTGATCACAAATCCATTTTCTGTTTAAAGTACATACCACAGTCTGAAGGCATTGGTGCTGCAGCAACAGAAAAAGTAACAGATGTTTCAGAGTTTGGGAATAAGAATCGTTCTCTTCCAATGAGGGAATCTCCTTCGAAGGAAGGTTCTGGGAGATCCTCTATGGTCATCTTCTAGAGAGCCACTTTAGGAGGAAAAAAAAATCAATAAATAACCTCATTGGAAATACTCTGGGTTGGTTCTATCATGGTAAGATATCATGTGCAATGAGACTAAAATCTTAAATTTGCAAACAAACTATTACTGCCATTACATTCTTACAAACTAATACATTAACAAGGCTGGTAGAGTATGGTGTCAAGGTTAGCCAACTTCTAGTTTTGACTTCCACCACTAAACCTGCACATAAGTAATGGAAAACATCATATTACTCCCCAATTTCCCACTTGAGCAGTAAAGAAAATATTAATGCTCTAATTAGCAAACACAGACTGAGAATAAATGAATTAGTGTGTTTCACAGCTTTATGGAAACGTGAAGCATCAGGTACCTGCCTCATACTCTGCATGCACATTCCCTCCCTTCACCATGAGCAGGAACATGCATCTACTGCTGCCTCCTCTTTTTAAACTCTCAGCTCTTTCATCTTCCCACACACAGCTGCAGACAATTCACCACTGAGTGATTCACTCCTGGACTCATGATTCCGTATCAGCTCCTTTCCCAGCTCTTCTCCTGGATGTTTAAAATAGCACACTTACCACAGCCTTGGAACCTTCACCCTCGTGCTGTTTCCAGTCAACTTCCCAGGCCTCACAGCAATCTAGGAGAGAGAATCAAGACTAAATGGTTGTAGAGTTATAGTGGCAAAATCTAACAACCCGCTCAAGTTACATCCTAGTTATGGTTCACAGGTTAAGATCAGAGAAAAGCTGGCTACCACTTGTAAGACATTTTATCAGGCAAATTCATTAACAAAGAACAAAAAAGTCATTATTCTTAATGGAAACAGGCATGTTTGCACCATCGGAGGCTACATCTCATAGGCAAAAAACTGAAATTCTGCATCTTGAATTATCATTATAAACACCTGGGGTAAAAGGAACATTTCTATCAAACAACCTACATTTTTATTCTGGAGATTGCTATATACTCCTCTTTCCTCAGGAATTTGTTTAGCCAGCCTGGTTGACAGAAAGAAGTCGTGGAGCTTGAAGGAATGTTTGTTTTTGTTACACTTAATTTATATCCAAGTAAATATGAAAAACTAAAAGAAGACTTATTTTAGTTTTTGTATCTAACACACAACAAGCTGTATGAGTAGATTTAGTCTGGTATTTCCCCAAATAAATCTGTCATACTACTTGGGACCTCACAATCTACATGCTAATATAAAAAGCATTTTAGCAGTGGATTACAGATGCTGATCTCAAAGCAACTAAATTAAAGCCTCCTTCTCTTGCCCATCATACACAGTTCACTTTGTGCTCAAGTTGGAAATAAAGGTCCACATGAAAAACGCTTATTTTTGTCCCAAGTAGTTTATTTTCTTAGTCTTATACAGTTGTAAAAATTCATGTTCTGGCATGAAGATCAAGGAGGAGGCCACTGGAAGGACAGGGCTATTTTTTCCCACAGCATTATCAAATTGCATTGGCTTACATGTTCTTTTATTCAACGAGGCCAAAAACATCTCTAATTATTTCAATTAATATTTTCTTACAGTCAGGAAAAGTTAAGAGTTTACATTTCAATGGCTTAATAGCCATCATAAAGATGACAGCTTTCTTGTGATAGGGACTAGAAAGTCCTTTAAGCTGCAAATACCCAATTAAATTGCTTTTAAAGGGCAACAGTAAAATAAATCTGCTACAGTCTGATATTTCTTCAGAGGCTACAGCAAAACAAAACAAAGCTTTGTAAGACACATGAATCCTCAAGTTTCTCACAGGCAGCACCTCAAAGCTCTCATGAAATGCACAAAGGAACAAGTAATATGCATGAGTATAGAAGGAATATTAGCTGAGCCTCTTAAGCTGGAAAAAGACACAAAAGAAATTAAAAGCTTTTTGCACAGCCCTACACTGAGGGAACAAAGAAGCACAGTGAAAAGCAGTCAGACCTGATTGAGCAGATGGTAACAGGAAAAGGTGAGATTTTGTGAAGTAGGACAGCGTAAGTTGTTGGAACTTGAAATCAACAGAGACATTTCAAAATTAATACAAGAAAGAGTGTTCATGGCACACAGGAAAGCAGAGCAAACAGAACACAACCTGTGCAAGTAGCCAGGGCATCTTTTATTCTGCAGGGCAGAGACAAGAACACCATCTATGTTCTGCCAAAGCAAAGCAGGCAGGGAAACAACCCGCGCTGTCAGGAAGGCAGCACCAAGTCCCAAGGGCTACAATGCAGATGCTGCCCCAACTCCATAAAGAATGAATTTAAAGTGTCCACAGGAGTGCCAGAACCTCCAGTGGGAGTGTGCACACCCTGACACTGCAAGGTTGCCATCTGGCTCCAGAAATGCAGCACGTGTCACCACACTGCACTGAAGCACGCGATGCCAGGACGACACGTTCTGCACCCACATCCACCTCCAGAGGCTGCCAGCTCAGGGGTAAGAGCTTCCCAGGCAGCTAACACCACACACACAGCTGGAAAGGCAAAGGGAAAGGCTGAAAACTATTCCAAAGGAAGTGAAAAGGCATCCCCACACCATCCTCATAATGGCTTCTGTTGTCAGCAAAACCAAAACCACCTGAGGTATTAACAATACCCCAGACACACTTCCCACCAAGATTCAGCTGGAAAGTGCTGGTGCAATGGAATGGGAGGCCTTCCAAAAGAGCAGTGACTTTCCTGTATTAGTAAAAGAGTTTAGAGCAGAAACTACTAGAGAAATTGCATGGAAGAAAAGACAGAATTTTTCTATTCACAGCATTGACAAACTAGCACCGAGTGCAGTTTAGCACAGCAGAGAGTGTCATACTTACTATTTACCAGCCATACGTTCTTCCAACTGAATTATATCTGAAAATGAAAAAAAACAGAAATATGAGGGGAAAAAAACTTCAAAGAGTCATCAGATGCACACCCCCTTTTGTTGACAAAATGAACAGCAACTACAGCTTTCTGGATATCCATGCATTACACGGGAATGCATGGTAGTTCTGCATAGACACATAAAAAAAGTTCCATAATAGAGGATCCAACTTTTTCATGTACTCTAGTTTGTAATTTGTGTTAAAGCACAAAGCTTTCCTGCAAGTGCTGTAAAAACTTGCAAATGCTAAAGCACTTCAAGCTACAACATACAGTTGTTCTGGGCTTTGATAGCTGAACCTGGCACAAATGTGATGCTATTTTTGACAACAAGTATGCATGATGGACTCCATATCATGTACTTAGATGTGTTCAAGAAAAATTAAGTTCAGAGAACAAGTTTCTTGCACATACACCACCTGCCCACTTCAGAACATTGACAGCACGAGTGGCAGACATGCTATACACATGTAGGTAAACCCAACATTTGAGTGGAGTGCAGGGCCCTCTTGCAACATGGCAGAGTTTTCACAGAGTCATTGAACTGTCAGGGTTGGAAGGGACCTCTGAAAATCATCCATTCCAACCCCACTGCCAGGGCAGGGTCACCTGGANTGGGAAGCGCCGGGAGAGCACCGGGAAAGTGCCGGGATGTGCCGGAAAAGCGCCGGGAGAGCGCTGGGAAGCGCAGCCCCGCCCCAGCCCTACCTGCTCTCGGCCGAGCGCAGCCCGCGCCGCCCGGGCCCGCCCGCAGCCCACGGAGCCGAGCGAGGCCCAGGCCCCGCCCATCGCTGGCAAACCACGCCCCTTCCTAACCCTCCGACCAATGGGCGGCCTGTGCGCCGCGCCGCGCCCCGCCCTGCAGACCACGCCCCGCGCGGCGGCGGGGCGGGAGCGGGAGCGCGCACCTGCGGGATGGATGCGGGAGCGCGCACCTGCGGGATGGATGCGGGAGCGCGCACCTGCGGGATGGATGCGGGGATGCGGGCGGCGGGAGGAACCGGGCGGCGATGGAGGGGCTGGCACCGGCTGGGGGCCAGGGGCAACGCTGGCGCGTTTCAGCACTCGGCCCAGGCGTCGGGACTCCCCGGTTGTCTCAGTAGCCAGGTGGAGGAAGGAAAGGAGCAGCTCCCAAGAAGGATNAATGTCACCAGGGAGGGAGACTCCACAACCTCACTGGGCAGCTATGCCAGTGCTCTACCACCCTGGGCACCACTGAAAAAAGCCTGGCACCATCCCCTTGGCACCTGCCTTCGAGATATTTATATGTACTAATGAGATCCCGTCTGCCTTCTCTTCTCCGGACTACATAGGCCCAGCTCCCGCAGTCTCTCTCCGTAAGAAAGATGCTCCAGACCCGCACCTCTGTGCCCTGCGCTGGACAGGCGCTGTGACAAGCTGCAAGTCCCGGGCAGCTCAGCTCCCGCACCCTCCGGGCCCCTCGGCTCGCCCGGAGCTCCCCTGGCCGCCTCCCCAGCACACCACAGCGGACCCCCGGAGCCGGGGGGATGCGGGCGGCGGGAGGAACCGGGCGGCGATGGAGGGGCTGGCACCGGCTGGGGGCCAGGGGCAACGCTGGCGCGTTTCAGCACTCGGCCCAGGCGTCGGGACACCCCGGTTGTCTCAGTAGCCAGGTGGAGGAAGAAAGGAGCAGCTCCCAAGAAGGATTTTCAAAGGATGCTCATCCCATGCTGTAAAATCTAATGAGGATCTAAATCCAAAGATTGGCGCTCATCGGGAAACGCCTACGGTGGTAAACCCAGCATCGTACTTGAGCCCAGACTGCATGAGGGGAATTTGGACTGGATAAAACCTCAGCCAAGTCCTGCTATATTTTTGTGCTCTACGTGGGTCACTATTAAATAAACATAACTGATGTTTACAGTCATGTTTTTGGTGGTGGTGTTGTTGTTGTTGTTTTTCCAGTGATGATATTAAAAGGGGTGGGGACAGGACGAATAATGGGAGTGGCAAGTGGAAATTCCTCAAGTGAAGTGCTGAAAGGTCAAGAGTTGCAAATTCTCTCAGCTCCTAGAGACTCCAAAACTGAAAGAAGGAAAGCATTGAATTGCAGTTGTGAGAGTAAAGGTGATACCAGATGGCTTTAAAAAATCTAGGAAATTCTTCCACTTCTGAGAATGTTCCATACCTTGGAAAAGGCAAAGAAAACATGTTCCAGGAAAATGCAGACCTGCTACTTTCACCTCAAGGCTACTTAGGTTCAAATTCTTTTTATAAAGACAAGAGTGTAAGCAAGATCAAATGTGAGCTTTGCACTGCCAGTTGATGTTTGCCTTTTTTGAGATGCTTGGCGCTCTGGGCAAAGGAAATGTTTCATTGCTGATACTGAATAACAGAGTTTAGTGAATAGCCTGGAATGGAAATTATTAGCAGTTCTGGAGAAGATTAGGAGAACTTCAGTGAAGGTAAAGAACAAGCACAGGGGGAAACAGTGTTAAGTAGTGTTAAATGCAAGGTTCTCAGCTGAGGGAGGCTACTGATGACATCCTGGGATATTATCCTTGGAATCAACCTTTGTTTCATGTTTTCCTTTAATAATAAAAAAATAAATTAAAAAAAAAAAACACAAAACCACAAAAAAAAAAACCAGCAACCTGATGAGATTTAAAAAAAGCAAAAAGGAAAGAATTTCTGTTAGAAAGGAATGAACTGATAGAAGATTGAGGTGTGGGATCACTGCATGGAAGTGACTGAGGAGTTGAACAATGCAAGGCAGCTACACAAGGGGCATCAGTACCAATAAGAAGCAATGGCACAAAAATGAAACACTTATCTTGGGATGTGGGACTGGAGATTGTGGCAGGGAAGTGAAGTGTTTGTGCCAGCAGGTGTGGCCGTCTCCTTGAGGAATCACATATCAGTGTGAGCACCTCCTTCAGCGAGCAGCAGCTGACCCAGTGTGCCTAGAGAGGGCTTGTCAGCACGGCCAGGGAAAAGAACAGTCTGTTTTGGGAGGTTACCAGAGCACAGCTTGTTTGGTGCAGCAGGGTGAAAGCTGAGACAGAGGATGTAGTTGCCATCTGCCATAAACCACAGAAAATGGGCTGTGAATTCAAAGGTGGTGTTGAATACTAGGACAGAACTGTGTGTGATTATTTTTTTATGCTAGAAGATGAAAGCAAGGACCTGACAAAGCATTGCAGGTTCTAGAACGTCCTGCTGATCAGGCCAGCAATGGCAGAACCCCAAACATCTTAGCTCAAAGGGAGTCCTGAGTGCTGCAGCTGCAGAGGAGACTGGGTGTCACTGCCTGACAAAACCCCTGCCTGTCTGAACTTCCACCTCTGCGCCCTGCAATGGAAATTTTAAAAGAATGTATATTTAAACCACTTTCTGTACCTTAGCACATTGTCTTTTTCAGCCACTCCTACAAGCCAGGATGTGAATGAAAAGAAAAGGCCTGTTCAGCCTGTCCTGCCTGACTCAAAGGCTGCTGAACACCTGGAGAACCCAAAACAATGGGCTGACCTCCTCGGGGGGAAGATGGGGAAACAATGCTTGTGAGCAATAAGCCTGTTCAGCTGAAATATTATTTCATTTCCTGTTTCTCCTTTGGGCAGAAATCGAGCAGTACTAACCAATTCATCTCCACAGATTTAGGTATCAGGGGAAAGCAATCATTAAAATGGCTTAGGGAGGCATTGCAGCTCCAAGTAGAGCCACTCTGGAGCAAGGCTGGGGGCAGCAGGGAGGCTCTGACAGTGAGTGTGCACACTCACTGTGGTTAGAGACACTCTGAGAGAAAGCCAGGAGGAATCCTGGGTTCACCTCAGTTTTCAGGGAAAGCATGAAACACTTTAGGTAAGGAAACCCACTGGAAAAGGCAAAAGGCTAAATAGCTGCACTCTATTCTGTAGAATCTTGGGATATTTTTCAGGAATACAAATTCCTGGACCTCACTTCTGGATCCAAAATCAATACTACCACCTTCCATTAGAAGCCCTTGCCAGCCAGTTAAATTGCCAGTCCCACACCTGAAAGGAACTCACTCACCTTGAAATTGAACCACAAACCTGCTTTCACCCATGCCAGCTAATGTGACTGTTGCCAAGGCCAGTGGAACCCTCTCCTTTTCATTTTTTACATTTGCACAGCTCTGGAAATCTATGCTTAACACTTTGTGCTGTTTCACACAGTTGTTTGTCCTGACTCTTGTCTCTTGGCAGTCCTGTCCTACCCACTGAAACCAGCAGTGAAGGTCCTGGCTGGGGCAGACACCTCAAATACCAGTGGAATTCCTAGCAAAGAGAAACTGTGACTAACTGCCCACAACACACTTTCCAAAAATAACAGACAAGTGTGAATATATCTCACAAAACCACTGCTGACACTAGTCATACAATTTTTCTTGACACCTTTGGGTCACCTGAGTGTACCAACAACCCTGTGCA
Source organism: Irena cyanogastra (assembly GCA_013397155.1). NCBI lineage: Eukaryota > Metazoa > Chordata > Aves > Passeriformes > Irenidae > Irena > Irena cyanogastra. The sequence goes on from VWZV01015115.1 coordinate 718,992, forward strand.
AACAAACTGCCCAAAATTACTCTCTTTAGTTTTCTACTTACATTTCTTCCTTCATTAATTCCTTTATAAAGTATATTTGCTGGAGAGGGAAGCCAGTTGCCTAGGTGTTTTCAACAATTTTTTTTTACTTGTCCTCCTGTTGTTTAAAAAATCCAGATGTTTTTGCAAAACAGGTTTCTGAAAGCATTGGGGTCACATTTATTGCCTCATGCAATCAGACTGAACCACTTTACTTAGAAGTTAGAATAATAAAAAAAAAGACAGCCAATTCTGAGAAGCTTATCACTGGCTCAGAATCCAGATGAATTTTGTCTTTCACTTGCATCATCACCATGAGTAAACTCTCTGGATAGCCTCACTGGTTCTATTCAATTATTTGCAACTACATTTCCTTCAAACCATGATGCTCCTGTTCTTGACCATTGTCAACAGATTTCCACAGGGGAAACAAAATGAAGCTTCCTGTGTATCTCTGCTAGTGATTACAGAAATGAGAAAACCTGCTCTGTATCCCAAACTAGTGTCAGCTCTGCAGGAGAAGCTGAAATAAAACCAGACTATTTCGTATTTACTTAGTGCTATCTAGGCCAACAATATAACAGCTCCCTGGTTATACTCAATGTGCTCACACACAAGAAGAAAAAGGGCATTTCTTTGACAGTAAAATAGCTCTTTAAAATTGTTGTTGCCACTCAAGTTCTCCATTATTCCTCAGTGAGCTCTTTTCCACAAATACAAACCTTAGATTTTTAAGACTTGGCATAATCATTTATGTGCATTACCTATTTTACCCTCTCTTTTTTTTGTGTGATCACAAGATAAAGTATTTTGCTTATAATTTTTCATGGGGTAAAGGATTGGGATTTTTCTGAAGTGCCTCTGAAGTATAAAGGAATAAATGCCTACTTGGTAATAGGAGTATTGATAAGAAAAATGCAGTTACATAAGTGTTTGGAAGCAGGCACATCAAAGATCTCACATAAGCTAATAAATCTTATCAAGAAATAATCAGACAGCAATGAAAGCCAGGATAAAACAGATTCCTTGTTAAAACACATTTTCTGTGAGCCTGGATCTTGATTTAGTAATAAATATATAATAAGATGTGTATTGGTTTACTTTTAATATTTAAAATAATAAATGACTGCATAATTCCTAATCATAAACCAGGATTTTACATTTTTAACCATATATTTATTCCTTGTAAGATGTTAATGCATGGTATGAAAATAAGTAGAACAAAAATTCAAATAAAAGTAGCACGCCTGATCGAAGGCAAAGGAAAGAAAAAGAGCTTCCACCAACTCACAACGAGTTAATTGTCAAAATTCCCAGTGTGACCAATGGAGGTGTTGGAGCTGCTTTTTGGAAAAAAGAGACCAGAGGTTTCCTAGCACAAATGTTAAGCAGCTGCACAGAGATGTCTCTCAAGCCACACTGGGAGCAGAAGAGGGCCAGCAGGGCTATTTGCTGTTCTCCTGCATTTTCCTAGGCCAGCTGTGGAGGGCTACAGCATCCTGACCATTAGCATCACCAGGATGAAGCAGCTGCCTAAATCTGCTCCACTTCCCCACTTTGAACACATCAGACACGTGCCCAAAATGGAACACAGAAAGTGTTGGGGTGGTTCTGTAGAAAACACCACAGCTGTGGTGAGACACAGAAGCAGCCAGAGCCTGAGCTAAATGGCTGGCCAGAAGCAGGGTCAGGAGGTTATTTCCTGATGCTTCCCAGAAAAGCCCTGTGGGAAATGACTCTGTCATCATGTACATCAAGTGCAATGTGTGTGTTCCTGAAAAATTACTTTGGAGAAAGCACACAGAGTTTTAAAAATCTTCCTGGGAATCACTGTAGTGCATTCTTCCCTGTAAAACAAGGTAATTTTGCTGCCCCTGCTGAAAAGATAAAAAAGATTGGAACAATAGGGCTACAGAGAATAACTTCTCTCTCAGATTGCAGTCCAGCCCTGAGGAATCAATCACGTAAGCAGTCACTTAAAACGTGAGAATGTTTCATAGGTAACATGCAAAGATTTTTGGGAATTGGGCGAGATACACATGACCTTGCAGGTGGAAATTGCCAGAGAGAAGCTGCAGACTTCTAGTCAGCTTCAGGTCGAGCTGGCCACTGTTGTCTGTAACCCCTGCAACACTGAGGAAGGGCCACCTGCAGTACAAAAGCTGTGTCTGGAAATTAAAAAGCAAATCTATTTCGGCCAGTCTGACTAGTGAAGAGGGAGGTTGGGGGTGGTTGCGCATCCACGTCACTCCTCACAAATAAATACTTGGAAAAGACAGGTATCTTCTGCCTCATCCAATTCCTACTTCAGCTTCCCTAGTTTCTCTTTCAGAGTAGTATTATACCCTCCTGACCTTAGAAGTGATTCAAACAACAGGTTTTTATTTCCCTTCCCTTCCCTTCCCCTCCCTTCTCTTTTTCACATATGTGTCTATATTTTTTAAATTTCTTCTTTTTTTTCTTTCTTAGAGTTTTAGCCCATAAAGCCTTGCATTTAAGAGAACTAAGCCCTGGCAAATGAAAAAGAAAGAGAGGTAAGAAAGTCACTTTTGTGAGCTCAAATTTTATCCCAAGACACTCAGACAAAGGAAAAAAGTGAATTGTCTTTCAATTTTTAATTTTAATTTGAAAATAAAGAGTTTAGATCTACTAGATTCAGATGCTGTCTTAACAAGATATGCAAAACTTATTTCACTGAATTACTTAATTCAAATACTGTTGCTGTGCTGTTAGGATTTTCAGGTTGGGCAACTATCTAGAAGGAAAAAACAATAACTTTCAAGAGTGATCATCTGAGAGGACAGAAAAAAACCCACAAAATCTTGTTTGGAAGTCTTAGAAGGAAAAAGTAAACAGCTTGTCACTTGCAAGTAAGGGAAAATTTTGAAGACTCTTGATGCAGAAGTCTTAACAGGCATTTCTGACCCATTTGATTTCCTGTCTTTACTCTCCAGTGGGTACATCCGTGGTCAAGGTCACCTTTCTCTTAGTTAAGGAGTATCTAATGATGCTTACATGTCATGTTCAAATAGTTTCCCTTCAAAAAAGCTTCAAAATACAGCCTCTTCCTTTGGATCTCTGCATTCAATTGTATGTTATGTTTTTGCAATAAGTGAAAAAAGCAGGGACAGCTACGAAGTCCTTCTGCCCCTCAAAATCCAGAAAAAAAAAATCATCTGCCTTTATAAACACAACACTGGTGCTGACTGGCTGGAGCCTGCTTACCCTAATGAGCTTAAAATCTTATTTGCAGAGGACATCTGTCAAGGCAGAAGTGAGGTACGCAAGTGCTCTTAATCCATTAGCTCTAAATCCAGCCGAGCTCTCACTCTCCTTTTTTTGAATCAAAGAAGAAAACCCAAGTGGGAACGTACAATGGAACAGGGCACAACTTCAAGAGCAGATCCTATGCAATAAGCACGTGGGATTTTAAGGTGAACAGCAAAGGAAACTGACAACAAAACTGGGATCATGATGGAAAACTCCTGAGAAACAGGCCAGTCTGCAGCTCAGGATGACACAGTGAGTTTGATTTTTACGCGTGTTTTCCCTAGTTCTTCTGGAGTTTTGATCAAAAATAGAGACGAGGAAAAGATGGGCTGCACACCTTCTCGCAGTGAGATTGCTGCAAGAAGCGGTCTTAAGGCTTTGAATAAACCCAAAAGTGTTTTGCCAATTGATCCAAGAGATAAAGGAATCCCTCTGCTGGTTAAAGGTTCATCTTGCTACAATATTGATGAATATGGGATTCAGAGGAGGGACTACCTGGAAGAAGAGGAGGAGGATACACTGTCAGAGCTGGACAAAAATGATAATTTGCAATTATCTTCCAAGGCTCATTCAGATTCCCAGATTTCTAGGGAAGACAAGAAAATTGAGAGGACAGCCACAGATGCTGAAGTCGTTATGTCTGAACTGATTGAGTCTCAAAAGCACATCACTGAGTCCATAGAGATCAGAAAGCAAACCTCCTGCGAATCAGAGGCATCAGCTTCTGTCTGGGATGACAAGAATGAAAGCAACGCAAAGCAAATCCCGAAGAAAGGAAAGAAGAAAAAAGGCCATAAGCTGGCAAAGCAAGGTCAACCCAACAAAAGTAAAGAGAAGTCCATTCTGGCCCCGTGTGAGACAGAGAAGAAGGTAGACTTCCCAGAACTGCTCGTTAAGGCTCACCAGAGTGCGTACGCCTACTTACACCCCAACCTCTCCAAGTATGAAACTATCCTGCACATGGCCAGCCAGGCCACCCAAACTCAGCTCTTCCTGCAGCAGATGATCAGCTTCCTTGTGCTTCGCTTTGATGAAATCAACCAGCTCTTGGAAGAAATTGCCAATGATGGGGAAAACCTCCTCAAAGATGTAGGTGGGAATCTGGCGTGGCCAGCAGAAAAGGACGATTTGAAGGAGCACCCTGATCTTCTGCAACAGCTACTGCAGTACACGGTGAACAAAATGCAGGTGGTGAGCGGGATGCTGGCCTCCCTCACATCCAACGCCCTGCAGGAGACGTGCAGCTACCTGCAGTCTGCTGCAAGCAACTTGGAAGGCAAGCTGAAAGCAAAGCAAAGCTTCGATGAGCACCTGCTACGGACGGTAAAGCTGCTCGAAGCCTCCACTGTGGGACCCTCTCAGTCCCACGGTGACGACAGGACTCTGTGTTCTGAGGACAGCGGCATTGGCGTGGACAATGAATCCCTCAAAGAGTTCAGTGCTCTCAGCCAGCATGGAGGACAGCCAGGTGACCCCTGTGCACATGGACACCCATCCCGAAAGCGCGCCGGAGCAGCGGAGCGTGTGGGCATGGGCACGGCTGCATCCCACAGCCGTGCTCTTGAAAGGCACTTGAAAGATGCTTTTTGTTCATCCATGCAAGGCAGGGAAGTGATTTCTTGTCAGGGTGGGGTAGCAGAAGGCAATTCTAGCATGCCCCAATATGCAAGCTTGAGCAAAAGCCGTTCCTACAATTCCTTGCAGTCTGATTCTACTCAGGAAGGTGAACATTTCAAAATCTGTGAATCAACAGATTTTCCTTCTGATGAGGATGATGACGATGATGAGGAAGAGAGCACGCTGTGGGAGGATGATGACAACACAAGTTTATCAGAAATGGGGAAGGATGCTCTGCCGAGGTCCCTGTCTTCACCTGCACTCACTGATAACATTCAAAGGCAGTCCATCAAAAGGACAGAGAATGCAGACACAGAAGAAATCATTTTGAAGATGAAAGATGCCATCAGTGAAAAAATCAAGTTCGTCCCAGCTAAATCCAGGCGTAAGGAATGGATAGAGGATGAGAGTGGAAGAGCAGTCTTAGCAAAAAGGCCCAGTACAGCAACAGGCAGACAGAGAAGGTTTGGGAAACAACGACGCTCCAGGTCAGAGGAGTCCCTCAGAAGCCAGGCAGAGGACCCAACTCTCCTAGAGCTTCAGAGAACTCAAAAAGAGCTCAGCAAAAGGCTGGAAATGTTGTATGGAAAGGATATAGCTAACAACCTGGAGCTTTGGAAACCAAGAACAGCACCTTATTTGCAGAATGACCAAATTACATCTAGATCCTCCCGCAAGCTGAAGGCAGGCCTCGCAAAAAATTTCAGCATCCTGCCCAACCAGGATAAAGTCCCTTTGTTCACATCTGATCAAAATCCTGTCCTTCTGAATGAAAAGAGAGTCAGGAAGCCTGTAAGAACTACTGTGCCTACCCAGGAGACATCAGTAGGCAAAGAAAATGAGCCTCCTGGAGCACAAATGTTGAGTGGCAGCAGCTGTACCCCCCGGCAGTCTGTCAAAAAGCTGATTGAAACCTTCAGCCCTACTGATGATCTTGCAAAAGCCAAACCTCTAAGATCCTTAGGACCAATAAAGTGCATCAGAAAATTTGGACTTCCAGTCATGCCACCCACCACTCCCTTCCAGAGAGGCCTGGCACCTTTAAATCTTAAGCATCGTATTTCACCAGTAGAAGACACAAACACCAATGATGTTTCTTCTAGCTTTCCAAATGCCTTTCTTCCTGCACCACCTGCAGAATTAAGCAAGAAGGACACAAAGGAAGAGACTGATGAAGACACTGAGAACCTCCCACCACCACCACCTGAAATGTTAATGGACACTTCTTCTGAAAATTTATCTGAGCCGGAAGAAACTTCAAGAATAGAAAGAAACTCTTTGGAAGATGCCAAAAAAACCACCAAACCAGAATTGCAAGCTGCTAAGAGATCACAAGTTTCCCCAAAAATGAAAGCCTCCCTTCAGTCCATCGACTTATTGCCAAGTAAAAATATCAGTGGCCCCAGTGCAGCAACCGATAAAGGTCTGAGGAATACCAGGTCGGGGGATGAGAAACTGCACAGGTACTCTCTGGAGCTGAACCCTACCAACGTGCGCGTCCCCAGCCAGGAGGAGATATTAGCAACCCAGAGGAAAGAGGCTGCGGATTTATACAAGCAAACCCATAAAATTATTCCTCTTCAAAATCCCAGTGGGGTTTCAAACCCACACAGCAACAGCTCAGAGAGCAAGAAGCCCAACCCACCTGGGCCTTCAGTGGCGTGCCAGAAGCACGGCTCTCCCGATCCGCTCCGGAGCAATGAGAAAGGCTCGCTGTTCACCAGGAGGGTCTCCCCCACGAGAACTCCTCCTTCTTCACCAACTGAGAAACGGCTTTTCAGCCCCCCAGCGCATCACAGACATTCTCTGCAGGCTTTTAGCAACACGCAACCGAGCTCACCCACCATGCAGAGGAAACCCAGTCCCCCCTCCAGCCCTAGGGTGCCCAGCCCACCTTTGCAGAAGAAGCTGCCCTCTCCACCACCGCAGCGAAAACCACTCAGCCCTCCTGTGGGGCACAAGCAGAGCTCATCAACAGCACAGCGGCCGGCGGGCTCCCCTGCTCCATTCCCCACCACCCCCTCCCCACCAGCCTCCCCATCTCGCTCCTACAAGGGGCCAAGAGCTGGGCTGGATGCTGGGGACGAGCACCAGCACTCCTCCTCCAAGAGGGGCAGCAATGTCCGTTCCATATTTTGCCCGGCCACCTCTTCCTTATTCGAAGCCAGACCTCCAGTGGTACCCAACAAATGCACTGCCGAGGTGACCAGCCAGCCTGAAGCTGCACCACATTCCCAGAAGAGCAGCCTGCTGTTGCAGCAGCCCGGTGGCCAGGCCAGGAAGCTGTCCCTGAGCACCACCAACCCTCAGCCGTTCGTACGGAGAAGTTTCTCTGACCGCCGACCAGGGCTCCAGCCTCACCTCCCAGCTCCCCTGACAGCTGGCAGTGAACCCTCACTTCACCAAGCAAGGTAAGGAGCTTCGTGGCAGAAAAGCAGTCCTATAGCACTGTGTTGGCTTTCTGAAGTTCTGGTGGGAATTTAATGTTGTTAAGAGGTTTCCCAGGAAGGTGTCCTGTTCATCTGCAGAACAGATGGCTGGGCAAAGATAGCACTGCATGATCATTGTCAGTCCCTTCCTACTGAAATAATTTGTTCTATTTCCTTGCCTCAGATTTCAGTAGACTACCAGTCTGAATGAAGGGAAGAGTTAACTTTCCATGGCTTACACCCTTACCCTTACACATAAGCTGTGACAGGCACCCCAGGGAAAATTCAGTGTTGGTTTCATGGCACAGAACTCCCCTTATTTGTGTGGGGGCTAAGGGCATCCACATTCAATTCTTAAAATCTCTGAAGTAGCACTCAGGTTGTAAAGATAAATATTTATGAGAAGATAGACTTGAGCCAAGAGGAGGGGTGTTGTTCCATCATCAGCTTCTAATCCAGTATGAACTGTTCATCTGAAAGCTGAGGGAGAATGTTTCAGTTCAGCTGGCAAGAATGAGAGACAGATAATATGTAGGCAAGGATCTCTGTGGACAAAATTATAGGCTGGAATTTTGAGCTTCTTGTGCACACTTTCAGACCTAGGTGCTGATGTCAAGCCTGCTGGGTCCACAGCCTTCCCAGTTTTCAAAGTGGAAAAGCATCCCATGGCTACTGGAGATTCATTGCTCTGAAAAAGAAATCAAAACAACAACACATGCCAGTTCCATGAAAAAAAGTGGTGGCCTCTTATTAAAAAAAATGGGCTTAGCTTTAAATTTTATCTATCATCTAAGAAAAAGAAATTCATAAAACCAGCCAGTAAATAGAAGTGGTGTAAGATGTGTAACAGCCTGGAAGTACAGTGTTGTTATTCTAAGTACTTAACATCTCATCATGTGTAAGTCAATTAGGCCTTAAGCTTCTCCAGTTACCTTTCCACACACGAGCAGTATTTTTGCTCTTGCCCCAGAAGAGCTGCAGTCCCATGACTCATTCCCTTGAGGAGGGATAGGGATTGCAAGATCAACCCCAGCAGGGTGAAACTGCACTTGTAGGTGCACAAGCACTGTGAGCACAGGGACAGCCATGGGCACTGAAGACAGATTTCCAGGCATTCCCACCCCAAAGGCAGAATAAGGACTGAGTATCCCATGCTGGCAGTAGAGGAATGTGCTGAACAAAACATGCAAAAAACACTGGGAAATGCAAACCATTTTGCATTCCCAGTTCTAATATTGCATTGTAGTCTGACATTTGAATATTTCCTAAAATTCCTGTACAGTGTTGCTGGGTTTTCTGTTGTTTTTATGCACTGTGTGAAGTCAGCTTTGTCTACTTCAGTGCCTACCAGCAGAAATAAATGTTTTCAAAAGAATTTTTATGTAAAACCTTGCAAGACAAAAGCCCCGGCAGTTTTATGGATGCATTTTATTTATTTATTATAAATTGCTAGCTAATTTATATTTCAATGGGGTGTATTATCTTTCTATCATAAATTTATTTATTATAAATTGCTAGCTAATTTATACTTCAGTGTACTATCTTTCTGTCAGAGTACAGTGAGTAATATAAAAAAATCTCACTGTAAATAAAATCATTCCTTTCATGAAGAAAAGTCATATATCCTAGTGTTATGATCTACAAGTATTTTGGAAGACCGAAATATATCCTGTGTCAAATTCAGCTTATCATTTCTCCCAGTGAACATCAACAGCAGTACTAGCTGGGCAGAGAAGGTCTATTTTAGGAATAAATGTGGGGAAAAGGCTCTGAGAGCTCTTCACATCACTGCAGGTCCTCTCCTTGTGCTCAGAACCTCAGCACCTCCTCGTTCTAGCAATGTTAGCACCTGGTCTCAGATTGCCAAGCCATTACCACACAGCTGTCAGTCTCCTTTCCTTCATTCCTCTCCTTGCTTTACCTCTTCTTTCCAAATATAGCAGCACCTTTTTTTTTTTTTTGTGTCTGTGTGGTGCTTTCCTGTGTTATTTTTCTGTGTTATTAGCAGCTTCATTAGTAGAAGGGAGAGGACACAGAGTCAAACCTGAGATGCTATCAATCTTTCATAGGAAAAACATTCTGAATACCAGTGAGTTATCCAGTTTCCCCCATGCTCACAAACTCAAGGACATAAGAGATATATCCCCCCACTTTTCCCATACCAAATCAAAACATCCATTTGCTGAGAAGTAGGTTGCCAAAGAAAATCTGGCAGAGCTTGTACAAGCAAAAAGAGGCAGCTGAGTTGCCTCTCCCACACACCCCCTTTTAGCAGAAACACACAAAAAAGGAGGCAACCTCCATCTTATTTTGCAAGCTGGCATTGATGGGCACTAAATGTCAGCATTGTGCACCAATTTGTGTGTCTCCTGCACCCTCATTGCTCTCCTAGAAGGCAAAACCCACCCTTTTTCCCAAGCATGTCTTCTGCCCATCCCATGTTGTAAGGAATATCAGGACTTAAAACATTAGTAGCCCTAACTAGGGCTGGAGCTGGAGATTTTGCTTTTAATCTTAGGGTACCTGACAAGAACTTCAGTTCTCAAGTCAGTACAACTGGTTCCTATTTGAACAGCCTGTGGTTGGACAGACTGAGATAATTGTCTGGTTTCTAAGCTTGGTCATTTGACAGCAATCAGCAATTATTGGCACCTCAGTAAGGCACAACATGTGCAATAGAAATTTTGTTAATCTGTAACAGTTTCTGCTTGAGTACCTTAACAAAATAGTATTTCATCGAGACTGCTCCTCTCCCAGGTGGTAGAGCACAGAAAGAAGATAAAAAGCTATTTTTAAACATACTGTTCAATGAGAGCTTGGGAATGGATCGGGTTGACTGAATCAGGCTCAAAGCAAGTAGCCCAAATGAGCCCTTCTGCAACTGGGGAATATTTGAATCTGGATTAGTTTCATGACTGGACATGTATCACAAATCTCTTCATTTAGCAGTTCAAATCATTGAAGTCCCAGCAGTTAAGAGGAGGAACATAACATCTTGTCTGTAGTTGAAAGCTCATTCAGTTTAGCAATTTATATGTTTAAAATACAGTCATGATTCCCAGAGGGCTCTGAAATATTTCCCCATGTTGAGCTTAAACCACATGAGTGAGCTGCAGCAACACAGGGCACACTTCTCACACTTCATCAGGAAGGCACAGGGCATGAGATGCCCATGACTAGATCCACTGCTATGATCAGTCTTGATACATAAAATCCCTGTACCCCTAGGGAGTGCCAGAGCAACCCCAAGAGCATCATTTACACTTTCTGTCTCTCGGTGCCTCTGTCACCAGAGTGAGAGTAGCAGATTTATAACACCAGAATTGCCCTCCCACAGTCATGCTGGCGTGCTCAGAGATCACTGTAACCAGGCTAGGTGGATGCACACCAGAGGAAAGACCTTTCCTTTCCTTCAGCAGTCTGAAACAAGACTTTTCACTCAAATCTGTCCTATCTGCAGGGAAACTCAGTCCCACACTGATCCCCTGTTAAACATACAAAATGTTTTCTTACCAAGAGAGGTCTGGGAGGGAAGAGTACAGTGCATTTGGCATGGTAAGAGTAAAATCTGGATGGTGCACATAAAGAGCATGTGCTCAGGATGAGAGGGGGAATGGCAGGGTCTCGTGCAGCCTTTGTGCCTTGTATTAACGTGGTCTAATCAGTGCTGTTTTGAAAAGTCATGATTCATTACCCTCCTAAGCATCTTTCCTTCTGCAGCTCGGAGAAGAGCCCTAGAAAAGCAGGTGACTCTTGGAACAGCCCTGGCGCTCCTGAAAGCAGAGAGTCCAGCAGATCTGCTTCCCACCCCGAGCTCTACGTCGTGGGCCAGGGGCTGCAGAGGGACTGACAGCAGGAGCACCCCCAGAGGCAGAGGCACGGGCAAGGCCAGAGGGAGGAAACAGCCTTACCCAAGCCTCCAGAGCACAGCTTCATCTTCTCGTGCGAGGAAACTGCACGATGGCGTCGCATCAAAAACCCCAAAGTGGGCTCAGCAATCTGACGGAATGCCAGCTGGCTGCTTCTCCTTTCATCCCATGGTTTTGCTCAGACATCTACATGGAGCAAAAGAAGCACTTGGTAGCTGGGTGAGTCTGAGGCAAATTTGGTTATGAAGGCAGGACCTATAGCCAAGTCCTTTTTTCTCCAGTTTAGACAAAATATTTAAGCAAACTAACTCAAATTATCCTTATTCAGCATGTTATTTATTCAGGAGGCATCACAGTCTGTGTAAAAAGGGCTGTTGTGACTTTTCCAGGAGGGAGGTAAAACCCTGAACCATTTGAGTGTTACTGCAATTGAACATCCATGGCTTCAGCAAAGCCACATTTTTACCCTAGGTTTTTATCAACATGCAGGGAGAGAATAATCACATATACAAGTTAAAACAAAGCAACCCCTTTTGAAGGAAAAAAATTAGGGATCTTACTCCCTCAAAAAAGCCTTTGATCTTCTAAATCACCTTTGATTACCAGATAATCTTATCACCTCTAGTTTCCAGGGTACAAGACTTAATCCTGATTAGAGTAGTTTTGCAATCACCCGATCAAACAACATTATAAATCACAAGGCATCTAAGGACACATTTGGAGGTTTTGTTTGGGTTTGTTTTTCCTTTTTTTTTTTTTTTTCTGTAGAAGAAAAAAATGCCACCATAGAGAATCCTGTTCTCCCTGAAAAGAGGGAGATATTTTTAAATTTTTTTTTCTGATTTATGTAGTTTGAAGGTATTTATTGTAAATTCACTGGATAGTCTAGACAGATTATTGTTAATAAAAATGCAAGTCATTTACAGTCAATTAATCCTAAGCTTTTACAGCACTGGAATACAGTCTCAAAAATTACTGGATCTTCCTCACTTAACTAATGTGTCATCATGGTTAAGATGCAACTTCTAATTAATGTAGTTTTAGTTTCATTTGGCATGTTTTCATCTACAACTTTAGTACCGAATAAGCTCCATTAAAAAAAACAAAAAACAAAAAACAATTTGCATCATACTTTGTTAGGAATAGTTTAAATTTTTTCCTACAGTTTTCATCAAGGTGATGTCTGGGTACTTCACCTTCACACAGCATTTTTACCCTTCCTGCCCACCTTCATGGTGGGGGAATGGAGCTTCACCTTCTCCAGCACAAGGGTTACTCCCTGGATATTGGATATCCTGAGTTTTAGTCCCATGCCTTAACCACAAGCATCTTTCACCAAGTACAGTGCCATTTTGCACCACAGACACAAGGAAACCTTAATTATTATGTTTAAAGTGGGGGTTTGAGTATAGAGAAGCAACTGGCAATAGACACTTTGGATGGTCAGGGGTTTGTGAGCTTAGAGGGGCCAAGCAGCCACGCCCATACAGACACCAACCAACCCACTGTGCAATCATACAGGCAGAGGCACCATCCCCTGGCAAGCTGGAAAATCACCAGGGAGATACTGCAAAGCTCACCAGCAGTGTAACTCTGCAGGTTAGTCCTCCCCCTCGTCAGAAGTGCAGTTCTCTCCTCCCTGGGTAAGAATACAAATGCATTTTTGCACGGATTTTGGATTGGTTTGTTCTGCTGGCAGTGACCCCCAGGACAGAAGCAAACCAGAAACGTGGCAGCAGGACACTGGCACCTTGCATGCCTAAATGCAGCTTTGCAGAGGAAAACAGAGAGAGTGGGAGGACAGCTTCTCCTCAGCTGCTACAATCAGTTCATCTCTTTATGGCTTCATGCTGAAACTTCCCGGCACCCCTGATGGGGAATAACAGAAAGCATTTCCTTACATCCTTCAAGCAACAGATTCTGCTGCAGCAGCACGTGAGGCAACACTTCACTGCAGCAGCCAAGCTGGAAACCCCCTCCCACGTGTGCTCTCTGGAGATGGAGGCAGCCAAAGCATCTCTGCCCCAAACCAGGCTCCCTGGAAGGTGTGTACCCGAGCTGGCATCCCAGCACTTCATCCCTCCCGGCTCTGACTGAGGCTGTGGTCACCAGGAGGCTCCTGCAAACCCAGTCCCACCTAAAGACTGTAGCTGCTGAAGGATGCTGCAGCAAACTGCTCATTGTAAGCAAGGCACAGCTTCTGGGGGACTGATCTGCAAGTTTGTAATTTGAACTCATGATTACATGTAGTTAAGAGATTCTCTTTAGTCCAGAAATGTACAGGACTCTTGCAAAAAATGTGTTTACCTTCAATTTGTATTGCAAGCATGAAATTGAGAGTAACTCTAGCATGCAGGAAATTATAGTTTGCCTCTCCACTTTGAAAAAAATAATTTTTTAACAAGTTTTTGGTCAACAGTTCAATTTTTCATAAATACAACATTTCTGGAATACAGTTGTTTTATAAGATCAGGCTCAATTTAAACATTTATTTTTTACTGATGTAAATAAAACAGAGGTTTTATATACAAAGTATGAGTTTGACTCCCATATTCTGTATGCAACCAGTTTCAATCTTAGCCCAATGTTATACTATTGATGCATTCCTTAGTGCACTAACTAGTGCCCTGAACTATAAAAAGTCCATTTGCTTCCTCTTCCCTCATCCCAGCACAAGCTTGTCTTGTTTTGTGTTTTGCTGGTACATCAATTAACTTAGATTGAGTTTCCATTCAGCAAATATTTCTTTTTTTAGGCTACGAGATCCAGCCTGGGCACTGACAGACCAGAGCATAGGTCAGCTGTGCTTCCACCCCTCCCCTGCCTTGATTTAAGCCCAAGCTGCCTGGCAGTCTTGTAGTCAGTTCAGTAGAGCTGCTGTGTAAATTCACAGCTAACTCAGGGCAGTGGCTTGGTCCTAAGGGTTAAAATCAGAGTGCACTCGCTGCAGTGGAGTCAGATTGCAGAGGGATTGAGCACAGAGTGAAACAGGATCAGGTTTCCAGCCAGGGCTTCTTCATAGCTGTGGAAAGAGCAGCCAACAGCTCTGTGCCGCGCTTTATCTGCAGACCTTTAAAAAGTTGGCAGCTGCCCTTGTTTCCAGTGACACTACTCAAATCTCAGATCCTTGAGGGGGTTGTCTTTCATTCTCTTGGCATATGAAGAGAACTAGAACACTAAGGCACCACACACACTCCAGTTTCTTTTTTCTGACTTCAAGAACTACCTCAGACATCCTAGAGGAGGCTGAGGGGAGACCTCATCACAGTGAGAACTTCTGTGAGGGGAAGCAGAGGGGCAGGCACTGATCTCTTCTGTGTGGTGACCAGTGACAGAACCCGAGGGAATGGCATGAGGCTGTGCCAGAGGAGGTTTAGGTTGGGTATTAGGAAGAGGTTTTTCATCCAGAGGGTGGCTGGGCACTGGAACAGGCTCCCCAGGGTAGTGGTCACAGCACCAACCTGACAGAGTTCAAGAAGTGTTTTGAGAACTCTCTCAGGCACATGGAGTGACTCTTGGGGTGCTCTGTGCAAAGCCAGAAGCTGGACTTGATGATCCTTGTGAGTCCCTGTCAATTCAGAATATTCTGTGATTAGCAATGTGGCTGAGAATGCTATGCAGGTAATCAATAAATACAGCATATTGCAGTGTTAGCACTGCTATACCTCTTAGCATTCATGGCATTTCATAACCATTTATGAAGTTTTACCATTAAGAGAAATATTCTGGGAAGATGTCACCTTTGCTACAGGAAGGAAAGAAACTGTAACACAGAGATAAAGCAACCTCTTCTCACTGTCATGTCTCATCAGTAAAGAGCTGCCAGTATCTCCTGAAGAGAAAACCTGCTAGATTAGCAATTCTTTAGTTCTTCCACATCAAACGTACTCAGTGCCATCATGACTACAGCATGTGGAGATGCATTTTGCAGGTATGAACTTCAAACTTTCGATTTCAATTTCGATCTTCCTGGGCAAGACCCTATGGGCAATATCCACAGTGCCTGCAGTATGGATTAGGGGCTCACTTCCACATTGTCCTCAGGTAAAGGTGAGGGTTCATAAAGGGTCACAATTCTACACTGGATCATCTGAAAACTGGGGGGGAAATCCCAAGTTTGCATTTCTTGCCTACAGTCCTTTTTGGACAAATAATGAAGACCTTAATGCCAAAAGAAAACACGTGCAGATAGAGACAGCAGATACTCAGCAGGGCAAGGTGATCGAGGCCCAGGACCACATCATCCCTCTGATCCCATTTCCATTCATCTCACATATACCTGCCCTGCACCTCTCCTGTTCCACCACTCCTAGCACAGAATTACCTACAGCCCTCACAGCCCCTAGCTGTTCTCCTCTCAGTCACATTCTGATTTTCAAAATCTGGCCTCTTACATCTCTTCCTTTATTCTTTTCTCTTTCTTTACTAACATACAACTCTGTGATTGCTTTAAGTAATAGTGTGAGAATTTCTGAAGTTGGGCTGGATAGGACACACCCTTTATCAAGGTTATTTCAAAGCAAAAAGGGGTCATAAGCCTATCTTAGTCCATATCTATCCCTCCTGCTTTAGTCAAGTTTTCCTCAAGGCACAGATTAAATGATTGTACAGCAATTAAGGAGAAACTGAAAGCTTTCTATGCAACAGGCTGCCCTTCATTTATTAATACTACTGAACCATTGGCTCCTCAGGATACGAGTGAACCAAAGTCAAAGCCTGAGGATGGTAACAAAGACCATCCTTCCCCAGAGCAGGCGCTACAAAGCTGTGAACAAAACTTTCCAGGCATTCCAGCAGACATGTGGCAAGGCAGAGATGACTCTGCACTCAGAATCTAAGCCAGCAAATTTACCATCTGCTTGGCTTTTAAGTGTGACTCTGTCAATCTTACGGGGCCATTTCATTGCAGCCTTACCCCCCCTTATAATCAGTAGAAGAATCAGTATCTCTTACATCCCAGCTAGAAATTCAACCTGCCAGTACAATACAATGGCCTTAGTTTTGGAATGTTTTACTCCTCTTGGAAGCTTTGTGTCTCTTTGCTAGTAAATACAGTTAATGTGGACAACCAGGGCACAAGGCAATGCATCTTTTGGATCTTTTTGCATGGTGAAGGTTTCATCAATAACCAGATACCCATGCAGATCCTTTCACCTTTATATTTCAGGGAAAACACATGCATATACATGCACATGTTAACTGTTGTAAGGGACCTGGATTGCAAGTAGGTTCTCATGGCACAGCTTCTCATGTGGATAAATCAGGAAACAGGGAGCATCAGGGACACCCTGCTACCACAGTGCTCTGCAGCTGAGCATCTAGTTAGAAAGGACTCCTGGTAAGTACTTACCTAATTACGAGTCTCAGACAAATTTCATATTAGTCCAAATACCATATCAACAACAGCTTGAAATAGGATGCAAAAAAATTACAAAACAAAAACCCTCTTAGGTGCAAAACAAAGAAAGAACCTAGAATACACCATGGACAATTTTAAAAAACCCACACGAAATACTATGCTTTTCATGTTGAAAAAACTCAGTACTTCAGAACTGCTTATCCTGCCAAGAGAAGAAGAAAGCATGTAGTGCACCCCAGAGCTCTGCTAGCTCAGGCAAGTATATATGTCCCATTTTCAGCCCCACAGAGTTCCCCTGACAGCCAAATAACTGTATTAAGCTTTTCCACAGAAGAACAGCCACTGCAAACACCACAGCAAAGGACTGCATCAGGCATTTAGAGGCTTGGTGTATTCCCAGTTTCCCTGGACTGATGAGTGACTCTGCAACCTGTCTTCTCCCAACACACAATGAAGATTGTTGTGACCTCTTCAGAGGCTATTTACAAACCAGTAAAAATAGCCTCAAATAAGCTTAATAACTCTTAAAGCCTCTTAAATAAATTCTTAGTAATTTCAAGAGTCCTTTGATAGGTTTAACTTAGACTTCTTGCAGCAAAAAGGAGACTAGGACTTGTGTGAGTTTCTCTATTCTTTGGATGATAATTTCCAGGAGACTGATATGCTCTGGAAGGACAAAACAACAGCTCTGGGGGTTACTCCTTCCCAGTCACTCATTTGGGGATGAGAAGCCAATCCTGCAAGAAAAGTAGGTAGAAAGCTAGCATGGGGGCCAAAGTATCCAATTATCCTAAGCTTCTTATCTCAGATTTCTTTTCCTTCTGAACTTTCACAAAACTGAGCCAAGACCCAAGTAATACCTAATTTTAGTTTTGTAAGCCAAGCACTTACCAGTACTCTGAAGCAGCTGCAGGAGGACCATGCATCATTCCTGTTTGTTGGTGTTCATGTTTCTGGTGTGCAAGGGCAATGACTTCGAAGAGACAAAAATGCCTCTGTTCAAACAGTGGCTGTGCAAGGAGATGTGAAGTTTCACTGCCTTTTCTAGGATATTTTAGAAAGCTCTAAGAGAATATTGTGAGAGGGAGCA
This sequence comes from Irena cyanogastra, assembly GCA_013397155.1. NCBI lineage: Eukaryota > Metazoa > Chordata > Aves > Passeriformes > Irenidae > Irena > Irena cyanogastra. The sequence continues at coordinate 736,644 of VWZV01015115.1, forward strand.
GGTCCCTCATTTTGTCTCCAGAGGAATCCCCAAAGGACACATTCACTCTGCTGGTGGAGCCAAGCCCATAAGCTCACAGACTAGTTTTCCCTGCAACATGCCACCCTGCCAGGGCTTTACTAGGCCAGGACTAGACCCATAACTAAGCAAACACATATAGCCATGTGATACAGAGTTTTTCCAGAAAACCTAATTAACCTAATTAACACATTCACATGCAGTTTCTTCTGTAACACCAGAAGCTGGCAACCAGGAGGACTTTACTGTCAAAAGGTTACACTTTGCACTGGGCCCAGAAGTGTTTTTCCCTGAGGCAAAGCAGATTGAAATGTGAAGTTTAAAAGCTTCAAATGACTGTGAACGGAAACTGTGGAATAATTTCTGGAAAGGCAGCATTGTCAGTGATCATGCAGCCCACCAACAGCTGGAGGTAAATCCGGAATTGCTTGTTCCAGCTGTGCAGGAATTTATTACACTTGCAAGCACTGGGCCATGGGAACAAATGATCCCCTAGCTCTGGGCTGAATGGCAGCAGTATAGATTTGGGGAACACTTGTCACTTGTATTGGCTTCACAGTGCACTCATCCTTCTGCAAGCAAGGTGCAAACAACACAGCAGGACTGCTGTCCTGGGCAAATATACATACAGATGACTTCTCCAAAGCAGTGCATCTTTCCCAGTGAAATACACATCTCTTCTTACCTATGAAATTGTGATTGAAGACACCTCTGAGCCAGATCATTCTGAGATTGTAAAGGAACAAAGCTTTGGGATTTGGGCACACTTCTCTTTGTTTCTTTGCTCAGGCCTTTTGCGAGCACAGAACACATCTAGGTAGAAAACCTTTAGCTATACAGGATCTTTTGGGTGCACTGTTCCCCAAACATATCAATAGGTGGCCCCATTGTCATGCCAAGTTACAACTGGCAGCACAAATGGCACAAAGAAAACACGGCAAAAGAGAAAGAAGAGAGGCCCAGGGAAGAAAGGCTATGGTGAGACACTGGCACCCATCCCTGCCATGGCGACATCCCACACAAGCAGCTCTTACTCTCCTATGAAACCTCCAAGAGTCAGACAGAACACTGAAATACTTAGGAAGAGAGCCAACAAACACTTCTTGCCCCAAGTGTTGGTGGGGTACTAAGTCCCTTTGGAAGCAGGAGCAGAACAAGAGGCATGAACGTGAACCACCCCGCCTTACAGCAGGGTGCGTTTAGTACCGATGAATCCTCAAAGGCGAGTCACGGGTTGTTCCTGCTGCCCGGTGGTACAAGGAATTTTGTGGAGCTGGTCTGGCACCCGCTGGCCATCTCTGGTATTGCTCCTTATCACAGTCAAATTTGTCTGTTTCTGTAACTGGGAAGGCCACCGCACGAAACACAGCAAACAAAAATCCCAGAGGCTCTGCAATGGTGCCTGGACAGACACTAAATACACACACCTATAAATGAGACACGATAATAGCTGGGCAAATAAAACCAAAAGTTACACCTGAGCTTTTCCATCCTATTGATTTCTTGGCTGCTTAACTGCAGGGGTTTGAACAAGACTTCTCACAAATTCTCATCCAACCTCCACTGCTCCAAATGAGCAGCTGGTCTGTCCTCCTCATTCTCCTCATTGCTCCCAAACTACCAGATTAGATTAGAAGGGAGGACCAATCCCATTTCCAGTCTCTCTAGAAAAAGGAGGATACACAGTTTAGTCCTGGACTGGCAGAGACCTTGGCTTTGCAGATAAAGTTTTAAGGATCAGACAGTGCACAGCATTGTCAGTTAGCAGCTCTCAGGCGAGGGCAATTTTGACCAAGGAGCCCAATTGTTTGCAGCTGCCACAGCCACAGTGTCACAGAGAGCAGCTGCTTGAGGGCTGAGGACAGGATGAACTGGCTGTCCTAACTCCAAAGCAAGAGATCAGAACTCACCCCCTGCCACCAGCTGGCTGTTACTGAAACAGATTGACAGAATCCAAATGTCTGTAAGAACCAAGAATGAACAAAACACTCTTAAGATCCCCCTGCTCTTCCTGCTGCCAGGTTCTCTCCCAGCCCCAGTCCTGGAACAGTTTCGTGTGCATAGGAATGATGGACACAGGCTATGCCAACCTTACAGGTAACAAGGTGGCAAGTTCCCACTGCCACCATTCCCCATACCCGAAAAGTGCAAACAGGATCCTCTGCCTGCTCTTCCACCCCAATCCAGGGCTTCTGCTTCACCTTCTGGAAGGGCTGGGATGCAGACACAGGGAGGACCTTGCAAGACCAAAACACAGCTGGCTCCTTGCCTTACTCCACACCTCAAAAGCTCAGCAGACCAGCACTCACCCAAAGAAAACACCCCTCCATTCACACCCCTCTTTTGCCCGACCCAAAGCCTCACAGAGTGACAGCAGCATTGCCTTAAAAACCGACACATCAGTTCAGCCTCGTTTGGTGGCTTGAGTACACACAATGTACAAGTGTTGGCACTTATTTTCACAGCATCTGTGAAAACTGAAACTGAACTGAAAACAAATAAAGCCCAGCTTTATACAGTAGTAAGACTGGGATTTGCTGTCAGTTAAAACCCTCTGAAGACTGTGAAAGCCTCCACCTGCTGCCCTTCTACCTCCAGTTCTCCAAATCCAAGGTCTCTTCCAGCTTTGTCCATGACACAATGCCCTGCACTTCCAGGCAGCGCTGCAACCCCAGTGCAAGCCAAGCTGTGGACAAATCAATGGATACGACTGAAAGGGAGGGAGACAAGAAGTCTTGCAGAACATCATAACCTTTTAGGCTGCCTTCCTCCTCCACTAGGAATCTGCTTTCTACAAGCAGCATTCCACCTTTAACCACCACCTGAAGCTACGTAAGGTCTCTCTCAACAAACACCACAGGACAGGTATTTGGTAAAAGAGATGTATATTTATTCACTTTACAAAGAGGGTGGTATTTAGTTGCAACAGCTCCATTTATAGACAAATATATTATTGTACATTATAGTGGTGAATGGCTCAAACCTTTACCTTGTTTTTCTCTTAAAAATGTGTTTGCACCACTTCAGCTTCCATTAGCTGAGCAAATAGCTGTCCTTGTTCTGCCACTGAGAGATTAAAAATCCATAAGAAAGGTATAGCTCTGTGCTATGTATTCACAAGCATTCCTCTTCTCCTTTCCCTGTGTCACTCCCCTCTCCCCACCCAACTCAACATGGTCTGTCCTCTGGGTTAGCATTAAACTTATATACAGCCTCCATTAAAACAAAATTAGGAGCCAGTGATAGTTCTAATGTCCTTTTAAAGCACAAGAAAAGTCATTGATTTATACATATAAAAGTCTTGAGTTCAAATTTGTTAAAAAAAAGAAAAATCCATTTTTAAGTCAAGTTGGCATTTACATATTGCCAAAGTATGGCTAAGCCAATGAAAGGGGAGAAGAAAAGAATTTCAAGACAGAATTTAAATATTACAAAAATATCTTTTTTTTTCTTTTTTTCTGTTTCCTTTTTTAAAAAAAAAATCAGAAGGATGCCCACTTGCTATTGCTAACTGAAGCATGGAAAGAAGGTATAGACCAGTTGTCTTTGATCTTTGACTATTTCAAACAAATTCAATGTAAAGCTGAACCAAGTTTCCCACACAAACAGCGGTGGCAGATTTATTTCACTTGGAGATACAAATGCATGTCCACATGACAGGCATAATCTGACCAGGAGGTGGAGGAAATGTTTCTCTAAGTAAGCGCAGGGAAGGAGGGCGAGAGAAGGCTGGCACGGTTAAACATTCCGGATTCAGAAATGCAGTGCCCCACAGGTGCCTCTGCACACAGGCTGTGCAATGCTCTGCACTCCTGATATGCAAATACAGCATCTTGCAGCAACAGGATCCAGAATCAAAGAGCTTGGTGGCCCACTTGTTCAAACTGCTACAATTACTCTTTCGTGCTGTTACTCTTCTTCACTTCCGTTTTCTGGTTCCAAATCAGAATCACCATTGATTTCCTTTTCAACAGTCATGTCTTGTTCATCAGATTGCTCCTCTTTTTCTTCATCTTCATCCCAGTTTTCCTGGGGGAAAAATAAAACAGAAATGTTTGAACCTTTGTCAGTCACACCATTTCTGCTACAAGCAAATGGGAGAAGATCTGGTCCAACTCCACTTACGTCAGAGTCTTTATCTGCCATCATCTCATCATCTGAGCCTTCCTCCTCCGAGGAGTCTGCAGAGAGAAAGCAATCTTAGTCTGGGGAACAGGCTTTAAAATGTCATTGTACGAAGCCCAGTCCCACATGCTGCCACATCTTCAAACTGTGCTATTTCCATACCAAAACTGATTCTACCTGGAGATGAGGTAATCAACATTAGTTAAGACCAGGCCACTTCCGTTACCAGTACACAGTAAGAGGGTGAAGATGCAGCAGGAAAAAAGCCAAACTGCAAGCAGGCACTCACACACATGGACATCCCCTACACTGATGTCCTGCTGACTCAAACATAGCAGTGCCTTCACTGTATCTACCTTAGCACAAGGGCAGGTAACACTAGACATTTTAGGTTACCAGGTAAGTTTAAGAAGCACACTGAACTTCCAATTCACTGATTTCTTCATTTGTGAAGCAAGGCTGGGAGGGAATTAAAGGAGATAAAAGGAAGACAAGGAAGCAGTAACTAACTACAAGATGTCTGCATCATTAGCCACTGATTTTCTGGCCACCTCACAAAACCCCTCTATCTGCAGACTGTACAGTGGTAGGTAAGCACAGGAGCATGATGAACAGCCATCAAGTGTAGACTTACTATGTGAATTCAGGAGCTCAGCTACACTTAGCATACAACACTTACCATCCTCATAGACCAGCTTTGCAGTCTGATTAACCTCGGGTACCTCCTGAACTGTTTGTGATGCTGCAACCTGAATGGAATTTACAGATTAGTCTTAGATTAAATCATATATTTCAACCTAAAAAGACAACAAAACTCCTAACAATGTACATGAAATCTACATTAAGGGTAGCACACATTAATTCACTTTTGGTGCTGGTTTATCAGCCAAAAAAGTACAAGTGATAAAGCTAAATCAGAGAGGCATCTGCTCCAAAGTGGCCCAGTGCCTCCTACTTATTCCTCTTTAAAACTCTATGGGTGAGCAGATCCATATTTGGCAGGACAAAACAGTCCCAGTGAGCTGGGACTGACAGGACAGTCAATTAATGGCCTGCTCTGAGCCTTATCAGCATCCCTGAACAGCAGCTGCATTGAAGTGCCCAGAACAGATTACATCAGATTCAATCCCAACAGAAAGTCACACAACAGCCCTGCACATCCCATGTTATGTAGTTGAAGCCCACCTGGGTGACAAGAATGAAGAGTCTTCCATGCAGACGGGAAAGCTTCTGCAAAGTTTTTACTCTGCTCTCCATCAACTGGTATAACATTCCCAGCTGAGGAATGAGGTCTGGCAACTTGGGAGAAGAGATGGATGAAAAAAATGAAGCTGTTAACAAACACATCCCAAATGTTTTTCTTTTTTTAAACTACTTTTGTATGTTTGGAGCAAGCAACATTTGCTTACGTTATTCTAGACAGAAGGGAGAGCTGAGGGTTCACAGGAACCACCTGCAGCCTGACCAATTAATGCTTAGGCATGTTGAGAAGTATCATCTACTTTGAAAGCACAGCAGTTCTTAAGACTCCTTTTCCTCTCCAATCTCTGCCACATGCAGGGTGAAGCACTGCTCAGAAAGCTGGGCAAGTGAACATAACACCAGTGTGTGGATGTAGCCTCAGCAAAGCATGCAAGTTCTGCTGCTCAGCAATCCTGTAACAAATGGCAGAAAGGACTGACACTGCCCGAATGTCTTTTTCTTAATTCAGCAAGAGTGCTGTATCCATCACTTGTAAGGCAAGGCAGGACTTCAATCCAGAAGCTACAGCATTACTTCCTACCCTGCCAACTTTGGCACACCACCCTTACTCTATAAATCTGGCCACGCCCAAGACAGCCTCAATATAAGCATTACAAGAACAAAGAAATCATAGTTCTGTAAGATCTAGTGACACAGGCTAGATTACTCTTTGGCAGTAATTTTGTTTCCTCTCACAGGTATGACATAACGTATCTTAGTTTGACTTAGGGATGGCTATAATTATGTCAGGAATGACTGAGACAATTTATGAGCAATGTGCAGTAGGTTCAGCCAAAGTGGTGTAAGCATAGCTCTCTATACATTGATTTGGGCACTACCATATGCAGAGAGCAGGAGACAGATTCCTGAAGAAAGAAAATACGTTTATTTAAGCATTTAAATGTACTTTTACTTAAGTGCATTATCATGAATGGAAAATACTTACTGTGGAAAGGTAGGATGCATGGAGAGTAAAAACAGACTTCAGCCATCGAACCATTAGTGAGGCACTGGAAAAGAGAAATAAATTATATCCAAGAGATACTGGCTGAGTGAAACCCATTTCACATCCTAGATGCTAAATAGTTCTATATAAAGTTCCTCTTTAATTAGAGAGCAAGATAAATACTCTATAATTAAATGGATGGAAACGAATGGAAATGCAAAATTTGGCTGTGCACATGAGGTATGCAAGTTATTCATTAGGAAAGAGACATTTCAGTGAAGGACTAAACTAGGCAAGCTCAGGGGTCTGTGCTTCTGAAATCTTTTATGGATGGTCTCAATGAATAAAAGATCAAAGCATGCTACTTTCTTCTTCACCTGCAATGAGGGAATTTATATTTAGAAAAACAAACTCAAACCCAAACCAACCTAACCCCCACAACTCAGCACAGCCCATCTCAACAAAGCCATCCTTACGGCAACATAACAAGACAGAGGGGGGGAAGCTGGTTCTGTTATTAAACACCACATAAAGGGATGTCTAAATACATTTGATAATTAAACAAGCTCTACACCTGACAGTTATTTTATTTATTTATCAGGTCCATAATGTAAACCTTTCAGGCCTTCAGTTACCTTCTCAGGGTTACATGCTCATTTCAGGTATCCTTTTCCCTTTTTAATTTCACTCCAGCCACCCTGATAAAGCACTGCTTTCAGTGTTTAAGTTCCTCTTTTCACCCTCAATGAGGTGAGTTTTTACCTCCAGATGCTGCAATTTAATTGCAGTTACTATGAAAACCTATCACATTCACGGCAGGAGGGACCATAGCACACACATGAGAAGTTTTAGGTGAATTGAACTGTAGCTGAGTTGTCTCTTACCTGTATGGGTTGCCCTGCAATCTCTTTGTAAGCTAAAAGGACAAAAAAAAAAAAACCAGTCAGCAACAAGTAACAAACATAATGAGTTTAAAACCCCAGCATGAGATCATTTGATGGCACCTATACTGGGGCAGAAAGTTCTCCAGGCATTTGAGGTTTGCTAGGATTAACCACCTCCAGGCTCCAGAAAATTACACTGCTGGCTCTACCACCCTCTACACAGGCTGGTAACTTGCAGAAGCTGGTTTTCAGTATTACAAGAAAGCTGGAACTATTAACGTGCAAAATATCCCCTGAAGCTTAAAACTGGCAGGAATAAGTAGGAGGAAACCTCTTACTTTTCATTTGTGTTTATCTGCTTAGTAAAGCAGTTGTTACAGGGTGGACAAGTAAAGGAAATATCAGGTAAACGCCATTTCACACAACAGATTTCAAGCTTGGGAGAAAACAGTTACACAAAGGTCTGACCATGCACTAAGATTATAGAGCTAAGCATTTGCACTTCAATTCCCTGACAAAGGTCCCAGGGAAGAAACACTGCATCTCATTAACACAAGCCTAAGGAGGTGCTGTAAAACCAAATATTCAGCACCAGGCCATCTGCGTAATTCAGTTAATATCAGAACCATAAAAAATTAATCTTATTTGTGGTCACCACATTAAAATACAAGAGAAATTCAAAGATTAATTTATGCAATAGAACATCATTCACATAGATCTACTAACCAATGTTTGGTTTAAAAAAGTAATTAAATCATTAAAGTATTTCTGTCCAAATAAAGAGTTTATTTAATACCATTGAACAAGCAGTTCAGAAGCCAAACCCCTTCTAAAATTACTACTAAGTGATGTTCAAAGTTTAAGTACAGCAAATGGACTTTCTGATGCTTCGAATTATCGTCCGTGTTAGTAGTTGAAAAGAAGATGTAACGGTGATTGTCTGCTGTGGACTAAACAAGCTTTTGCTTAATCTCTTCCCTTTCTTTTCCCACATAATCATGTAAGACAGTAATACATGATCTAATGCTCTTCCCTAGCTTTGACAGTGACACTTGGTCCTTTGGCTAAGCTTCAGCCAGAAAAGATAAAACGTGTATCAGGGACAAATTAAGAAACATTTCAGTCCTCTTAGGGCACCAAACCAATTTCAAAAATAAAGAGACATATTCTGGATTTTAGTAGCTAGAAGGCAAATCACATGTGGCTCGTATGACAGAACAACAAGTGCAGGCTCTCTTACCTCATGCAGCAGTGGAATGACAGCATGTATAGGCATTCTGGCTACTGTGTTCTTTACTATATTTTCTTTCCTTGTGTTAAGCACTTTCTGTTAAAATGAAAAAAATATGATCAGAAAATCTTTCAGCTTTAACGTGTATGAGCAATCAGCAAAATCAGAAATTCATGCCTGTATATCTTTTCTTACTCCACTACTTTTGTATGCTGAGGATAATGAGCAAAAGATTTGCTATGAAAAGGAGATTCAGGTACAATTAACAAAGTAAAGGTGCTCAATAAACCCATCTAAAACAATCTAGCATTTCCTCTAGCCCACCTGCTCCGTGTTAAAAATGATGCATTACAAGCACATGAAAATCTCCCTTGATATTTTCTGTTTGACTTCCATAAATAAATGCCTTTCACTAGCATCTGTGACAAGAAATTTCAACTCAGCATCAAATTCTTAACAGTTCCCTGCCCCAGTACTATTAAGTCCTCCTAGTCCAAATGCAAAGATAAGCTTTTTAAGTGAAACTTGTCACCAAATCATTTTTCAAACAGTACCTGCTTGAAAAATGTACCCTCAGGAGACTAAGCACAGATTACGCTCCAGTCCAAGCTAAAGGGAACATGGCTGCATTGGTAGCATCACTTGTAAAACATCTGAACTGTGACATAACAAATTTATCATAAACAAAGGGCCTCAAAGTTCAGGGACTGACTCAGAAAGCAAGGCAGATAACAACAGAAAAGTAACACCACTAGTATAATTCATAAGAGCACTGCCTTGAGCAGCAAATCAGCAAAAAGCAGCTGGGAGAAACAACAGGTTCTGAACTGTTCAGCCATCCCAGCTTTCAGGAAGGCTCCCCACCAGTCCCAGTGAACAGATTCAACAGCATACACTGAGCTTGCAAGACTTACATTTAAGATTTCTGCATCATTGCTTTCCAAGCCCTGAACCAGCAGCACGGCAAAGCTGTCTGTTTGGGGAAGGCCACCAGGAGTTTTGACTTTGCTCACATCAATATCCAATGCCCCAAGGCGCTCCTCAATGCTCTCCTGCAGGGAGGAAATAAGGGCACTGCTACATCAGTGTGGGTTCTCACAAGTATCAGCTGAAAGCAAAGTACCCAACTTAGAACATTCCCATTAATTTTGCTGGAAAGGAACACAAATTTTGTGTATTCTTTTAAATGCCTTGATAGAAGATAGCATGAGAAAACAAAGGCAAATGAAGTTTTGGCTGAAAAGTACTAATCTATCTTGGCATAGGCAGCAACAAGTGTGTGACAAAGCTCTGCAACAATCTGGCAAAACCACAGGCAAGGCACAGAGGGCTTGAATGAAGGAAATGTTTTGAGCAGGGGGAAGTCTCTTTCATACAGAAAGACAGTATCATTAACCTTTCCTCTGCAGCAGACAAAGCAAATCCAAGTTCACCTAAAGAAGGTATAGTGGTACTTCGTGATCCTAGTTTCTCTGGTTTTGCTGAGTTTGAAAGAAGAAGCCGCCCTTTACCTCTGTCTCTCCTGGTTTCCTCTTGTTTTTCTTTTTCTCCTTTCCCAAGGCTGGTGTTTTGACAGCTGTACTATGTCCTGGAATGCCAGGCACTAGAACTTTGGTGTCCGAGTTCACAACAGGTGTCTTTACCTAGTACACAGAGATGACCATGTTTGCATGAATTGCTAATATCTTGAGCTTTCTTACAGATAAAATAAAATACAGATTTTATTCTGAGACCCCACACATATGGTAAAACCAGCCTGACATAACCCATTTTCTTGACATAAATATTAGACAAATCCAACGTATTTAAGAGAATGAATAACCTCAAGAAACAGACAGCTAATTTTTATAATTAACTAAAACAATGGTCTCTTTGGAATCACCTGTGAAGCACTTTTCTTACAAGCTTTTGCTGTAACATTCACAGAACTGTTTGTATCCAACAACAAATATTCGGATGTTTTGCTGGCAATAGATACCACCTGTGCTAACAGTCAGCTCCATAAACCACATGCATATTAATTCAGCATCCACTGGAAGGCAATAACTGACCAAGAAAAGCAACACAATGTAACAGCAAAAGGTAGTTCCCTTCAATCCCAACTCTTCTCTTCTAGGGATTGTTCCAACACAGAACTCAGCTGTCTGAATTAGGCTGTGACCACAGTGACAAAAAGAGACACCTTAGTTTATACCAAACAAGCCAAGGTATCATCTTCAATGAACACAGAGATGGAATTTTGTATTTCACAAACAAATGCTCCCCTGACTCACAGAAAATGTAAGGTAGTATGCCACTTCCAGAACATCAAAAAAGCATTTTCTGCTACTTCCAGAACACTTGTTTAAACCACAGCACTTCTATCCAGGCCTTTTTTTTGAAGTACCTCTGAACTGATAAAAGTACAATTTACTACACTGAGCAAAGCAACTTCCAATTTCCAAAAAGTTGATTTTCTGCATCAAGAATTTTACCATAGAACACCAGTGGCGATAAAACACTATCCCCTTAGCTCACCACACTCATCACTGACCTTCTCCCCACACGGCATGCTCAGACAGCCAAGAGAAATGCGTCTTCACTGGAATTCAGCAAAAAGCGAAACCAAGATGGGTATCATCACTGCATGCCACAGAGGCCCTACACCCGTCCCTGCAGCTCAGCCCTGCTACCCACCAGCTCCAGGACTGAGGAGTCAGCACAAAACCCTGCCTGGCTGATGGAGCACCAGATCTGGTAGATAACGAAAGGGACAGAAAAACAGCGCTGTCTGCTCACTTCACTGATACTCCAAGCACTTCAAATCTTCAAGGCCTTGAATATGCACAGTGATCAAGAATTTTACAGCCTGTCTCTAAACACTCAGGGGACTCTGCATGAGAGAACACAGTGCCGAGTGGCCTCAGTGGACACTGCTGTCATGCAAGTGCCAAGCTCACATTCCCAGGTCCCCGTGAGCAGGAACACATAAAGGCCAGGCCAAGAAAGAGCAAAAAGGACTTGCCCCTTAAGGTTCCACTACATTTTATTTAGACTCTAAAACAAAGTCATCCCACCTTCACCCCAAACCAACAGGGTCAATGAGGCTGTACAAACCAACAGACTCCAAGGGAAGAACTGATCCTAGGCAGAAAAACTCCACCAATCAATCCTGTCTCTCAAGCAGATCTGCTGAGTTACAAGAGGGCCACTGTGTGCTCTCACACATGCCAGGACACACAGCAGCCATGAAGATCTCTTTACCCACACCTGCCTGAGTGCTATGGACATCTATAGCTACCTCTGCAGCTCTGAAAAGGTCCATCCAGAAATCCAATCTCATTTTAAGAGAGCAGTGAATGCTACCTGTTTCGTTTCTGAAGTAAAACAAGAGAAGCAACAAAACCACATTTCATGCAAAGCTCACCTTTGTTACAGCAGCATCTGTTTTAAGTGACAACACTTTCTGGATGTCCCGTACCAAACATATGTGGGATTCACTGGTGTTCAAAGACTAGGAGGACAGGAACAAAACCAGTTAATATATTTGACACTCACACCTGTGACTCACTATGCTACTGAAAGATGAGAACAAATTCCAATGGTATAAATTACAATGAACTTTTTTTTCACTCTAGAATAGCAGCTCCTTTGCATATCTGCTTTTTGTTACCGTATCTCTATACTCTCCAAGGACATTTACATAGGTAAACTGGAACTGTATTAAAACCAGTTTAAATGGCCTAACTCAGCAACAGCTGAAATGGCAAGAAACAGTCAGCAATGGAGTCAACCTGTACTCCAACTGAAAAAATGGAAGAATACAAGTTGCCTTTCCAAACAGCTCTGGGGCAACAGTCACAACTCCCAAAACGAAGGCAAGAAATATGTTTTGCACTGTTCTATCATTTCAAAACAGTAAAAATAAAAATAATAAACCCAAAAATTTCTCCAACTGAAAGCAGCACGCAGTCCATATTACAGAATCCAAACCCTCTCTGCTAAGTTTTACATACCACTTTCTCTATGATGGGCTGTAAGGTGTTTCCATAGACCAGCAGCAGAGACTGTTTGTCTGTGCAAAATGCAGCTGCTAGAATAGGGACTGGTTTCGGTGTGGAGTCCCCATCATTCCCAGGTGTTGCTATCTGAACAGTACAGTTTGATGTTAAGGGTTTTTTGCAATAACTGGAAAAAAAAAAGAAAGAAGTTTAAAAATTCCAATATGTTTAGCTTGAACACTTCAATATCTTGAACATGTAAGCATCTTTCATTGGCAGGTCCTCAGCAAACTCAGCCATTTTACACGTTTTACAGATGGCTAAGATGAGGCACAGACACACAAAATCTGGGTTAAAGCCACACGTAATAGCCAAGTGTAACAGTCCCCAATAAGTGAGTTCTTCAAAAACATGTCCAGTAACCCAAGACAAAGAAGCAGCTGGAACCTGGTTCACAAGCACATACAAGAGCTTAAAGGCAGCAGCATAACAAAACTAAGCTTTGCCTTGCAGTAAGCCCAGACCTTTCCCAAAGACACCCTCAAGATGAATCCTGACTTACCCATTCAAGATATGTTCAAATAAATGCAACTGCCCATCTCTGCACACAACTGCTAACTTCACAGGCTGAAAGAAGGCACAGTAAGAGAGTTTCATCAGATCAAAGAAAAACCCTCCTGGAAGTTCAGGACATCAAGAGTCAGCTGTATGGCTACAATTTGAATTTTTTCAGTATTTAAGAAGATTACACTAAATCCAAAAGGAAGATCAAAGATGTAATCACTCAGGAACATTCAGTACAAGCGTTAGAAGATTAGTAAGATAACTCACAACTGTACTTTATCACTAGTAATTTACCCTGAGTTAAACAGTTTGCAGAGTAGCAGACACATGTCTGGAAGCAGAGCTCTACAAAGGCACTGACATTGTGAATATGCTTAGAGGAAAGAAACTGAGATGACTCCTCTGAGAAACTAAATGACAAGGGTACATTACAGAATACTCTCCAATACATGCAGGGAGATTAAATTGGAAATATTAGAAAAATACAGCATGAAATACTGCTCTGAGAAATGGAATTTAAAGGCAGCAGGAGAAAAACATTTTAAATAATTATGGGAACAGTTTGTGAAAATGTTTCACATTCACACTTTTTTCAAAAGGCAACCTCTTTGAAAGACTTGTGCTTGTTAAAACTGAGAGACTTGGCAAATGCACACTGCTACTTTAAGTCATTCAAGGCGAGTTAATTCCAAACGCAGTTACACTGCCAAAAACACTTGAAACCAGAAAAAAAACAGGACCATACCCAAACCAGTTTTTTAGAAATAATTTGTTTTGTGTTTTTCTTTGCTGCCAAGTTCTAACAACCATTTTGATTACTTGTTCTAAATAGGAAGCAACTGATATTTCCACCATCATGAACAAAATTTCTGAAAAAACCCACTGAATTTGCACTTAGTAGCTTTGAAAAGGAGCATTTCACACCACCAGCTTTACAAATGCACCTGAAATAAATATCATTACACTCATGAATTGGCATTTGGATCTCATCTCTGCATAACAGAACCCAAATACAAACCAAGCCTCTTTCTTTACATCCTTAAAAGGAAACTGTAAGTGAAAATTTTTGAACATATGTGTTTATAAACTATTGCTCCTACCTCTTCTTTGACTTCTGATACAGTCAGGTCCACAAAAGTTGGTTCATCTGTTACTGTGAAAGACATCACAGCATTCTTTTCTTTCCTATCTGACCTGATCTGCCTGGAAGACACAAAAAGTACACATTATTTACCACAGAACTAACAGCATCCTCTGCACCAGATAAGCATTATAAAGCCTATAAATCACTAGTAAATGTGATGGTATCTACTATGTCCAAAAGCACCACGCTGACATTTCAGTGTTCAGCTTAGAAATGTTTAATTTTTAAGAGCAAAGTATCTCCCAAATGAAACTGAGCAAGAAAACTTTGCATAAACCTTACAAGAAGTGCAAAGAACAAGGAAGTTTATTACACAGTATGTTCTGGCACACACTAGTGATACAGATGGCAACTGGAAGCATGCTCAGACACAGCCAAGGAAAATCTCGTCTTCACTCAACAATCAGTGAGTCGAAACCACAAATAAAGAGATCATCACTGCATTTTTCCAGAGTGCCCCTTCTGCTTTACCTTGTTTAATCTCAATTACTTGATGAGTCTATGCTCCAAACTGATCAGTCACAAATTATGAAAAGCTTACATACCACACACTCAATAATCGGTCGTGTATAGCTCCGGACAAGAAATAAAGTCCTGTAATTCCATCAAAGGGTTTACTTTCATTTGTAGGTTTCACTGTGGTAAACATTAATGATGACACTGATGTAGCATGGCCTGTGAAATGCTAAGAGAAAAAACAGGATCTTTCCATGATTGTCATAAGCAGTCATATGGCAAAAATCAAAACATTAGTTAACAAAGAACATTAGGAGAGATTCAAGCGTTACTAAGTCAACAAGGACAGCTCAGTGGTTTTTAAGTAGTGATCAGTTTCCTTGCATTTTTGTATGTCAAGGAAGCTTTTTCTGACCTGCCAGATATTTATCAATGTTTTAAAACTTAAAGAGGGAATCAAAGGCAAATTCACTGGGGCTAAATCCATGCAAAAGAAATCACATTCACCTGTACTGCTGTTACTGTCACAAAGCACTCCCCTCTGCCCCCGCAACTTTGCACTTCAACCTTTCCAATGGAACTAGATTCAACTGCATTCTCAACTTTAACAACGGACACATGTGTGCTGACACTAAATTTGGGCAACGCACCACCCCCAAGGGCCCCCCAAAAATTGGTTCTTCAATCTACTTTTGCAAATAGTGGTTTTGGTCATTATAGAATGCAGACATACATGGTAGCTGCCATGTGCCAGCAAGCCCACAGTAACAGCACATGTGTACACACTCACCTGACAGGAGATTCAGAGACTATCCCTGTCCTGTCTGCTAGCAGGCAAGAGAACACGGCAGCATTCACGGATCAGCTAAAGCATGGCCATTTGCTCAATGTCTGAGCCCTGCTCAGGGAACAATAAGGAGTTGTTCCTATGCCTTCCAACTGTTTCAACAGCAAAACTGATAATGCCACCAGTTACATGAAGTTTAGCAAGGAAACTCGAAGGCTTTGTGGAGGGACTCGTGTTAAAACCCATGCCAGCAGTAACTGATACGGTGGTGAACTGAGTTCTTCTGACAGAAGGGTATCAGACAGGGACCCAGTTAAAAAGAACAGCATCCATCTTTCTCCTACAGCTTTGAGAGAGGATGCTGGCAGCATGCTCAGAAACAAAAATTCCATGTCCTCATTCAGTTCTCAGCAAGTGGAAACACAGTTTAGGGTACCATCACAGAAATGTCCAGCAATCCCAGAACTGCTAATTGTATCCTCACACACAGTGAAATGTTTTAGATGTCTGATCAGGAAACACTAGATAGGTAGTGTCACCAATCAAGAAGGGCATTTTTTTGCAAGTAGTTTAACAGAGGTACAGAAGTACTTACTCTGTAGACTTCTTTGGTCTCCAAGTCCCACAGTTTTATAGTTCTACCCGCTGACAGCAGCATTTTTCCATCTGGACTGATGCATAGACAGGTGACACTGCTATTGTCGCCTTTCCACTTACTAGAATTTGGATGGAGAGTTTTTTGTATAAAAGGAGAAAGATGGAGAAATAGAAAAAACAGCATTCATTAGGATAATCTCAAAACCACCATGATGGAAAATTTAAGGCAAAATTTAAAAACCAGTGATTTAAGTAGTCAAGAGGTCAAAGCTATTCCTGCTTCTGCAGTTCGCCTTCAAATTAATTTACAAAAAAAAACACAACTCAAAAATATGAAGTTATTCAATACTGAACTGTTGACTTCTTTTTTAATACTTGTTTATTCTGTTCCAAATTCCTCTCAAAGTTTTCTACTTCTGAAATTAGGGCAAGAAGAGCCATACCATTTTCAAGACTTCTCTATTCACCAACTCATTCAAAAAAGGCTTCTAAACACTAAAATTCAGAGTTTCAAAGCTTATTCAGTTACTGGCCCTCCTCCCAAGTCTCTGAAGTCACTAACAATAATAAATTTCACCTTAATGGTCTATTGCTCAAAGCACTACTCAAAAATACCAAAAAAAAAGGAAAAAAAGATGCTGTCCTGAAAAGTCTGAATGTGCTTTAAAGAAGTATTGATACTATGTGTTTCTCACAGGACAAAACTGCAAGGAGAGCATTAACACAAATCCTTTATAGATAGGAAGTAGCCTGCAACACACCACGCTTAGATTGTAAGCAGTCTTTCTGGAAATACTTCCAAATAACTGTCGCATGCCCAAGCAATATCTCTTCTGTTTTCTAAAACAGGGATCATGTACTCTATCACTTTTGATTGAAGCTGAAAATTTTACAGCCCACAAATGTGGAAAACAACATTGCACCTTCCAGAGAGTATGACAAGATTTTGTATTCTCTTCTGAAGAGAAGGTCATGACTAAGAATTCAAACCATTTATTAACAATAAGGTATTTTTAAATGTACTAAAAAGACAAGTCTAAACTAGACTGCAGAATATAAAGCACAGCAAAAATACCTTGGTTTTCACTTTGGATACTCTTATATAATTTTTACAGGAAAGAGTTTTAAACAGGATCTTATAAAGGACATGTCCAGAATGCCTCTAAGTAGTCAAGAGCATTTAAGACATGAAAAAACTACAGTGTGACAAGAAGTCATCCAGAATGTTTCAGTCTACCTCTCTAAAACACCTTGTCTTGCTTCTTCAGAGACTCTCTCTTCCCCAACAGCTAGTCCCTCTGCCAGAGGCTTCATGTGTGCTGCACACAC
Organism: Irena cyanogastra; assembly: GCA_013397155.1. NCBI lineage: Eukaryota > Metazoa > Chordata > Aves > Passeriformes > Irenidae > Irena > Irena cyanogastra. The sequence goes on from VWZV01015115.1 coordinate 753,947, forward strand.
CTCCTGAAGTGGCCCTGTGGAGTACTCCTACAGTAGTTAAGAACATCAAACCTAAAGCCACAGGGTTTCAATTCCCCTTCCCTTTCATACCTCTATAGGAACATGTCTAGAAGCCTGCAAATCAAATTTAAAAAATTTAATACCACTTCTCTACCTCAGGAGCAACCATCCTGATTTCTCTGTGGGTTACACAAATATTAATTTCCAGGTCCTGATAGGTGTTAAGGAAGGCAGGCACTCTCGTGTACATTGGGTGTGAGCAATTATTGTGGATAATTTGTTCTTTCTGGTAGGTTAAACTTTAGGGGAATTGATTTCTTCTACTCTTTCCAAACTGAGTTACCTTAGGTATGACTCGTAACATTAATACAGAAAATTTTCAGGTAAAAACCATGATGTTACATTGCTCATGTACTTTCTATATATTGTATAGACACTCTGGGAATGATTTTCTGTTGCCATCTTTAAAATGAAAAAACACAACGCTTCAAATTACATTTCATAACCATAGTCCTCCCACTCCACGGTCCCTGGTATGGGATGGGGCAGAGGGAAACATCCAAGAGATATGACAGCAATAACTCTCACTTTTCCTGAGAGAGGAGCATGGCTGGGACTCGGCTCCAATACTTGCACATGAACACATGCTATGGGATACAAACAGGGTGAATGAGATGTCCATGGGCAGCTTCAGAGCCTTGATCTCACTGGGTTCACAGAAGACAAGGACCTTTAGGAAGGTCCTTGCAAGACAAGGACATTTAGGAAGGCACTTCAGCAATGACATGCCAGGAAGGCAAAAAGAGGGATTTCTCCATAAAGAAGTGTAGTACGAATGCATAGAATGTTCCCTTGAAACAGGGAAAGAACATAAATGCACAGAATAATCCAGGAAACAAGAGGGAAGGTTATACAACAAATCCACCTGGAAACTATTTCTAGGCACTGAAAGGTCAAAAAAAGTTTCTGGGCACATCCAGCATAGAATTACAAATGGCAAATCGTGTCTAACCAACCCGATTGGTGTAATGAGACAATCGCCTTGGCTGATGAAGAGAGACACATTTAAGTTGTCAAAAGTATTGCTGAAGTCAAGGTCTGACATATCCTTGCAGACAAATTGGAGATGTATAGCCTGAATGGATGGTCTCTTAAGGAGAATGCAGAATCTGGCTGCATCACTAAGTTCAAACAGTTGTGATCACTGGTATGAAGCTCAGCTGGTGGCCAGTCACTGGTGCTACTCCCTCTAAGGACATCCCAATACTGCTGCTTAATATCCTCCATAACTGCCCCAGTCTCCATTAATGATCTCAAAACAGGACAGAATGCACATGTAACAACTTCACACTCAATCCCAAATTAGGGAGAGCAGTTGATATCCTGGAGGACAGGGCTGCTACTCAGGTGCATCTCAGCAGGCCTGGGAAGAAACAGGCTGTCAGAATCTCAAAGCTGAAGAGGAAAATGCCGAGTCCTGCAGGCTGGGGACAAATAGCTAGAAATCAGATTTGCAGAAAAGAGACTTGCAGCCCTCACAGTAAAGCAGAGCAGGAGCAAGCAGGGAGTCCTTGTGGCAATGAGCTCAGCTGTGTATGATCTGCATTAGCCAGAGTGCTGTCAGCAGGTCAAGGAATGGGACTCTGCTCTGTGCAACTCTTGAAACTGCTTTCAGTGGGACAGGACTACAAAGTCACTGACATGGTGCAGTAAATCCAGCAGAGGCCACAAAGGCACCTTAGGGACTAAAGCACAGAATGGAGGAGGGAAAGGTGAGGGGAACTGGGTGTGTTCAATTCTGATAGAGAAGGCTAGAGAGAGATTTTACAGCCATCTTCTGCTACTTTACATAGGGTCTCAACATAATACAACCCCAAGGATGCATCTCTTTCCTAGGGATACCAAAGAGGCTACTGATGATGGGCTGCCTACAGTGCCCATGCAAACCTTAATAAAACCAAGAGTGCTGCAGTAATAACCAACAGTGGAAAATGTCACAAAAAAAGAAACAACATCAAGAGAAGGATCAATGGGCCATCACAGAGTAGGCTTTTATTAAGAGAGGTAACCAGGATTGTTAATAGAAATCTTGGTTCCTTCTTTAAAGTTTAAAAACTATTTGACTTTATTACAGAAGAAAATAAATGCCTACACCAGACATTTTGTTACTCTGCATTAAGCTCAGTTTTGCTCAACAGTACTTTTAACAGCAGCAGCCTGCTCAGACAGCCAAGTGGAAGTGTCCCCACTGCACATCAGCAGCAAGCGAAACCAAGTGGGTTATCATCACAGCAAGGCCCTTTGAACAAAGCTGGGTACATGCAGCAGGTTTTACTGGAATGAGATCTTCCAGTATCTGCTCAAGGATTTTTTTCTAGAATTTCGATTTTTCAGCATTTAGTGTGACTTTTAGTCTTTCAGTCGCACTAAAAGTTAGCATGGAGGGATCCAAACCTCTCCTAGAACAGTTTCATCTAGCCTTTCCAATACACAGAGGAAGATACCCAACTATGACAATTAGGCTTTCATCCCTTAATAAAACCTCTTCTGATCTCAGAAAAATAACAGTCACTTTGTGGGCATGAAGCCTGGAAAGCAGAGTGCAGCATTTCCAAAACCTGCAAGGGAGAAAACACACAAAGGCAAGTGTAAAAAAATTCAAGCAAAAAGCAGCATTACTCACCACTTTACTTTGCAGGTCTGTGTGTTCCATTCCACAATATGTTTGTCATCTGAACAGCTATACAAGCAGCAGCTGTCTTGATGCCATCTCACACAGTTTACTCTACTGTCATGACCACCATCCTACAGAAGATAACAGAGGGTCAACTCACTGGAGAAGTCTTGACAACTGAGTCTTCCTCACACCACACCAACAATGTGAACAAGGTGCTGTTCCAAGATGTAAATTCCAATCATTGGCATCTTGAAGAGTGTGTGTGTGGTTTTAAAGAACATACATGACAGTTATATAAATTAAAGATATTTCACTTTTTGGTACATATACATAAGTATTTTGGCTTGGCTTATACAGCCTAGAGATGTTGCCTGCAGTTTCCTCACACAGGGAAGCAGAGGGGGCAGGCACTGATCTCTCTGGTGGACAGTGACAGAACCAAAGGGAATGGCAAGAAGCTGTGGTGGGAGGGGGGCAAGTTAGGGTGGATATCATGAAAAATCTCTTCACCCACAGGGCACAGGCTCCCCAAGGAAGTGGTCACAGCCCCAAGCCTGCCAGAGTTCAAGAAGGATTCAGACCATGCCCTCAGGCACACAGCGTGATTCCCAGGGCTGTCCTGTGCAGGGCCATGTGGAAGCCCAGAAGATAATTCAATGTCTGAAACACTGATAGCCAGACAGCCAGGGAACCAACCAAAGACTGTTGGTAAGAACACACTGAGGGAAAGAACAGGACGTGGCTGGAGGAGGGGCCATGAGAAGGTAGGACAACACTTTCCTGGTCATGCTTGCTCTGGCTCCTGGTGATAAGCACAACACGGCACAGCCCAAGTGCAGGAAAGACTCAGGAAGTAGGCCTGGACTGTGGACAAAAGGCACTCCCAGTAGCGGGAGGATCAAGACTCCTCAAAGACTCCCCAAAGCCCTCCAAACCCATTTCCAGAAAGTCCTAGAACAAACTGCACATGGTAACTAATTTGCATAGAAAGTAAGAAACTTTGCTCCAGAGTGGGCAGAACTTGTCTATAAAAGTGCTCCCACAAAGCTTGAGCAATGGATGCCCCAGGACATGGGACACCCCATCAGCTGGTTTGATGCTGGAGCCAGGACTGGCTGACTTTTCTTTCTTCATTCCTTTTTTTTCTCTCTCTCTTCTCTTTTGCCCTGCCACTTATTCAAAACCCACTGCTGTGCATCTATATTAGAAGACACCAATTTCCATGCCAAATCTATAATTTACTGATACAACTTTGTAGATTCTGTGGAACTTGTGCCTTTTGTCATTCCTTTTTTACCACAAGCATCTACATGCTCCCTTCAGTTTCAGGGTGGGATGCCACTGGACAGGAGATAGATTTTGTTGATCTCTTCCAAAAAAAAAAAAAAAAAAAACAATTGTCTTGTCTGCTGTTTTTATACACAGAGCCAAACAAGGCTAACCACATGAAATCTGCTCAAAGAAAAGAATAGCCACAGGTGTCTTGCTGAAGTCATCTAAGCGCTTCTCTCCTTAAGGGCACTCAGAGGTGAGTAGCTTCCCCTTTATATTAGCATTCAGGATCAGACTATCATCAGACCAGAAGACCCTTTAAACAGTATCACTTCTCTTAACAATCAAAATCTCTGCAGCTCCAAACATTGAATTATTTATGAAAATATTTAATGGAGTCTATTTCGCTATTTGGATTGTAACAACCTGCTCAGATTACTCCCAAAGGTATTGATGCAAATGAGCTTTGAACAAGACAAACTACATTGCAGCAAGATGTTCTGTTCAGTAAAGACAACTAAAAGTAACATCTCTTATTTAACAGGAATAATCTTTTAATTCAACCTATATGTAAAAAGCAAAGTACTCATAAAACCTGCTATCTTCAATGGAAAAAGTGTTTTCAAACAAACTACAACTACACTTTTCAAATATAATTTTTCCATATAACAGAGCTGATATTCATTAGTTACTGTCACTTGCATGCATCATAATACTCAGAAATTACTGTTTTCTCTAAATTCATGTATGTTCATCACCCTACCTACAATTTTGAGTTTAGAAGCAAAAGTATACTCAAGTATCTCAGAAGTATTGTACAGCCATTCATGTGTATTTATTTTGCTTATGTATCCCACAACTAAAATGGAGGTGCTTGGGAGTTTGGAAATGCAAAATTAAAAGTCAATGTGTATCATTCAAAAAAGATCATGTGCTGAGAGAGCTGAGAGGTAAATTTACAGAAGAGTCCATCAATGTGACACCTTCCCAAACATTGATGACTTCTCTGTCATGCCCTCCCACAATGCCATGCAGGAACTGAGGGTATGACAGTCCCACCAAGGATTTAACTCTCCAGTGAGGAATTTCATCATTACTGTTATTTTTAATGTAAAGTACCAAATCTATGGTCAGCATTAAGATATTGCACTAACCTAGAAACCAAGATTTTTTTGGCCTAAACTGACTGAAACCATCAGTGTTTGGTAGCATGTGATGAAGAGTGCATTACTTACTAGCTTGCTCTGTAATTCTCCTTTTACTGTGCTGTACAACAAAATGCTACCAACTGCTGTACCAATAGCCAGGATATCTAACTGCTTGTCCACTTCTCCAACTTCAGACTTCCGTTTTTTTCTCTGGGGGCCATCCTGGAAAACCAAAAGAGAGAAACTGTGAAATACATCAGTATGACTGGCTAATCTCAGTGTTAAAGCAGAGGGAAGAAAAACCTTAAGAGAAGTCTGAGACCCAGACAGCCAGCACAAACATTGCTGAGATACAAAACGAACACTGAAGTGTACACAATCCTAGAAACTCATCTTGTACCTCCATGTACAGGGTAACGAACTTGCTATGAGTCACTTGGAACCACCTGGTGTAGGCCATTTTGCTACCACCCTAACCATGTGCACGTGGGAAGAAAAACACATTTTGGTCTTTTTACAAATTTCCTGTCTTAGAGGCAGAAATAAAGATTACCACATTCAGAATACTTCATTCACAAAATGGAAACGCTTGATTGTGATGAGTTTATTTTTTCGCAAAAGGTAATCAAAAGAATCTTGCAAATCTGGAGCATTCATAATTCTTCTTAAAAAGAAAGCGCTACCACATTCCACAGAGGGAAGTGACCGGGATTCAAAGGAAAGTGCTCTGCCCGAGTCCTGTTGTCTGCACCAGAGGTCCTCATGTGATCAGGCAATTCATAAGTCTTCACCCTCTTGCTCTGCAAGTGCTATCAGCCACCTAAAGGAGGGATTTCACTTTGTCTCCCTTAATCAAAAACTTGAGAATGCAGATCACTGGGAAGGGGAGAAGGAATGGAACTGGTTCTATAACATGCAAAACTAAAATAAAGAGGGTAGAAGAAGCCATCGCACCCATTCTCACTGGGTTAATCGCGAATTAACACACAAATAAAAAAAAAAATTAAAAACAATTAAAGGACACGAAAAGAAAAAAAAAAATCACTAATGCCACTAATTAATCTTTAAACTGGACCTTAATAATTCTCCTTACATTTGTTACATCACAGCAAAACATTCTCTCCAATTTAAAATTACACACATGCTAATGCTTCCTCTACACAACAGATCAATTTTCACTGACAAGCAGCCTGAAGAAGCCCAAGGAGACTGATAAGACGTGAGCAACCAGTTCTGTTCAAGTTCCATGTGGTGTAGCTAATCTGTTTTACAACAGACATGACACAGTGAACACAAATAATTTCTACTCAGGTCCAGAAATATGACAATCAGGATGTGGTAGCTTTCACCACAACAAAGATATGAAAGTTTGATAGCAAAGGATAAATACTTCAGTTCTTTGAAGCAGGATTTTCTATTCCTTCCATATTTAACAGAGATAACACCTTGTGCAAAGAAAAGTGTTTTGGCTTTGGCCAAGAAACACAAAATTGCTGTAAAGATAACTTTTACATCAAAAGCAGACTATTGAGAAAAGACATTACTAATTGTAATTTTTTTGCAAGTATTTGTTTAGGCTTTATCTTCGCTGGGAAAGAAAAGTATTTATAAAATATTAAAAAAACAGATGCTGAGAAACTAATGGCGATTAATTGAAACCGCAGTCTGACATGCAAAGACAAAGGCCACAGAGTGGAGATGCAAGTACACATCATGTGTCTCCTGGTACTTTTCAGCCTCTTCAAGTAGTTTTACCAACTACCCCACACATCCCCACTGCAAAAAGCAAAACCAAACTTAATAACAGACTTTATTCTCTTCCCCTGAATAAATCTTTCAACTAATTTTTTTTCCCCCTCCACTTCAGTTTGCCATGGCAAATTTTCTTGGAACAACTCAAAGGCACAACAGAATTCCCACAAGTACACAATTATTTCCAGGGTCAAGAGAAAGCAAGGGGCAGTGAAGGTTTTTCCAGTTTTTTTTCCACATGCATTTCTTTACTGACCACCCCTTATCAGCAATATGAGGGAAGCACTTTGTCAGAAAGTTCCGCATGAAGAAGTACCATTGGAAAATTCAGACACCTGTTAATGTTTGAGATGATTTGAAAAAAACCACTTTTAAGAACTTAAAAAAAAAATCAAACTTCCCTACCCTACATTAAATTAGTACACGGAGCAAATGACAACTGCACTTAGCATCCATGTGGGATTCACTTGTGGATCAGGGTTTTAAACAGAAGAGCACCTTGTTGTCATGGACAGAACAGGATGAGTATCAGCTTCCTTGTCATTTGATTTCTTTTTCACATTTATGGAAACTCAAGCTTATTTAGAAATCCTTCAACTTTGCCTGAAAAAGCACAATGTTTTAATTAGTAGAGATGGTTAAAAGAAGTTATTTGAAAAGGAACTGTGCACACATTTTTCCATAATCTTCCTTGACTTGAAAAGCCACTGAGATGCTCTAAACAGAATCTGCAGCTCACCATGTGAAATAAAGCACTTAGAACACTGAAATGGGGAGAAATCTAAAGGTCTTGACACTTGATGATGACAGAGCAGTTGCAGTTTGTTAGGAAGAAAGTGGAAGAAGGTGTTTTGAACATTGGAGGTCCACTCTTGCACAAGGCACCCCATGGGGCAGGAGGTGATAAACACTGCACACAGGAAGCACTGACACTGGAAGCACGTGGGCAGGGAGCATCCCAGTAAAGCCTCCCTTGCATCAGCAATTCCAGAGCCTGCAGTTCAAAACGCGAGTTCTAATATTCCCCTGTAACACATGGCCTCCACTAACATGGCAGCAGTCCAAAACATTCTGAGTTTAAGTGTAATTTGGCCAAACACCATTTATAGCTACCTACTGGCAGAGCTCTACCCCTGAACACCTGATACCAGAACTGCCTAGACAAATGTCAACTCTCCAGGAACAAAAGAGACTAAAGAACACCAGAAAAAATACATTTAATAAAAAGTTTTTAGCATAATTATCCCAGTTTTAGTTCTGTAACTCAGTCTAAGGAAAAAAAACAATTACTTTTAAAGGTTTTAGGGCACAATTATTGCAAGAAACAGTATGTTTCCCAGCTTCACTTTTAAATGGACTAGCTCTCAAGCAGGGGACAGGATCCAAACTACTGGAATAACCAGAAAGCACTGAGATATAACTAAGGTAATTTTCATAAAACCTTAAACCAGGTTAAATTCAAAGACCTGTGGGGTTTAGGAGTGTATCTCTAGAAAAGGTTATTTTAAAAAGTTCTAAATGCCCCTTAGAAACTTCCTGTGCTTGACTTATGAAACCACAGCAGTGCAGTGTGTCTACTTTAGTTTTATTTCATACAGGACAGATTAATCCCATTTTCACATGCCAGTTTCAGTGAATTTAAGAGCACAGAACCCATACAGCTTTGCAACTAATGAATGGATCCTTTTTACTTCAAAGCTATGTGACAAAGGAACAGGTTCAGGCCACCTGAAACTGACTCTCTCTACTTCATTCTTTGCATGTCCTAGGAGTTTTTAAAGTTCAGGGACTAAGCTGCTCAACCGAGCAAAACAATATTGCCCTCCTTTGGGTTGATAGTCTGTGTTTTAAGCATTTTGAAACAGCCTGAACAGCATTTCAAATATACTGAATTGCTGATATACCAAAACACACTTTAAAAAACACCCCTTGCTTCTTAGGAAAAAAGGGTAGATTTCATATACTTTATCCAGATTTTGCATTCTTTTTTCCTCTGGAAATGGTATGTTTCAGCTAAAGAATTACTTCAACATAAAGAAGACAGAAAAGTATCCCAGTCTATACTCCAGATATTTTCAGGTTCAGTGTTCACCTGAGCTGATGTTAACTAAAACTTGATCCAAGGTGGAGAACATCCAAGCACTCCTGATGCACGCTGTGAATAAAACTACTGAACACCTTCTTGCAGGATTCCTGGACTCAGGAGGATGAATCATAGACAGTGTAGCAGCTTGCAGGGGAGTACTTCCAAGGGTAAGGAAGCGTGGAGAGATACTGCCTTTACCGGAAAGTGAACTAAGTCGGTGCACAGCAGCTGACCTGCTCTGCAGCATCACTTTTTCACTTACGGCAAGGCATGCCACCAATTAACATACCTCGCTCCTTCAATGAAGGCTTCTTCCACGCAGATAACATGAGAGACAAATGGTTTTCAATAGTCAGTACTTCTGCCAAACTTTTGTTTTAAAAAAATCACAAAACGAAGCCCCCAGCGCCGCCTCCCCCACCGACACGTGAAATTTACCTCAAGCAGCGCAATCCTGGGAGGGGGAGCGGCTCCCCCCGCGCCCCCCCATCCCAGGGCGCGACACACGTGGACATCCCCCAAACCCCGGGGCCACAGGGAGACGGAACAGGACGGGGCCCGAACATCGCGGAGCCCACGGGACCCTCGCCCCGCTCGCCGCGCCCCCGCTCCCCGGCCCGCCCGGCCACATGGCGCCGGGAGGGCGGGGTGAAGCCGCGCGGGCCGCGGCCACGCGTCAGGGCTGCTCAGGGCTGCCGCCATCCCCATCCCCATCCCCATNCTTTTCCCGCCTCCGGCCCCTCCATGAGGGTCTGGCGCGCGCTGCGGCGGGCGACTGCCTCCTCTTCCTCCTCCTCCTCCTCCTCCTCTTTTCCTGCTGATGGGAAGCCTCGGAGGCGGGCATGGGAGACTTCGCTGTCGCCGCTGGAGCGGGTGAGGCAGTTGCTGCCGCCCGAGGAAGCGGCGGCGGTGGCGCGGTGCGCGGCAGCGGCAGCGCCGCCGCCTCAGGCTCCCCCTGAGGATGAGGAGGAGGTGGCGGTGGCCGCCCCCCATCGAGCGCAGGTTGAGGCGGCGGGTCCGCGTTCCGGCGCTTTCCGCGCTGGGGAGCTGGCGCTGGCGGAGGTGCGGAGGAAGCACANCCCCCCGCTCCCCCCCCACACGCACCTTGCTGGGGGGCTGCCGCGCCCCCGCCGGGGCCCAGGCCAGGCACGTACAGGCGGCGCTGAGGTGGGCGGAGGGCACGTACTCGTGCTGCAGGCGGCTGCCGGCCGTGTCCCACACGCGCAGCCGCCCATCGGGCCCGGTCGAGGCGAACAAGCGGCACCCGCGGGGGGAGAAGGCGCACGGAGGGGCCGCCATGGCGCGCGCTCCCCTCGGCTCTGCCCGGCCCGCCCCGCGCGGCGCATGCACCGCCCGCGTGCTCGCCACGCGCGCCTGCGCCGCCCGNGCTGATGGGAAGCCTCGGAGGCGGGCATGGGAGACTTCGCTGTCGCCGCTGGAGCGGGTGAGGCAGTTGCTGCCGCCCGAGGAAGCGGCGGCGGTGGCGCGGTGCGCGGCAGCGGCAGCGCCGCCGCCTCAGGCTCCCCCTGAGGATGAGGAGGAGGTGGCGGTGGCCGCCCCCCATCGAGCGCAGGTTGAGGCGGCGGGTCCGCGTTCCGGCGCTTTCCGCGCTGGGGAGCTGGCGCTGGCGGAGGTGCGGAGGAAGCACAACACGACGCTGAAGCTGCTGTGCCGGCTGGCGGCGGAGGCGGTGCTGAACAGCCCCGGCGGTGCCCTGCCTCACCGCGACATCATCGGGCAGCTGCCCGGGCAGGTGCTGCGCACGTCGGACGGGAAGCGGCTGCTGCTGAGGCGGCCCTCGCTGGACGAGTACGTGCTGCTTATGCCGCGGGGACCCACCATCGCCTACCCCAAGGTACCGGCTGGTGGCTGGGCGGTCGCTGGTCGTATCTCAACTTTAATTTTCAGCGAATAGTAACGTGCCGTGTTTTTCTCGCTCGCAGGATATAAGTGCTATATTAATGATGATGGATATCCACCCGGGAGACACCGTGTTGGAAACTGGCAGCGGGTCTGGTGCTATGAGCTTGTTTCTGTCAAGAGCAGGTGAGAACCTGGCTTTAGACAACACAGTGTTTATTTATTTACTTATCACAACTTGGGGGTTTTTTGCCCAGATACTTATGGTTCTCGTGGTCCTTACTATTCAGCTCACAAATGCTTTGCTGGAGTTCGTGTATAGTTTGTTGACTTGAAGGAAAGTTAGATCAGTACAGGGACTGCAAACCATTCTGACTGTGCTTAGAGGGCCATAGTGTAAATGGTGACCAAAGGCCTTGCAGAAAGCTGAGTTTCAGCCATGCCTTAAGATTACTCAACTGCAGCTGGTCTTGATATGTTGGGCCCAAGTTTCAAGGTCAGCAGTTATACCTCTGCTCCCTCTCTCTCCTTCTGTCTCCTACTGCTATTGCTTGGTTTCTTCTGATCATTTTTTCTGGAATAAACTAATGTTTGGGGGGTTTTAGTTCCATTGGGATTTTGAAGCTAGCATGGGATTATCCTCAAAGCAAACACTGCTGCTGTAGGAGCTGGAAGCTGAAACAGAAGATAAACATCAGTGCTTCTCTTTCCATTTAGAGAGAGAGAAAGTAGGAGTCCTTAGCTTTCCTCATCTTGCCCTGCAGGCAGACCCAGAACACAAAGAGATGGAATACCTGCTACTGGCTAAGGCAAAAGCTAGCTCTTGCTAAATACAGCAACTGATTTTTCTGCCTTGGGTATTCACCCTACTGTGGCCATTTCATACAAGCACACCTGAATTTGCCAATTATTCCTCTGATTTTTCAGTCTTGTCCAACAGTTTTTTCTAATCACTTTAATTTAGCTGTAAATGGGCCAGGTTGGCAAAATCATTGGCATTACCAGGCTGTTAACCTTATCCAGGGGAAGAGTGCAGTTGTTGTGTACCAGATCAGCTCTACTTTGAGGAGTGGGAAAAAGCTATGAAAATGCATTGCTATTTTCAAATTTATTGAATTTAAATCAGCAGTTTTAGTCACAGCTAAACACACTTTGGTGCTGACACAGAAATAAATAAATTTGATTTGCTGTTTTCTAATGGTGGCTGCTTTTGCCACCATTAAATACGCATCAGTGATACCCAACAAGGAAAACAGCTGCTACATGGGTAAATGCTGGAATTCAAATCTAGTGGACACCTTACCAATGTCCATGGAATTATTTAATTTCCAAAATTCTTGTTGATTTAATGGATTTAATTCATCTCTCAATTGTTATTCATTTTATATTTTCTTTTTCATTCTTTCTTTAATCATTCCCAGAAACTACTGACATGAAACAGGATAAAGTTAGGAGAGTGGTTTGCCATGATTTTAAGATCTTTGAGAACTGGAAAATATGATGTATGCAAACTTGACATACTGTAGGTTCACAGTAATGAAGCTTTGCCAAGCTATTTCACCTTGTTGTTCTTATTTTTAAAAAAGCAGTTTCAAAAAGCAGGATTTACTATGAAAGAGTGGGAGTAAAACCTAGCATGAAGAATTTTATTTTTCTGATGTTTCTAAACTGATAATCTGAAGTAACAAGGAGTTGGCACTGTGACTTTACAACTGCTTCAGGTGATCAAAGGCAACGTGCTGAAATCTCCTCTTTCTTACAGGCTAGTTCTGGCCTTTGTTTGATGCAGGGTGAGCTGGAGAAAGGAGCCACTGTCAGGAAATCCATCCCTTTTATTCAGTTATCTGAACAGATTTGCAGTGGGACCACATACGTGAGGGAAGGAGCCTGGTGACTTCAAACTGAAATGGCTTAGAAAGGCAGAGAACTGGCCTGGGGAGCTGCTGCTTCCTGCACCCATTCCAAAGTAGCAAGGAGAGAGAAGTGAGCGGGATAGGCTTGAGGAATTGGAGTAATACAAATATAGAATAATACAGCAGTGCACACACTGCTGTCTGCCTGCACAGCCTGGAAATGCTTCCTTTATGAGAAACGGTGTACATTGGACTCATGGTAAATTTCAGAATAGTAAATTTAGACTTAATAATTTATTGTTGTTGCAGACAGTAACAGGAAAATTACACAAACCTGAGTAAACCAAAGAGTACACTGGAAAACTTGTCCGTGGGGCTGAGATCAGTGAGCAGGTTTCCTTTGCCTGTGAGCACTGTGCAGCATTCTCAGCTGGTACCTCTGGTTGCTCTAGCAGAAGGATCTAGCAGGGGCCACAGATGCTCAACTTGTCTTCTGCTGCAGGAGTGACTTCAGGAGAACATCTTAGAACAGTCTGTACTACTATAACTGCACTTTATTTCATCTGTGCATTGATGGATTTCTGTCTGTGAGAGAACTAACACGGCACTTTTTCTGAATGTTTGCTTTAAATGTAAAGAAGACATACATTGTCATTGCTTCATATGTGATAATTTCCTAAAGTGGAGATAGAAAGGTGTACTTATGTTATAGACTGTGGTTTTTGCTTTTGATTTTTTTTTCCCAAGTCTTTATAACAGCAGTGTAAAGTGGTGAGTGGAGTGTCTTCTGTTTGTTTTCAGTTGGGCCCAAAGGACATGTTCTAAGTTATGAAATCAGAGATGATCATCATAATTTAGCTAAGAAGAATTACAAGCACTGGCGTTCTGCATGGAAAATAGGACACGTGGATGAGTGGCCAGATAACGTGGAGTTCATTCTCAAAGACATTTCAACAGCTGCTGCAGATATGAAATATGTAACACTTGATGCAGTGAGTATATCCAAACCACTCCCCTGTTTGACACCTGTATTTTCTCCATAAATGAAAACCTCTAGCGCTCACACTCACAACAGGATTCTCCTATCAAGTGTAACATGAGAAACAACAATCCAGGTCCTCATCAGTGAAAGAAACATTGCAAATTTTTTTGTCAGATACAAATGTTTTCAAGGCTTCAGTTACAGGTTGTCAAATGAAAGAGTGATAAAGCTGTACTATGGAAATATTACAATTAATTACTGCTGTCTTGTAAGCAAAGACCAACTTGCTTTCTTCTATTTTTGAGAAACTGGTATTTTTTATGAGATACATATTTCAAGCATTAAATTTCAGAAGAATACATAACCTTATTAAATTTTTAACAATGTGACCACTTGGTTATCACCTATACAGAATGCACAATGTAACTAAACCATAATTTGGAGAATGCTATAGCTTGCTCTCCTGTTTCTTTGTATCCAGATTTCCTAAAAAAAGGAGTCATGCCGGGGAAAATAGCTTGATATTAACCACTCTTCCCTGTAAAACAGGCAAACTACTTACAACTACTTACTTACTGAATGCTCTAAACAAATAGCAATTTCTAAAAGCATGCAAGCAAAGAAATATAATACATAGGATAAAGATACCATTTCAAAAAATGTTTTAAGTAACAGTCCTGCTGGAAGGATCACATATTGCATATCCCATTGTTCTACAATCTGAATAGCTCCCTAGCAGAAGATGGCTAAATTGCCAAAGACAGAGCTTTTTTTAATCACGAAACTGATAGCAAGTTAGACATTGTGACCATAACGTGCTCTTCTTATGCATTTGAACAATCTTTTTTTTTTACATTTGAGAAATAGGTATTCAAATGTGTTAGTAAATGTAGTCTTCTAAAAGTTTTTATTACTGTCAGGATTATGGGATTTAATTACTAGAAGGCTTAACTTCCTACAGACCTACCTAGTTGGTCAAATGCTACTTGCTGTGTTAATAGAAATTCGTTTGGAAGTAGAGAGAATTTCATTTTGTGTACATGTGCACCTCAGGTTATGAGAGGCAGTAATAAAACTGGTTGATGATTACATACTGCTGTTGTATGCATCTCTTTTCCATGACCTTTTTCCATAACCTCTTTTTTCCCCCAGCATTGTTGTATGTTACATTGGTAGATGTACACATGTTCTCTCAATAAACATTAATATATTTTTCTCTTTCAGGTAGTTCTGGATATGCTGAACCCTCAGTGTGCTCTGCCTGTTGTACATCCGAGCCTGAAACAAGGTGGGGTGTGTGCTGTGTATTTAGCAAAGTAAGTATGTATTTCTGGCACCTTTATTCAGGCATTACCTGGCCTTGGTACAAAACCAAGTGTCTTCTGAAATACACATCCAGCATTAATGAAATAGTTAACACAGTTGGGTTTTTTCCCCATGTAATTTTCTTTGGGAGTTTTATTCAGTATAAATTACACTTGGCCAAATCCTTTGGCATCTACCTGGGGAATGTTCTCATTCTGGTCAGTGAAGTTTGGGCTTTATGGCATTCTCAAAGGAACTGCACTGTTCTCCAATGCAATAGTCAGGTTGCTCCTTTACCCTAAAACTGAAGGATTCATGTAACCTCAAAGGTAAAGAATATGCCAAAGTTAGTAGAACTGAAATTTTGTGGTTTGAGTTTTCAAAATATTACTTTATCCTTTGCATTTCTTCAAAAGCATCACACAGGTTATTGACCTTTTAGACAGAATACGGAGCTGCAAGCTTCCTTTCTTATGTGAAAGGATAATTGAGGTAACTCACAGGAGCTGGTCAGTACTCCCTGCTAAACTCAAGCATTGCAAGTCAAGCCAAATGGTGGAAACTCAAGAAGATATTGAAGAACCTCCTCAAAATGAATACGAAGAAATCCATATTCAGGATCAAGCAGTTCTTAAAGAAAGCAAATACAATGGTAAGAAGTTTACTGCTGACAAGATACCTATTACTGCACTTTGATAATCCAGTGTAGGAAGAGGCAGTGTTTTTTCTTAGGTCAACTGAGAATAGGCAAGGTTTTGGACAGCCTAGACCTTGTTAGGTTTAAAAAAGACTATTAATTGTTATTTAAGTTTAAATATCCTACTAAAAATCTGGGCTAAATAGAAAATAAATTTCAATCTGCAATAAAGAATGACTGCCCTTCTACTACTATTTTCAAATTTTTGGTTTTTAAGAAAATTCAGTTCTTTATACTCATCCCAAAGCTGCTTTAGAAGATGCTGATGGACTTAAGGATTCCTTAGGAGAAATGGTGGCCAGTGTGCTCTGTTTTAAAATTGTTGTTCTGGCAGATCCAAAAATGCTGCCATATATATGTTTATATGACAGATGTAAATATATATACATTATAGACCTGCAAAATGCAAAGAGTTCTGAATATACTGATAGGTGACAACAAAAAAAAGAAAACATGATAGGGAATAATATTACATGCACATTGTCTACTCTAGTCTTTATGTAGGTCTTAAACTTGTGGGAACAAAGTAAAAAAAAATAATGTTCTTCTCACAGAATCACTCAGTGCTGCTGCTGAAACAAACTGCTCAGTGCCTTACATTGCCCGACCATCCCACTGGCAGGAAGCTCATTCAGGTGAGACACTTGGAAAAAGTTTATCTTAAATGTTTAGTGGTACTTTTATTTCAAAGAAACCTTTTTTTTTTTTTTTGTACTAGCTTTTGGTATTTTCCTATATTATGAAACCATAACACTTTTAATAATAAAATAATCATTGTATATCGAAATACTAAAGTAGTAACTTTTGTTTTTTAATTAGCATTCCTTACCAAGCTGAGAAAGTTTCGACCACTGCTTTCTTGATGCTGCTGCCTCCTTAGCTGCTAATTTGAATATTGTATCAGAATAAAATAAAACATAATAAAGTAGATGCTACATTTTGCAAGTTGTGTAACTTTTAAGTAATGACTGCTCTGATTTCTACCTCACATCAAGTTTGAAACACCAACTGTTATCCCACTATGTAAAGGGAAAAATTTGAAGTGAATCATCACGTCTGGTGTTGTGATGCAGCCCAGGTGCACTTCATTCTCCATTGTTTGTAAACCAGTCCATGGACTTATCTTGATCCAGGGTGCTACATGGCTGCCTTTTGCTGGACAGGCTCTGACAGTCTACCAGAAATAAGGAGAAAAAAATTTTAGTAAGAAAATAAAGGATCAAAGTCTCCCCTTTGAAATGAATACTTTGCTTCCAACTGGTGACTATAAGTTTCTTTAAGAACAAAGTTCTTAAAGCATAATTTCAAGAGATACTGAAATTCACTGAATGTGTTCACTTGATAAAGCTGTGCTTATTTCAGAATCAAAGCAGTTGTTGACAGGCACAGCTTTGGTTCTCTTCCAGCACTCATGCTGCAAGCTGCCTGGTTATTTGTGAACTTCGCTTTGTATAAAGTATTCTCAAACGGTTGCAGAAACACAGTTTTTTCTGACCCTTGTCTGAGATGAGAAGCCAGATCTCTCAAGCAAAAACAGATTTAAAATTAAGTCTTTTGGGTCTCACCTGAGCAAGTGGTGATGTTTAACACATTAAATTATTAAGTTATGTCTTGTAAACACCAGACTTGCTTTATATCTGAGGAAATATTCAAATGCCAAATTTTTCAAAGTTGAGAATCACATTTGTACTAAAGCTGTCAAAAACAGTAAGAATCTTACTGTAATAGTGAAAATGTGGATATTAGTGAGAACATATGCAAATAAAATATGCAGAGCTGTAAATAACTACCTTTGTATTAGATAAGTATACCAGGAACTCTGCACTGACTAACTACAGGAGAGTATCCTTGCAGAGCTGAGGCCTTATCCAGATGCCTGATGAAGTTTACAGCTCAAGTGTGTTTAACTTTTAATAATAAATTTAATAATGGCTTTGCCCCACAACTGCTCTAAGTAACGGAGGTCCCTAATGCAAAAGCTGAGGATGCTATGGTGAGTAGATTAATGGACAGAGATTCCATTACATAAACAATTCTTGCAATAAACTCTTGTTTTCTACTCATACCCCAGTATTAAAAGTCTTGTATAAATTGTCAACAAAGGAGATACTTAGGTTAAATAACAATTCCCATTTTCCTCTATGTCCAAACCCATACCACAAATGAGCATCCTGCCCTTTCTCAAAACGTGGTCTCAGCAAGAGCACTTTAACTCACTTTACACACATCAGTATTTTTATTGTTCCAGCCAATCATAAGCATTTAAAACAGGACTCTCAATTTCATTTATAATGCAAGAATAGTAACAAATGCCTGAGTAGACTGAAATGCACCCAAAATCTAAATCATAGATGATGAAACTAAAATGAAGAGACTCAATGTAAAGCAGTTGGTGCTTCCAGTAAGTCAAGATACAATATGTGAAAATGAATCCATGAGGGTAAAAGCACAGCTTTGCTAAGATGTAATAGGGAGGGACAGAGGAGTCCCTGCAGCACTCTGAAGGGCAAATGTGGCCCCAGTTGCCTAAACTAATGGAAAATTATTCACAATATTAAACCATACCTTGGGCTTTATAAGGAGAGTCAATGAGCATTTTTTCAGTTGAAAAGGTGTCCTTCGATTTCTGGGATGAGTGTAATTCCGTCATCTCCATCGTGTCAGTAGATGAGGAGGAAGATGATAACCCGAGTCGTACAAATCTGCCTTTCTTACCGCAGAGCAGGCAGTCTGTGGGAGTGGCACTGGGTCCTCGGGGCAGCTGCACTTGATCATTGTAATTCCTCAGAGCTCCACTGTGGTGCACAGAGCGCTCTCGCTGCCAGATGTAATGCGTTGGAGCGATAGCCATCACCTATGGGAACAGCCGTGGGGTCAGGAAAAATAAAAATAATTGGAAAATATACAGCTGGAAACAAGAGATCCAGTTAGTGTGTGGCAGGGAATTAACATAGCTGAAATGGGCATCATCTTTTTTTTGTCTCATACTGTCCCACTGGAAAGTTTGCTCCCTTAGGCAGGAGTAAGTAATCCTGATACCAGTCAGATGTGGAAACATCCCAGCTTCCAGCCCTGTATGTTCACGAGTCATCACAAACACCAGCTCACGCTCAGGATGTTGGACACAAAGATGGTCTCTACTGATGGCCAGCTACTAAACATCAGCTGAGAGTGTTCATCAGCACTGAAATAACAACAGTGGGAAGCTGGGAGGGTATGCAAGGGTTTATATCCTGCGCTCGCCTTGTTCCTTGTGCTTTTCCCATAGCATCTAATCCCATCCCCAGAAATGGGCCTCTAGAGTAAATGATTCTTTTCCACCATCTGGAAGTAAACATTATGTACTTAGAGCATGACAAGGGTTTTTCCAGATACACACTTCACCTGAAAAGTGAGGAAGATATTTTTTCCTTATAAATTGTAAAGTACACTAAATTATTTCTAAAGTGGATGAAATAAAACAAATTAAGGTAGATTTTAAATAAAATCTAAATAAAAGTGAATTCTAGCCAATAGAAACTTCACTTTTAATAGTAGTGCAATATAAAATACTCTAGTTTGCTTAAAAAAACACCATTTCAAACAATGTATTTTAAATGGAGAAGGAAAAAATATCACAGAGGATAAAGGGACCATTATATTTTAGCAGTATCTTTTCTTTCCCATGGATTGTCTGTTTACTTTAGGGAAGAAACTGTACAGAGCTAAACTGCTAGCTGGTGTTACTTGTTGTGATTTCAGCATCTACAATATGAAATGTCCCTCCCTACCTCTTCACAGCAGCGTCTGCTTACAATAGCCCTGTAGTCAATTCTACTCCAAAGTTGATCTCTTAACTTTAAGAAATCAGGGAAGAGCTTTCTCCAGGCTTTGCCCAAAGCCCATGGGAAAATGTCATACTTTGCTTCTTCATTGTCTTCTTCAACTGTGTTTGCCAGATACCTTCAAATATATATATATGTTTATGTTTGTAAATATAACTCAATCTTAAACCACTATTAGAATGATTTCTAACATAAAATAATAGACATATTGCAGTGGTTCTTTTTTCTAGTATTGTGAGGAAAAAACACTAACAAAATGCAGCCTTCTCTCTGGAATACAGCATTTTCTGAATTAGTTCCATATGCATCTTTTGGGTAAAAAACCCCAGGCTTTTATAAAAATTGTTTTACCCTAGAGTTTCCTAAATTAGTAGATAAGCAAAAACTAACACATCCTGACATCTTTCTCCAATCTGGCAAGAAACCCTTGAACTAAAATGAACAGTTTCTGATTGATTCTTTAAATAAGAATTTAAAACTATCCTGTGAAATCTTAAACTTTCCATTTTTTACTTTATGGATTTTAGCAATTCTTGAAAAATTACGTTGCTCATATTAAATTAGGAGCAAACAACTAAATACAGGTCTACCTTTAGTTTAAATTAAAAACTTAAATGACTTTTTTAATGTCTCTTCTTCCCTTTGTCCACTATCTGTTAGTTTTAGTTTTGGATTGTCTTCTCAGACAACAGGAAAATGTTTACTTCCTCTGGATCCACCTGATATTAAACTCCTGTAAATCACACTTGAAAAAATTAGGACTTTTAGTCTCCTCCCGAGTTTTCTCATTTGCTCCTGACCCCAGTATTCTCTCTCGTCCCACTCTCACCAGACTCTGTCCCCTTCTAATCCTTTCACTGTTGTGGCTTGCCTTCTCCCCCTTCAGTGGAGTCAGAGGGCTCCCTCCTCCATGCTCTGTGGATGTCATCCACAGTACCAGTGACAGTAGAAGGAGCAGCCACCTTTGCCCTGCACTAGTGTGCAAATCAGAGCATCTGAGAAGTTATGTTACCAAAAAAGATGACCTGAGCACCTTAACACTGTAAAAAAAATGCAGAACCCTCTGCAGGTATAGCCAAATACAGAGAGTTATGTAGGCCTGGTAAAGAAGGATTACTGATTCCACCACTGTTTCAAAGTATAGGCATTTTACAACTGTTCAAAAAAGTTCTCAGAAATTCTCTAGTAGCGTTTTTACAGTTGATTTAAATCATAAAAGTTGAGAGAAACTTTAGTAACAAGTTACTCCTGAGAAGCCTGTCATGGTGAAATGTCTTGATACAAATGCCTTAAAGGCTGGCAAAGATATAAAATAGAGTTTTACACGAGCACCTGTGAGCCACATATATGTTGCTGTGTATTGTCCTGCATATGTTTCTTGTAATGCTTTAAAAAGCTCCCAGATTCTGTTTGGTAGGCAGAATGCCACTGTGTGTATGAATACACCAATGCAAGCAACCCCTGTCTGCTGCTCAAGCTTGTTCCATCACAGGAAGAATGGTAAATTTGCACTATTTATGTACAGTATGTAGATTATCACAGAACCACAGAATTGTTTGGGTTGGAAGGGACTTAAAGACCACCTAGTTCCAGCCTCCCTGCCATCCCCTAGGGATGCCACCCCCTAGATCAGGTTGTTTATATACTGCCTCAAGGAAGTCTCATCATGTATTATAATTATCAGTGTCATAAAGAAATAATGCAAAGTTTATCCTAATAAATCCAGATAATTTTAAAGTACTTACAGAGCCACAAAGAAATTGATTCTGGTATGCTCACTTGGTGTGAAGTTAGCTCTCTTGAAATAAACGAAAGTCATTGCCAAGAGATACTGTTTTAAAATGTAAAATGAAGTATCAATGTGTTACTTAAATATAATATTTCCTAAATTGATTCACACATCTTGCACCAAGATATTTTCATCATTTTTAACAATGAGGAAAGCATGAATTAAGTTTCTTGAAACTTCCATGTGAAACCATTAGAAAAAGATGATATTCTGTATTTGCATTAAAATATCAAGTAATTAAGGGCAGATGTCTCACTCAATGTATGTTCTGTTAACTAAGAAGGAAATACACTTACCTTGTCTGCAATTTCACAGCAACAGTCCATCCAAAGGAAGTCTTGGATTAGATCATCATCTGTAACAAGAGAAAGCTGTAGCATTTCAAACACCAAAACTGTTTATATTAGAAGGTATTTATAGATAAATAACAGATGGTCTTTCATTAAACCAAATAAAAGAAAAGAAGGTAGACCCACCAGTAGGGAACAGAGAGACTGAGGGCAGTAGGAGAGGTTCAGGTGTGAAAAAAGCTTACATGACAAAAGAAAACAAACTCTACCAGAAAGGCAAGGTGGAAAATCTGGTGACTGCGTTTCATCCATTCTCAGTAACAGCAGGTGGCAGTGAAAAATAACCAGTATTTTTTTCTATCTGCATAATTTCTTCCTGCATTACATGCTTCCAGGTGATAGCACACCATTATTTCAGAGGAAATACAGACTGCTGAGGTCCTGCACCTTGATTACCTGGCAGCCTTTAGAGGGCAATACTTGCTTTTTTTTGGGCAGTGCTTCATTGTCCATGACCATGTACCATAATTAACACAGCCTCTCTCTCATTCACTTCTGTATTTAAGGGTCAAATAAAAACCAGCTGTAATCTTCCGCTATTTATTTAATGTCTTTGCTAAATTAAATAAATACAAAACTTTATATGAAAGAGACACAAATAAAGAAGAGATGCTCCAACTCCTTAGATCAACTTCCCATTCCACTTCTTCCCCCAGAAGTTTATTCCCACAGTGAAGAACAAGTTTGAGACAAGGAGTCCTTTTTTTAAGCCTTGTGTAAAACAAGAAGCACATTGTTTTACATGTATTTTTTGAAATGTAAGAGAAAATAGCAAGTAAAATTATCATAAAATAAAAAGTAGCAAACCACCTTGGTTTCATTTGTAATTTAAAAAAAGATACTCTTCATCAGTTTGGTAGCCCTTGTGTTTTTAACTTCAGCATTAAATATTTATATACCAAAATATAACAACAAAAATCTTCTTGATAAAGAATTGCCATTAGTTTAGATATAAAAAGCACTCTCAAAATTCCTGAGCTTAGAAAACATTCTGTTCAGTCATTTCATTCATATCTCACATTATTAACCTACCAAATAATTTAAAGAAAGCTGTCATTTCCTGACGCTGAATAACTAGACATGGTCCCTTTGGACATTTATATTTCTGACTAGGAACCCCCTTTTCACAGTTTTCTTGATGATCTTTAAAAGCAGGTCGCTTTAGTCTAGTAAGTTTTTTTTGCTGATGTGATCTGGATGCACTCGATTTTACATGAACAGTGACAGTGGGAGGTGTCTGACACACCAGATTGTGTTTCATTTCTTTAAGCAAAGGTTCCTGTTAAAAAAATAAGAAGAAATTAACTACAAAAATAGTCAGTTTCAGCGCTAGTACATTTCTTTTGTTCACATGAAATGTTTCTGTAGAGCATATATGTCAGACGATGGAAAATTAATTTTATCAGTACTGATTATCTAAGTCTTGTGCCCTAAAACAGCCACGTAGAGTTCTTTGATTTAGTTCTAGTTTTATAAGGCTTTCTTTTTCCCCAGTAGAAGGAGCCTTCAATTTTGCTTTTTCCAGTCAGCTTTGGAAAATAGGAAAAGAGCATTTCCAGGAAAAGCTGCTGTTTGTAAGGTCCTTTTAGCTCCACACACTTACCAAAAAACCTGTGTTCTACCCCTCCAATTTGTGATTGTGTCTTTTTTTAAAAGGAATATTAACAGAATTAACGCAGCAGAACTGTGATCGAGCTGTGTAACATTAGAATCAAGTCTTGAGCTCCTAATTGCCATTGGGAATTAAACTTATCCCTCAAGTTGGACATACCCTGAAGGCACCACCAAGGAAACATACCTGTGGTGTTTGCAACCGCGAAATTTAAGGGGATGCCAAATGGAGAGTGGGGAAGGGTATTTTTTGGCGGGATTAAATGTATTTACGCCTTCAGGAGCTCTCTCGGCAGGGGGCTTTTGGAGGCTGCCTCACCGCAGCCTACCTGGCTCCCCAGCTCTCGTGTGGCCGCCGCGTGAACACGAAGGCCCCCTGAGGCGAGCCTGTGGTTTCGGCTCCCTCCGCCAGAGCCCAGAGCCGCCCGCGCCCGCCCCTCCCCGCCTCCCTCAGCGGCCTCCCCCTCACGCCTCCGCACCTCGAGTGGCGCCTCTCGTAGCCAATCAGCGTGCGCGGCGCATCGCTCCAGCCAATAGAGCGGCGGGGCGCTCTCTCGTCCCGCCTCTCCTGTTGGCGCCCGGGTCGTGGCAGCCAATGGGAGCGGGGCACGGCGGGGGGGCCCCTTGGTCGCTTCGCTGCCGCGCNCCCCGGAGAGGAGGAAAACCCACAGCCCAGGGCGCTCCTGGGCCTCCGCTGGCTAAAACTGACCGAGAGCCCGGGAGAGCTCCGTCTGTCCGTCCGTCCATCTGTCCGTCCGTCCGTCCATCCGTCCGACCGTCCATCCATCCCTCCACACACCCACCCACCCATCCTTTCTATGAGGGGATGTAGTGATAGGTTAAGGGGGAATGGATCCGATTTGAGACTAGGCTTAGATTAGATGTTAGGCAGAAATTCTTTACTGTGTGAGTGGTGACAAGGCACAGGTTGCCCAGAGAAGCTGTGGCTGCCCCATCCCTGGAAGCGTTCA